>VXAC01001090.1:1220561-1273879 GCA_013399225.1 Rhipidura dahli
AAAAAAAGAAGTAAACAAGAACAAAAAGGAAAGGGACCCTTCAGAAACAGAAATTAACTCTAGTATTTTCTTGTCCATTTTTAATAGAATTTCGTGCTTAGACACATTCACAGGAGTAAACAGTGAGTTTTCCTGTATGGCTTACACAGGATATGATGTTGAACTGCCTGTTTATTGCACCCTTTAGATATGTGAATAAAAGTGAAAGCTCACAACCCTCCCTATGCCCCAGGAAACTGTCAGCTGTGCCAAATTACCACCACATCTTGAACCGTGCTGCATCCTTCATCTCTCCAGTCTGAAATGATCTTATGGAATCCAGAAGCATGGTAATCATTATGCCTTGAAGTTGCCTTCAAACATTGTATTTGTGTGAAAAAAAAAAGGAATTAATCAATTTATTCAGAATTTTCTCATCTTCCTTCCTCTACTCCAAGAGCTGGGCTGCTGCCATATGTAGTTTCTCCCCCCTTATTTTTCTTTTCAAAGATCAGTTGTGCAAACAAGCTGTACATTTTGGGACTGGTAAATAGGTATCTTCCAGAGGTCTCTAAATGTGCTTTATGACCTTGCGTGGGAATGAGGCCTACAGCCATGATATATGTCATGAGACACACAGTAAAGAGATCTTCATGAAATATGCGGTGATGGGATTTCCATGGATATGGTGGGATTTCCATGGGTATGGTGGGATTTCTGTGGACATGACAGCCCGTTTTACTGCAGTCAGCCAGGTGGAAGAGGGAGACATTAATGTGTCCCAGTTCCATTCTATCCTTGTGCAAGACCCACAGTCTTTTCAATCTTTCTTTGTAAATCTTTATATCCTTCATTTACTCATAAAATGCCTCTTCCCTCCATTTATGATGGCAGTAATGGAGTATTTGACTACACTCTCACCTCCACTTATCCCAAAAGTCTAGACTGACATTTGGAATCCTCAGCATTAGAGGATGAGAATAATATGTCAATGCATGCAAGTTGGCAGGGCTTGCTCCTCTTTCCTCCCCAAAGTGGGGACACCTCTCTGATAAGGTTTGCACATGAGTTTGCACTGGACTGTACCCAGGAACTCTTGTTCACAGTGCTGTACACTTATATTTTGCTCTGCAGTAAATTTATCACCAGCAATCTGAACGAATCTATAACCTGCTTCTCCAATAAGCTGCACTATTGGTGAATCTGAGCTCCTGAAAGTTCCTTTTGAATTTGTCCAGAATTTTAGTATTTAATTAGTTAAAACTCACTGTTTGTGACTCTCTCATTGCGAACGAGACCAGACTTAGAGTGTAGCCCACACTATTTATGCATCTGGGGTCTTACTGAACACAACCAGATTTATACTTCTGAACTGGTTTTAATCGGAAATTAGGCAAACAGCACCCAGCCCCACTGATTCCTTAGGACCAGCTGAAGAAAGTGGTTTCATTTCCCCCTAATCTCTATACTCTTAACACATTGGTCTAAGCTGAGAGTCACAGCACAGAAAGCATTACTCAAAGGAGATAAAACTGATACTCTCAATTCAGGACTGCTATGACCAAGAATGAGTGAAAACACTCAAGACTCTCAACTACAGCAACCTGTACTGCCACTCCAGCATACTCCACGGAATTATCTTCTCGAGTACCTGCACAGTCCAAACAAAATATCACAGTGTCAGAGCTGAAAAACTATCTTTGTCTACAATGAACTTAACTACAGAATAACAGGATAAGTGAGAGCAAGAAAGACCCCAAAAATCCAGCTAAAAGTTACCATCACACTTCTTTACCAGTCCATGTAAGGTGTGAAAGCATTAAATTCAAATAATATTGTCAGGCAATCAAATCAAGAAAAACAAAAAGAAAAAACAAAAGAAACCAAACCAAACCCAACACCAACCAAAATACTCCAACAAAACAAAACAAAACAACCCTCCAACAAAAAAAAAGAACAACAACCAACCAACTGCCTCCCCCCCACCAAAAAAAACCCCAACTCTTACCCCAAAAAGAATCAAAATCTCCACCAAACCCCATAGGAATTCTCTACAAAGTTCCACAAAGCAATCAAAAAAAAAAAAAAACAAAAAAAAAAAAAACCCAAAACCTTACAACATCAATTTCCTGCTGCACACAAGGAAAGAAACAATGGAAATATTCTGGATATGCACTCCAGATATTGCCACTCGATCTCCTTCAGAAGAACCTAAACAAGGGAACAGAGGTTCCCTCAAAACCTTAAGAAAAATTCATAGAAAAACAAATTTAATGGTCATTCAGCACTATGCAAAAGTACAGCACCTGATAGACAGGAGTGTAGAGGACCCATTTCACCTTATCAACAGAAGTATGAAAGGGTATAAAAAAAAAAATCACTATCACCTTATTAAATAATTTAAAAAAATTATTTTCACTTTCATCTGTTCACTTACTTTCACACCATGGACATATCTTCCCACTGTTCATGGAACTCAGACATTTTTCAGGTAGATCAGACACAAAAGACCATAGATCAGCAATGATGCCTGCAGATATCTAGATGGAATTAATTAGAAACTTTGTTTGGCATAAGAAAGCTATAGCTGCTGTCTTAGAGACCAAATGAATTAATTCAGACTGGTTTTTTGAGAGGGATGGCATTATGAAAAACCTGCACATACGTGTCTTTTAAATGCAAAATGGTCCTTATGTTTGAATATGAAATTTCTCTGAAGCTGAAAGAAAAAGTGACATCACTTTTGTTTTAAGAATGTAATCTTAATTTCACATCTACAGAATCATAATAACCAAATTGTTCAATATTCACAAATCTTAATTGGTGGGGTTTTCAGAGCATCCACCATAGACACTACACAACTTGCAAATGTGCACTTTTTAAAAGAAACTGAACAGAGGCTATGAAAGCATATTTTTCTTAAAAAGTATGTTAATTTAACAGATGGTTTAAAATACTAAAGTGTTTGTGCCCAGAGGATGATGAAGAAAGCTTCACTGAAAACATTAAGCAACAAGTAAAACTGTAATATTACTGCATAGCAGGATATGTTTAACTTCATTTTGCAAGGCTGAGCAGACACTGAGATAATTCTGAGAAGAATTTTATGGTAACGAAACTGTAGAATGACTTCCACGCTCTGATCCAGTCGTGGTGGAAACCTCCTCTGGCAGGTCTATTTACTCTGAATCCCAAGCTCCATTGTCTGACAGAGCAGCACTATCAGAGAGTTGATCAGAAAGGTGCATAATGTAGAGAGGTTAGAATAATTAAGGATTTGCTTCTGACACTTTAGCACTGAAACATAACACTTCTTACTGCAGATCTTTTAACTAAAAATATCTTCCTGAAACAGGCCACCTCTTATTTTACCACCAGTCACTGAGATTGAGAGAACACTCACTGCTAAATGTATCATGAATTTATTAGCATTCAAAGTGGGGGACAACAGTAAAGCAATTTCTTTCCTGTGGATTTCAGCAGGATGCAAACAGTGCTATGACAAAATGGAGGTTTTGTTAAAATTAGGGTGGGGAAGTCCTTACTGTTTGAAGATTTTATTTTTAAAGATCCACCTGCTTAGTAAGACCTGTTGTACTGGATCAGAACAAAGATCCATTTAGCCCAGTGTTCTATCTATAAGAGTGGACAAAAGTAAACATTCAGGAAAAAGTATATAAAAAATAATAATCAATAGGTATACCTTTCAGTTATAGCCTCCACAGTTCTAAAGTTTCTGATTCAGGATATTCCTGAATTATAGCTGGAACTCTGTACATGGATTCCATATCCATAGAATCATGGCCTTAGCAGCAACTAGGCTACTTGTTTTACCACCTTTCACTTCCAAAAATTTTAGCACTTCTTTCCTCATTTCATTGGTTCATTTTTAAGAGATAAGGAATTATGGAGTATGCTTGGAAGAATTACTGAGGTTCTTCGCTCATTAGGGTCTCCCATCATGGACCTGGATGGTTTCTTGACTGTGAACAAGATCCTGGATAATCTGCTCTAGAGCTCTTCAGTCTTCAAGGATCTCATGATTTTTCCAAACCTGCCTGCTTTCCCGTGGATACTATAGTTCAGAGGAAATGGTTTCCTAGTTCTTTAGCATATATAGTGAGGGTCAAATCTTTTAGGGACCTAATATTTTTAGAATTATCAAAATTATCAGAATAATTAAAAAAACCCAGGAAATCTGCTTTCTTTAGGCAGCCATGGATGTGTCAACTTTAATAGCTTCTTCACCACTTGTCATTTCATCCTCATTGTTTCTAATCGGCTCTTCCTCTTAAATCACAAATTGATTCAACAGCTCTGTATCCACATCAGTCATGAAGCACACAGTCAGAGATGAAGCATTCATTAATGAAAGCTCACAAAATATTTTATTTGATGCCTTTTTTGGTTTTTGGTGGATTTTTTGCAAGTATTCCTTGCATTCTTATTTCTTAAGTATTTTATAATTTTGTTTAGGTAGAAGCAATAGTCTCGATTTTTTAGGAAGAAGTTTAGCATTGGGGAAGGAGTTATTGTATCTGTGTAAACTGTTATAAAATATTTTTGCTCTTATCTTTGCATTAAATGGAAAGGCAACAAAACTTTTCAACCTTCACATTATTTTTTTCAGACCCCACTTTTATAAGCTTTTGAAATAAACTGTAAGACTGAGAAGGTCTTTGTGATAATTTACAATAATCTACTGCATGGAGGGAGTTTCTGTATGAAAAAGCATGGTTTATTGCCTCTTGTTAAAATAAAATCTCAAATGAGAAATATTTTATGATACTGCTAAAGATCTTAAACATTTTTTTGCATCTGATAGTTAAAAATTATAATTAGTTTGTAAGTAAAGCTTACAATGACTTCCTCATGATTTCATACTGGGTTAAGATATTATTTGTTTACATTAAGTGAAAGTGTAACACTGTGAGTAACTTTCAATATGGTTGTGTTTCAAACAGCAGAACAGAGCTGAAAGGGATGACTGAGTTTGCCATGTTTTGCAGTTCTTGCTACTTCAAATAGTGCTGTATACTATAGTTTCATGAACTTTGGAGAAGAATGCAAAACTTCATGAGAGCACAAAGTAGGAAAGAAAGTTGAAGAGAAAAGTGCCATAAGAGCAAGATGTTAAAGGTAGAAGGAATGGGGAAAGTGGAGTGCCACTGTGACAATCTTTTCTGTTTGAGGACCACTGTTTTCAGTAACTATCACTAGATGGCTCTTGTGATAATTACCTCTAGAGACTGTATATTCCAAAACCTCCTTTTCTATGCCTGGTGTTACCAGAGAGCTCAAAATTAAAATAACTGTCATGTCAAAAATGTATATAATTTATAACGTGTAAAGTTATTGTTAAGCCTCTGAGGAGGTTTTTCTGTGCTGTTGCCAGATATCTTGTGTCCCTCCAGGTGATCAACTTCACCAAAACACAAACTTCTGAAAACTTATATAGAATTAAGGTACATGTTAATACAACCTGTAACCTGTCCCTTCCAGAAGCAGAAACTGGACTCTCGAATTACGTGCATACAGTCTGCTGGTTTTCATTCGGTTTTATATCTGTAGCCCCATTTTTCTTTTGGTAAAAGGGATGAGTAAGGCTTAAGGCAAAGGAGAAGTTCTTACTGCAGAGAAAACAGAAATCAAAAGGACAGAGGGAGCAGGAAGAATTATTACGCAAATTCCTGAAAATTGGTGTTCACAATCAACTTTGACTGTTCCTATTAACAGCTGAGAACTTATCATGCATTTGGTCATCAGGAGTGCAATTCAGGTTCCTACACCGTGAAAACTTTCAGGGAACCCCAGAGTATAGCTGTCTCTACTTGCTCTTCCACACAGCTTCCTCTAAGTCCTAAGTCTCACCTACTTGATCTAAGCAGAAGTTCTAGGACATCCCATACAGCAGGAGATGCAAGTAGCACAACATGGGAAAGTATCTGACCTGGAACAGAAACTGGAAAAAAAATTATGCTCTCAGTAAAAATCACCTGCTATCATTCTGGAAGTAATTTTAAGGTTTTTAATATAATTCTCTATGTGTCTCTAGTAAAGGGCTAGGAGTGGTATTCTCTTGTCTTACACAGACACAACAGACAGTCTGAAGTAAACCTGTGAATGCTTTATGTGTCTTAGCAATGATAAGACACGTGTATTGCACATTTCATTTACAGAATTCCATTTTTAGCTGTGCAGCAATACCAAGGCTCTTCCAGAAACTGATAGTCCTGGCCCTACTTTGCAGTGCAGACAGGTACCTAGTTTATCAGTGGATTATTTTTCTTTTTACTGTGGGACCTTTATACAAAAGGCAGAACAAACCACAAATGAATGAAATGAAAGTATATTTTCCAGCAGTCAGTCAGAAAATCAACTCGGGAACAGATACTTTTCTGTACCTTTCACTGAGTCTCTGTTCAAGGAGGACCAATTACAGTAAATCAAAAGTTTGTCTTCTCATAAGGTTTAAAATAAATTTGTGTGCTAAGAAAAAAGGGGGTGAAGTAGAAACTATCATTTTAGAGTGATGGAGAAAACATGGTTTTTGAGTATTCATTAAGCACCAGATAAAAATAACATGTCGTCAAGAAAATCCTAGATGTGGTTGGAAGGTCTGGAAATTGTTTGTTCACTGGAGAAGTTCTGATGGACTGATTTCCACAGACATTATTTGAAACAAGTCAGGTTTGTTGGCTTTTTTGTCTGTCATCAGATTTATAAATATTCAGTCCTTCCTTTACTGCTAGCAGAAGTCCCATGATGAATGAAGGTGTTACTCTGTCTTAGGTTCTACAAGTTTTTCTCCCCTCTCTCCTAAGCCTTCATTTATTCTCCCATTGACATTTGGTAGATTTTTGTGTTTGTGTATTTGTGTGTGTGTATGTTTTACCCCCACTCTACAATATGTGCTGGTTTCTGGTAAATAAACCAAATTAAAACCAAGAACAGTTTTTGTAAAACAAAACAAAAAAACAAAAAAAAAAAAGAGCAAAGCACGTTGTGTTTAAGGGTTAAGAAAGTGATTATAAAACATAATTACCAAAAAATGTTTTTGAGAGAAACATTTTTATAGTCTAAAAATAAATCCATATTTACCATACACAGGTACTCAGTGATGATAAATATTTTAAATAACATATTTTTTAAAAAGTTTGATCTCCTATTCAGTTTAATAAAAAAAAAAAAAAGCAGATGGCAGCACAGTATGTGCCTTTTGGGTATTATGATAAGATCTCCATTGCTCAAATGTAAAAATTACCTTGTGGCTACTTCATCAGTATAGTAAACTATGCTGTTTGAAATGCAGAAACAAACATTTAGAATTATGAGTTCACTCAGCGTGCAGGAAAGTTTTCAAAGCAAATTACAGTTCAAGTTCTGAACAGACTTTTTTACTTGAATAATCTTTGTGATACTATAGTTAGATCCCCTTAAAGCAGCTATTAGTTAGGCTTCCTGCCTTCTTTTAATATGCCAGTAATAAATTTTATAGCTACAATAAACTACACAATACCTTAAAACTGCTCTTATGAGATCTTCTACCACTCAGAAGTTAATTAAGAAATGTTATACCATTAAATGCAGTATGACATAGTATGTTCCACTGCACAGAAATAGTTTAAATTATATCTCTGGAATGCACAGAAGCTTAAATATATTTTGGAGTTTGTTTGAATTTTAATATTAATTCTTCAAGTGACATATACCAAGGGTAGATTTTTTCACCTGAATCCAAATGACTAGAGAGAAGCAGTTACAGCATCGAGCAAGAAAGGCAATGACAGATAAGAGTTCTTGAAGAAACAGGTGGGGTTATTTATCAACATTATATTTATCAAAGCATCCTCCCTACTTGGTCCAGACATTTTAAGAGCCACTTCCTTAGAGGGATAAGCCTCTAAGCACAAGGCTTCTACTTCTTACCTGCAGTCCAATTTTAAAGAGGGTTTAGGGAAAGAAGGCTGACTGCTGTGTGAAGAAACATGGGTTGCAACTACCTGGCGTTTTACAGGCAGTCATGACTGGATTTGTCTGCACTCCAGGCTGACTGAATGTAAGCCAGCAGCAGAGCAGAAGATGCTGAGGTACAATTAACGTGGCACTGAGTTTGAGCTAATAAGCCTTGCTGGGAGACAGGGCTTTCAGGCTGGTGTGGCACTCCGGCTCAGCGCCGTGCTAACACAGCTACACGGCTTCCAGTTCAGACCTGGCTTGCATCCAGCTTGTTCGGAGTGGTTCAGGCAAGGACAGCTGGTATTTGCTCTGAGCATGGACGAGATTTACTAGTGACTGCTGCTGCCTGCAGAAAATTCACACAGCAGAGACTGTGCTGGGAGCAGCACCTTCTAATTCTGTTAGCTGGAAATCCAAGAGAGAATGAAGGGACTCTCAAGGCAAGTTGAAGATATAAGCAAAGAGAGATTTTTTTTTCCAAGACACAGTTTTGAAATATATTTCTTCTGTCAATCTTCAATGACTAAATCAATTATTCTGCCCTTCTGTGACACTGCAGATGTATCTGCCCCATAATCCGTAGAAGAAAACAGCACAAGTATTCTTCATCCTGATGCAGTGCACAGAAAGAAGGTCGCATCTCTCTGTGATGACATTCAGACATAACCAAATATCCCCAAATCTGCTTGTACTATCATGCTGTAAGTACACAAAACATTCAGATTATATCTCAAAGCCTAGTCTGTGGGCTGCAGGAAGCCTAGAATTTAAAACAGTGACGTGTATGAACCCTGTCTACCGACTTAAGCCCTCCATTTGAGAGAAATGAAAGAAAGCCTAATGCAGAATAAATTTATAACCTTAACACTACACACCTAAGGAGGTTAACTCAGAAACAATATGTAGGTAATCACAGATAATCACAGAATATTCTGGAAAGGTTAGGATTGTCAATGATGAATGGCCTATATCGAACCCACAACCTTGGTGCTCTCAGCACAATGCACTGATGAAGTGAGATAAATGGTTTGTGTTCCTTTTTATCCAGCAGGTTAGGAGGCAGTTAGAATAAAGTTCTTCACTGAAAGGATGCCTGAATACCAGAAACAAGCTCCTCAGGGGAAGTGGTGGCACAAGGCTTGTCAGTGTTCAAGAAGCATTTAGACTACACTCAGACACTTGGTTTAACTGTCAGGTTGCCCTGTGTGTAGTTAGGAGTTGGACTCAGTGGACATCATAGCTCCCTTCCAACTCAGGGTAGCCAATTTAGCAGTCATTTGAATGCAAAATAAAGTTATTAAGAGGGGGAAGTGAAAATAATTTTTAAAAGAAGCTTCTTTAAAATAAAAATGCTATTACATATAAGGAGGTAAAGTGTAAATAAATCAGCGCTTTATGTAGACTGATTATCAAAAGCAGGCTGTACTGAATGCAGTGTGTGTAAACCAAAGTATAGAAAAGACAACTTCTTGTTCAGGAGATACATCTGTTTACCAAGTGCAATCAGCTTGTAACCCTCAAAGATGAGTTGCTGCAGTTTAGGATCGGTTCTAACCAAAGGAGACCTTGTGCAAGAGGGGTAAAAGAGCATGTGGGGAAGTATAGAACAGAGCTGCCTCTGAACTAGCTGCTGCTGGTATAAGGTAAGTAAGAGTAAGGATTTCTTCCTGACAGGATGAAAAAAGATTAGGTGAGGAGCTGGTACTTCTCTGAAGCTGACTTCTGAGAGATAATTTTTGAAAATTCTTCTCCAGCCAAGGAAATGAGCCACGCAGCATGATTGTCATACTGGAGAACCCACAAAATTTTCTTTTTCTGCCACACATCACTGAACACAAGGTACAGGTAGAATTCTGAAAGTGAGGATTTTCTCCCTTTGAATAACAAGTCTGAGTTCTTCACTGGAGGCTGAGGTTGGTTATGCATCTGGATCTCCGAACAATGTCAGCCTTGTCCCAACTGGTAATAATTACACAGCTTCCTCATATATGTATTCCTGAATCCCATGAAATGATGAGACCTCATATCCCCAGAGCAAGTCCATGAAGAAAACAAGGGTCCTGTACCACTCAGGCTTAAATGCTAAATCCAATATTTTACTGCTTTAATTCTGAATAACAGTTTGTGCCAGTTTGGCGAAATTTGGAAGAGAATACCCCCTGAGGGAAAGGCAGGTTGCCACCACCCCTCCCCCTTCCAGGTTTGGGAAAAAATTATTGTCCTCGGAGGAAAGTGAAAGAGATAAAAATTATTAATTTAACAAAACCACACAGAAAAGGATAATAATACTAAATAATAAAATCTCTCCCTGTGGAGAGAAACCTGGAAAGATTTCAGAGTCCTTCTGAAAACATGGATGGGGTAGGTGGACCCCCCACTACGCCTCAGAAGAAAGGTCTCCCGGTGCGCTCCGATGTTATGAAACAGTCCCCAAGAGAAGAAGAAAAGAGGAAAAAACTCCAAGAAATCCCAGGAAAACTCTTTCCAGAGAAAAGGTCAAAAGCAGGCTGGAAAGCAAGCGTGCTCCACCCCCCACTGCTGCTGAGTATCCCGAGCAGTCCCTCCGTGTCCTTGAACACAAACCTTTTAAAAGCAAAAGTTTCTCAGTTTTTTCTTCCCTCTCTCAGGCTCAGTTTAAAGGCATAGAAATGCACTAGAATTGATTTCTAGAGCAGATGAGAGGGGATACATATTTTCATAATGTCACCCCAGGACACAGTTATATGAAACAAAAAAAAAAAAAATTGAAAATGAGAAAGAGAAAGGAAGAAATGAAGAAAAGGAATAGGGTTATATAGTAGCAGTGAAGATGTATTTCTGAATGAAGTAATTTATTTGAAGAAATAAGTGTCTTTTCAGTTCTTAAAATACATAATTATTTGACTCAAATCCAAACTCAAGTTCCTTTAAAGGTTGAGATGATTTTAAAAGCTGAAGGGTCATGATTTTGGGGGCTAAGGTTTTAGAAATGCTTCTCAAACAGCCAGGGATCATGAAGCAAGATGTGAAAGCTCAAGCTTGTAGAAATGTCAAAACAAAGTCCAGCAGACACAACTTCATCTTCTCAGCTCTTTCAAGGTGACTACAAGAAGTCTTTACTTTTAATGAACTTGTATGAATGTTAAAAAGAAATAAAATTTTCACAAAAATCCCCAATGAAACTAAAATGAAACCCAACAATGAAGCAAGTCAAATTGAAAACCATGTTTTTAAATGTTATAAGGGCGGCATATTAGATCGTACTAGTACAGTGCTTTAATATAAACATTAATAGTCTCTGACTTCTTGTTTAAGGGGTTTTACAAAGAACAGACCTTGACCAAGTTTAAACTCCATTTAAATTTTTGTCTGCTGGTTTTCACTTATTTCTTTGCCTGTACTTAGCTTTTCTTTAAAATATAGTTAGAACAGCTTCTCCTTTGAGATATTCTTCCCCACCCCAAAAGAAAGCTTTATACTGTAGAGGAATACTTCTGGTCCAGGTAGCTTGGCTGCAAGCTGCTGGCTGAGATGCAGACTGAAATGAAGGTTGAGCTCCAGGTGGGAGCCCCAGACAAGGGGCTTTGAGCTGCCAACCTTTGGGATAACAAAGGGTATGAAGATGGGTGACGTCTGCCAGGTGAATGGGCACTGAAACATAGCAGGATCTGGGAATTGCCAACCTTTTGGATAACAAAGGAGATAAGGACATGTGACCAGTGAAGTGGACGGACACAAAGACAGGCAGGACCTGAAGACTCTGGCGGAGGATCAAGACTTACAGGGTTTGTGAGAGGATAAATGCCCAGGGCTTTCTTTGTCAGGTGTTCTCCTCAGAGGCACCAGCTTGACTGTTCCTGTGTTACTGCACCATGAATAAATGGAACCAGACATCTGAGACTCTGCCATGGGAAACCTGGGGTCAAACCAGCTGGCAAACCTGGTGTGACTGTGTGAGAATGGGGTGTGCAGGGAGTCAGGCAGGGCACCCTCTAGGTCTCTGGAGCTGCCCCCTGTCAAGAGGCTTTGGTCCCAGCAGTGGAAGTCTCTGGCCTAGGGAGTGACTTCCAGAGTCTCATGAATGGTGAGACTGGAACAATTCCTTAACAGTATCCTTGAAACTTAAGCAGCATTTACTTTCTCTCCAGCATATGTCTTATGTATTATTTAATTCTAGCTGTAAATGGCAGCTCTTGGAAATCCACCCATTTTGTAATAACAATGCAAAAAAAATTATTATTATATTAAATAGCTTTATAAAATACAAGCATCTCAGTATTACTTGGATTAAAGAAAGGATTATATTGACCATTATTATTTCAGTATGTGTAGGTAAAATTAAGTAACCTTCATCTATCCTGTGAGCACACTAGATCTGACAGCAAAGTCTTTGAAGCTGACATTCTCTTTGACATTACTCTGACTCCAGCGGAATAAAAATACTACTTAGCACTTACCTAGCACTTTTTATCTTCAAAGCACTTTGCAAACATTATAATTAATGCTGACAACAACCTGGTGAGGCTTGTAAGAGTTATCGTCCCCAGGTGGTAACATGGGAGAAACACAGAGAAGTTGCTTATCTAAAAAGAGGTGAGGAATACAAGTTCGGAGTTTCCAGTACCTTGTTCTGTACTTTGATCACATCTTTAGACAGCATTTTGAATGGTGTCTATTATTACTATTTCCTCATTACAACACATTTTAATATTAACTCAGAAAAGGTAAAAAAAACAAATGGAAATTCTCATGATGAATAAGATAAACCCCCCCCCCCCCCCCCATGTACACATGTGGGTGTATTTTGAAATGTGAATTCATTACATGTGGTACATACACAGAAATGCAGACAAGACCAAGAGACCTGAGATCACTGTGAACTAGTCAAATTTCAATGTGTCAGAAATTACTGCAATTTCCATTCCTTTTGTAGGCAAGATTTTCTACTCTTTGAAACACTGCTATCATTTCCCTATTGTGCAAATCTGACATTTTGTTTCCTGACTACACGAGTAATCTTTTCAAAATCCAACAGCACAAAAGCCACAGGGAAGGCAGCTGAAAATCCTTTTCACATTAGTATAATCCCTGAGTGACATGGAGGTGACATGTCTAGTGCAGTCTCTACTCTTGAAGGCAAACAGTTGGGAATCTTCTGCAGTAGGGACTCATTTTAGGTATTGAACAGCAGCAGCCCTCGTTCTTCCCCTCCCTGCATCTCAGGACCAAGGCCAGGGAAGGAGCAGATTTCCCTTTCTTCAGAGGGTGTTGCTGTAAGCACTGCTGAGCACACCCACATCCACACAGGACAGAACAGATTGCAGGATGACAGCCTACAAGCCAAATATTAAATTATCTCAAAGACAGCCCATACCTGGGAAAGCATTAAACTAATACTGTGCCTATTCTGTGGGAATAGAGATTTCTCATTATCATTTTCCTCCCTTTGGTGCCGATATAACTATACATATCAAAAAAAATGGATAAAACTTCAGCAGTGCAGTGGAAATACATGAGCAGTCATTTCTGCTGAAAATAAGTTTGAATGTAAATGACAATCCAGTCATCTTTCAGGTGTTTGTAAGAATTATATTATTGTAGAAAACTTCTGTTGATTGTAGTTTAGGATCCTACAATTGAAAGAATAGTTTGGGTTGGAAGCAATCTTTGAAGATCAGCTTCTCCAAAGCCCCTGCCATGGGACATGATTCACTAGATCAGGTTGCTCAAATCCCTGTCCAACCTGGCTTTGAATGCTTCCAGTGACAGGATATCCACAATGTCTTTGGACAGCCTCTCTCACTGCTTCACTGTATTTACCATAAAAAATATCTTCCTTACTTCCAATCTAAATCTACCTTCTTTTCAGTTAAAAAACTGTTGCTTCTTCTCCTGACATAAAAAGTGTTGATAAAGAGTGCCTCTCTTTCTTATAACTCCCTCTAAGTATTGAAAGATCTCCAGGGAGCCTTCTATCCTTCAGGCTGTACAAGCCCAATTCTCCCAATCTGTCTTTGTAGGAGAGGGGTTCCAGACATGTGATGACTTTTAGGACCTTCTCTGGCACCATTCTATCAGGGCCATGTCTTTCGTCTACTGTGCACCTTATTATTCTTAGCATGCCTTGCCAAATTCAACTACAACCATGCCTTAGATTTCCTAATCCCATCCCCAGCCAGGCACTCTCCCAGTATTCCTCACTGGAATATCCTTGGTTCCACTGCCTGTGCAGAAAGAACTACCATAAAAGCCAGAGAAGAGTAAAATTTACTGAATTTCCATGGTTTCAATCCATGAAGGATTTCAGTCCTTGGCTTTTAATGTATTCCCTCTAAAGTTATTGGTATTAGCCACATCTGTGAACCACAGAATTTACATGAATAAGTTAATTTCACATGTAATCTGAGTCTGTATCCCCCAGCTGACAGGATTTCAGACACAATGTAAGTAACAGTTACTTTCCTAGCTCCTTATATAATGCAATTTTCAAAAGCTGATGGGCAGAGAGAGAACTACCCGAGGTAACACAAAGCATCCATGACAGGGCTTTTAAACCTTCTTCCTTTCAGGAACAATTAGATCCTTTACCCTGGTTGCCCTTCACTTGGGAGTCACAGCTCTGAGTAATCACCCAGAGTTCCATGCCTTTTAAAAAACATTAAAGAATTATTCTTTCTTGTCAAAGGACAGCCAAAGGAGGAGGAGCAGATGCTGGCAAAGTTTCATCTAACAGAGCATGGGTAGTCACCCTGAATTCAATTAATTTCTTTCCTTTGCCAGAGAACATTTGAAGCACTGTTTTACCTGCCCTACAGTAACGTCTTAGCCACCAGCCTAACACTTGCAATGGGAGGTGGTTTATGACCTCATTGCTTCTGCTTTATTATTTTGAGATAATTAAGTATCATTTGGGACAAATAAAAGAATGGTGACAATGGCTTTTGGTAGCTAGACGACTTGCCTGGGAGGGGGAGTCATACATTTTTGACTGTGATATGACAATTCCTTAAAAAAAAAAAGAAGCAAAATATTGGTTATAAAATTGATAGATCACTCTGTAATGGATATATTTATTTTGTTAAGTTCTGCAACCAGAGAGGGTACAAATGGGGTGGTGGGACACTAACAGCCTCTTTTCAGATCCAATTTTCAGAAATAAAGGACTACTCTTATGCAGGTACATATTTGGTTATATTATTAGGTAAATATGTTTGATTAATGAGTGAAGATGGTGACTCTGGAAGGAATTTTTGTAGCACCAGTGCCATCCATGTAACATTACCCAATTCTATAATGTATATAACACTATAACATAGTTATTAATATAATGCACAGTATTGTGATAAGGTATTAGCAGTGTATTATATAATATTTTACAACAGAATATTTACATCAAGTGTTTTGCATATCAGGACTTTGTAGTTGCTAAGACTAATTCTTTTTGGAAGTTAGATTCTTGGAATTTTTTTTTACTATACTCAAAATATTTCTTCAATTTGGTTACTTTTCTGTATGAAGCACATATCTGGTGATTCTCTTTGCTTTATATTTTGAACATAAAAGATAGATTTTTTCAGATAGTGTGTGGAACTTGCACCAAATTATATATTACTTACTTCTGTTTTTGTAAGTCCTTGCAAACTGATAAAAAACCTCTCCAATGCTTAGACAGAAGCCCACAAAAAGACATGTATGCAGTCATACCATAATTGCAGGCACACAGTGAAATAACGGTAGGCAAATACAAGAGAAGCTGAATGCTTTACATGGAAAGAGGAAGATCCATTGTATAGTGGAAAAGGGGTAGTGGAGATCTAGTTATAAGTAGCTGCATTTCACTGCTCTCATTTCAACTATTTGCATGCAAAAGTAGTTCAGCATTAGCATAACTACTCTGCAATATGGCATAATTGCTGGAGCAATACAAAACTCATATATTCTGAAAACATTTGTGTACACAATTTCTGCAATAATGTCAAAGGAAAAAAGAGTAAAACCAACAACAAAAGATTTAAAACATTTTTTGAGGGAGGAGGGTTAAAAATTTGATATCAGCAAAGTTTTGATCTCTAGCTACCTCTCTTGTTTTCATTGGCATACTCTATGCACAGAAGAAACTCTTAAAGAGCTGAGTACTGTAAGAACAATTTCAAGTAGGAGTGTATATCACACTAACTACTGTTATTTATCTACCTCACAAACTATTTCAGTAAATGCAGAGGTTTTCCTGTGTGAAAAAAATATGAAAGACAGTAACTTCTTCAAAGTACCTAGCTATTTCTCCAGCATCAGGGGATACTAGCACATATAAAGCCTTTGGGTCTATATTGTATTCATTTTAGAACAGACAGCTGGGAGTAAAAAAGGGAGCCATGCTGCCATAATTCTTCAAAAATCCCGAGGTCTAGGCCTTTAGGGGAAGTCAGATATAATTTAGAAGTCTTCAGGTTACTTTCAAGAATATTGAAAGCAAACTAGCTGCTGGCCTGTGTCAAGCAATGTGAAAAATCATTTTTGCTTTACTGATGTTCTTCAACATCAGAAAGCTGGAAAGATTCAGTTACATTTTTCTATAACTGATGGATCGAGCAAAACCGAAGTTTATTGTCTTTTTTCTGTGTTCAGACATCTCTCATGTCTCAGGTGTTTTACCAACTCTTCTACCAGTCTGCTTCTGGAATGTTGTTTATTTCTGAAAATAAAATATCAATGAAGGTTTTAAAGGAATAAATGTGATGGACCACTCAGTATATTAGTGCAGATATAGAGTAAATTTTGCCAAGACCTCTCTGAGATTCTTGTGGCTGTATTCCTTAATAAATCTGCCAGTCTCCCTTCACCTTTCTCAGTATGAATGTTATTTCATATTTGAAGATATCACCTTATAAAATAGCACAGTACTTACAGGGATGAAGGAGCCATGCAGCATAGCTGGAGTTGTAAAAGGCCCTTCACACTCAGCCTCTATCATACAGGCACACACGTAACTTAACTGCACAGGTGAAGCACCAATATGAAGCAAATTTAGTCAGGTCCATCACTTTCTCCATCTGGATTCTATGAATGTCAAAGGAAAGTTCTGCCTTCCTGCATCAAAATAACAGTCATGCCAATAGTAACCTAAGGAAAAAAAACCCACTATAAAAAAAAAAAAAGCTTTAAAAATAAACACCTTGTTCTGTTAGAAGCAGGGAACCTAAGCTTACTTCAAACTGATGAAAGTCTGCAGTTGCTTGTCCTAGGTTAAAAATAGATGTATTCTATTACCACCAGCTGTGGGCCCTTGGCTGTTATCACCTGCTAACGACCCACCCCTGATAACAGGCAATGGGCCATCAAGAAACCACCACATGACTCATGGACCTATCTCATCCTCTTGTGAGATGCTCCACCCAGGAGGGAGGAGCCGGGCATTCCCACCTGGATATAAACTGCCCTAGAACTGCCTAAGGGTAGCCCTGTCTACTGGGTAACCAGAGGACAAGAGCCACCACAGACTTTCAGTGGGACACCGGACCTTCCATTGCTTCAACTGGATCGCTTCAGTTGGACTGCTGTCACCACCCTAATAGGGTATCAGGTTGTATCTAACTTTATCTGTGCTTTTTCCTTATATTATTTTGTTTGTTTCTATTTTTTCTGTAAGTTTCAATCCTGACTTGTGACCTCCCACTGGTTTGTTTTCAAACCAGTACATTGGTAAAAGCTGAATTTTAGATAAAGAGCATAATAATACAATGAATCAACAAGATAGTCCTCATACAGCATTATCCAATCCAACATGGGTACATATAATCAGCTGTTCAGATGATACGTAGTTAAGGTGATGCAAATCACACTGGCATAAAAATTGAGACATTGGTATAGCACTTGTTTAAATGGTGAGTTCCACTGTAAGAAAATGTGTGCTGCTTGTGCTTCCTGCTGACAAGCAGCAAGGGAGCTGTTCTAGCACAATGCTGTGACAGAACCAACTTGCTTAGCTGAAATATTCTGCAGGTAAACTGTGGGTTTTCTTTTGGCATAGGGGAAGGACTAACACTTCAAGGGGTGACACCCACACTGATGTGGTTTTACTATGAGCTGGTTCATTTATATCACAGGTTTTGGGGACAGTCAAGCCAGTATTAGACAGGAAATCATGGCATCATTTTACTGAGCAGCAGTCTTTTCTGATTTGAAGACACATGAAGCATTTTTGAAATGTGTTATATTTTGTTTCTCCAGCAGTACTGCAATAGCAGCACTGCCTTCTGCAGGCCCAGCCTTGCTACATGGTCCTCATTGCAAGGGTACAGCAATAAATTTACTTCCAAAAACCTGAAGAAAATGCAGCCAGCCATGTTATAAAAACACATAAGGAGTCAGGGCCTTAGGTGTTTCTCAGTTTTTCAGCCATTTTGTATGTGCACATGCCAGACTGTGTTTTGGCAGGTACAAACAAGCAGAACTCCTTGTAAGAGCAGGTCACATTCCACAGTGGAGGCCGTGTTTGCATCTGTGTCCCACTCACAGCCTTCACCTCAGACTCCAGGTTTGTAGCCTGTGGCAGCAGCAGCAGCCCAGGGTGTCTGGATTTTCATTCCAGCTAGTTAGTGCACATCAGCACAGCTCAGAGTAGACTGGGTCATTCTGGTATGTCACAGGTGCTGTACAGGAGAATTTGTCTACTTTGCAATATGACTGGAACCAAAATGGTTGGCTGAATCCCATTTAGTGATTTGATAAATATTGCTTAAATTATGGCATCCATTGCCTACTTTAGAATGGCTTCAAGTGCCCGTAGGAGACTGGATGTCCAAGAGCTGAGCACACATAATGGCACCAAAGCATCTTGTTTTCTCTCCCATCTTGACTGGAAGTTTGAATCTGTACTTAGTGAGACACCAGTGATGAAAGTTTAGACAAATCTTTTTCTTAGCGTAGCTGATATATTTTCTTTCCCTAGCAATAAACTAAACTGATATCATCCAACTGGAGCATATAGATTGTTGAGCATTAGAGCAAAATAAATTCACTGTAAAGTCTGTCTGCTGACTGCCATAAATACTACAAAGTTTTATACCCATACAAGGTACAGCCTCTTCAACACATGAAAACTTTTCTGAAAACTTGCCTGTAAACTACCAAATGACATGACCTCTCTATATGAGCATGTGGACAGGCCATGTCACTTACCCTGTCCATAAGAAATACTTCAGGGTGTCCTTTGGAGCAACCTCCAGGACTAATTTTAATATGGTATTTATGCTGCAAGGTATTCCAGGCAAATATCCTTAATCACTGCTTTTAGATCCAGCAGAATCAGCTTTCAATGAAAGAATTATCCACATAGTAGCACAGGGATCCCATCAAAACCTTGTTAAATTATTTGTGCATAGGAAATAAACTCATGTACAAAGAACAGAAATTGTCACAAGTAATATGCTCTTTAAAAAAATTTAAAAAATGTATGCCATAAAACATTTTCTGTATTATGATTTTAAGCATCTTTGTATATCTGCAAATATAAGAGAGACAAGGAAGACAGTATCAAATTCATCAATTTAATTGTAGTAATAAAAATCCTACATAAAGACCCAGAACAATCTCTGGATTTTTGACATTTCAGGTCTTACCATTTCAAAATGCACAAAAAGAAGATATAATGATTCTAAAATAACATTTGCCATATTTGAAACATCTGTTTCAGTCTGCACTTATAATTCTCCTGTGTTTTCATAATTTCCTTCTATCTTATCACTTATTACTTAAAACAATATAAAAGCAGGTTGTCTGAGCTTTCAGGGCAATGGGAAGAAGAGACATGCACGTCTCCATGCCCATGCATAGAAATTAAGACATTCTACAGACAACAATGTTTCACTTCAGCATATTTTTATAGCATCTCCACTCTCAACTCAAAACCATTTCAGTCCTTCCACTCCTAAAAACATTTCTTACAATCCTGCTGATAACACACATATAAGTTAGACTTAAATAACAGGAACAGAAAAATTAATCAAAAAGCGCACCTTCAGATGTTAGTATTGTGTTTCAAAGTACTTCTCTGTGATAAAAGGTATTAAAATTCCATAATAAAATATTAGAGTCTGGCTATGATTAAGGGAAAGGTATTTGAAAGACATTTGTGGGCTCATTTTGGGATAATTTCTTTATAGGACATTCATTGATATCCTGCAACAGTTTTGTCTGTAAGGTAAATGATAAACCATGGTGGAGCAGGAACTTCAGGCAGCTGCACTATTCCAGGCATGGCAAGAGACAGGTGCAGCAGTCACAATGCTGGGTGCATTTTATTATTCCTTTCTAAAACTTATTTGGTGATATCTTTTAAGGTGAATCCCCCCAGTATCTCTACACTTATTCAGGTTATATCCTCTCAAAGGTACTAATTTTCTGATTTATGAAGGTTGAGATTAGCAAAAAACAAATTGGCAACCCCGACAGTGTACCAGACACTTCCATTGCAGATAGTAGTTTCATGCTTATTTTATAATCTAAGAGCCTGATTTCAAATAAGAAGCAGGATAAAATCACTGTCAGCACAACAGACTTACTGGGTAGCAAATAAATTAAACTGAAATTTTACTTAAAGCTGCACCAAAAATCTCCCAGTTAGAGTATTTTTATACAAGTTGCTTCTGCACCAAGGAAGAATTAAAAATTTTCATGTCCATTTTTGTATGTGTGACATGTTTTAAACAACCTGGATAGCTGAGCTAATTTTCTAGATACTGTCACCTGTATTCTGAAAAAACCAGCCACGGCACGAGATATGTGTGTCTTTAGTGGCTCAGAAGTTTGGAGGCTTTTATGTAAAAAGATACCTTGGTCACTCACTTAGAATAAGTGAAAAGCATTAATTATTTTACTCAGAGATTTTGCAATGGCATTGTAAAATATTTATGTCAGTATTTTTCCTTTATTCTAGAATAAAGGTAAATCCCAGTGTGACTTGTTTGGCCAATCAAGACTAGGAAATAGAACCAGATGAAAGGTAGAGTTAACTACTAATCATGAAAGAGAAATGCTTCCTTGGACAATGAACCACTCAAAAAACAAACAGAAGTCAATTTACTTTGAGATATTCCTAAGAGACAAAATAGAGGAATTTGTATGATAAATTATTCATCATAGCTTATTCACACAATTTTAATTATGATATTCTTTCCATAATAATCTAAACATAGAGAAGCTCAGGGGACTCAAAGGCTCAAGACCATTGGTTCCAGGATACAGAGTTTTCACCTTTGTATTGACAGTGTGTGTGGGGACTGGGTTCAATGAGTAAAAGCTGCTATCACCTGCAATCTTCACGGTTCAGGGAAAAAGAGCAGGTGATGATGAAAAGGAGTTAGCAAGCCAGGGGTATCTCCCAAGAGCTGCTGAGTGAATTCATAGGCAATTAAAAGTATCCAGCCCTTTACACGGTATGGCCCAAGGGCTGCAGCAGGAGCAGTGACAAATAGCTGCTTCAGACAGCAGGACTGAGGAGATGGCCAGGCTGCTGCGCTCTGCAGTGTGCCCTGCTGGTTAGAGAGTGAAACATGCGGGCAGTGACTTCTCTGCCATTGTCATGCTGTCCTTGTGAGATGAAAAAGATGAGTTTTCAAGAGGTGAGGGGGCTGTGCTCTTCACGGGGAGTGCATGAAGGTCCTTTCCTTCTTTAGAGGAGACAAACCTTAGCATCAGCCTCACATCATTTGCAACTCATCTTGCAAATATTGACACAAAGCACTAGTCTTCAGTGACTTAAAAATAATAATAAAAACACTTCAGCAAAAGTGAAAACTATTGAAACTATAATACCCAGATCACTGTATCCCTTTTATTCTTTCTGTCATCAGATTTTCTCCCTTGCTTTAAAGAGTGATCCAAAACTTGAGCATCAGAACAGCTGACAGGAGGAAGTGAGAGAAGAGAGAAGTTGAACCCCAAAAGAGCACAGTGAAACCTCTTTTTATTATTTTATGCATTAGGATCCAGATTAGAAAGATGCTGGTATAAGAGAATATTCTGAGAACAACAACAACAAAAGAATCACTAACAGTAGTTAATTTCAAGTGCTTTATTTTCTTGTAGAAATTTTTATTTCACTTTTACTTAGTTGGATATTCTGGGAACGAGATTACTGGACCAAAAAATTCCCCGTCCCCACCAAAAAACCCCAAACCAACAACCACCACCAGCACAGCCCACACTATTCCAGAAAAAAAGAACCAAAAAAACCCAAACCAGATTACAAAAACAGCAGTGCTTTCTGTGTGATTTTGGTGTGTGAACATGATTTGTTTCATTATGTCTGACAAGAGTGTAGGAGAGTGAAAAATGTATCTATAAGCATGGAAAAATCCCAGGGCTGGATTTTCCAAATAGCATATTCCAAATGCTACAAATACAAATTTGTTGTGTACATTTATATTACCCTGCCCCTACCTTCATCATATAGCCACCTTCAGTCACCTTTCCACAAAGCCTCATCTCTGAAATTCTAAAACAAGTTTATTTTTCTTGTTCTGTGCTTCAAAGGACCCCCTTTTTCCCAGAGGACTGTTGTGAAGTACTTATGTGGAACACAGGTTAGACAGAATCAAATGCAGTACAAATGGGAATAGGAGAAACAAGAAAGTATTGCAGAGGCATCTGAGTCTTGTAAATTTTGGAAGATATAGGATACAGTCCAAATTCAAAGAGGGAAGGAGATTGATTTATCCAACTATCCTTTTCTCCTTAAAGGAAGTTCTCACAAATAAAAGTTTTCCCTTTTAAGTAGGTGTTGGCAGGACAGCAATGCTGACTCAGAATCAAACAGGACATGACTCTCAGAGAATACTGAAGGAACAGATAGGCTCTGGCCTAAAGCTCTTCTGTTGAATCCTCTCCACACATACTCACTTTGGTTAAGGACGCTGACTGCGTGGCAGAAGAGGTCACAGAGTGCCACGGCCACCCCCTGTCCTGCCCCAAGTGTTCCATAACCCAGGAGTGTCTCTGTGTCAGAAAAGACGTGAGATGGCTGTGGTGGTACCATGGTACCTCAGCCTTAGCAATGCTAGGGGCCTGCTATTTGCAGCACTGCACCTTCCACCCAATCTGTGCTGGCAGTGCCTCCCAGAGTCTGTGTTACACAGCTGTCACACTGCCAAAACAGCCTTTGAAATCCACCAAAAACTTCTGGCATTTCAAGCAGATTTTGTTGTCATATAATTCCTCCCTGCTTTTCCTCAAAAAAAACCCAGACCTTAGAATTTCCAAACCATAACCTATTGTTGCATTCCTCTTTAACCACTATTAAACTGAAATATTTTGTGAAATGAAGAAGGAAAGAAAAGAAATGTAAATGGTGTCTTTCAAAAAGAAATATAAATAGTGTCAGTCCTCAGGGATGAGATAGGATCAGCCAGTAGAAACCTCTTCCAGTTGTACATCCAGCACATCTTTGGCAGAATATGTTTCATTCAAGAACTTCTGGATGTAGTCTTTCAGATGGAAAAGTCTCTTCAAAACAGGAATTTCATCTCGCCTTCCATCATACTCAGTTGTTGTCCTTTCAGCTCAGCTCCAGACAATTATGCTATTATTGCCCCAAGCACAACAGCTTGGGTGGCTAAGATCATGGGTGGATCTTGTATAACCTGGAGTAGAGGCCCATTAAAAACTTTCACCAGCTATCCTCTCTATTCTCTAGTGAAACAGTAAAATTATGAATTGCATTTGGAGGGGACCTGCCTGGGTTACAGAATGCTGCTATTGTACAGCCAATATGTTGGTCCTGCTCTTGCCTCTTCTCTTGTCTCTTCAGCAGAGGCACAATTTGATTCCTGAAAGAACAGCTGCAGCCGCACTATCCCATTGATGAGGGCTCTCAGGTAAGATGGTGATGCTCCTGAAGGTGAAATATCCACCTCCTGCAGTTGAGGAAGCAGAAGCACCATTTTCTGAGGTCTTCCTTAACTGCCTACTACTTGCAAGGGCACATTATTCCCTGAGTACTGTACAATCAAGGCAACTGTAGGGAAAATCCTTTTCATTCTCCTGCACACCTTGGAGTCTCCTGCTGTGTAAACTTCTGCCCAAGTGCTGGTGGACAGGCCAGTGCATGCAGGAGCTGAAGACAAATAATGCAGGTAGAAAATAGATGGGGAAAATGTCATAAACCATCCTTCACAGCACTGGAGCATGGCACAAAGACAAAGACTCCAATACATGTTTACAAAGACCCAAGCTATTTTTATACAATTCAAAACCAGGCATAGAGGAGCTAAAAAGAAAATAAAATGTCTATCATTGCCATGCAGAAGGGCTAATCTCTCTAATATCCTGATTTACTACCTTGCTTTAGTACTTCTTGGGAGGGACTTTGTAGTACAAAGGAAGATGAATGTGTAGCACATTAAGATCCTATAATCACTGCAACACTGAGTAATTCTTATCTAATTTCTTTATTTCTCTTCTCTTTTATTTAGACCACTGCCTTTGCCACAACTGAAAGTACTTTTGATATAAATAAAAAAATTTTCAGAGACACTTGTTATACATTTTAATTGCTCTCTGATCTCTGCTGATTAAGACATGGCCACTGAACTTATATATACTTATACTACTGAATTGAATCAGTATTAACCCCTCAGTTGCCAGGGGTCTCTACTGAAGTGCATGGAAGAGAAGAAGTATATAATAAATTTTAGAAATGAAATTTATATCTTAAACTTCGTGTTGTATTATCATCGAGATAATACAATTTGAGTTTCAAATGCTGTGTCAAAGGTAGTGCTTTTCCATGGGTGATTGCTACATGACTGTATGCCCCCACAGAAACAAATAATCTGTTTTCAGCCTTCCTGAGGAGAAACGAGTACTTCTGCAGAGTGAATTATGTGAATGAAGTGATTACACTGACATCTGCTAAACTTGTTTACAAGAACTCCAGTCCTGGAGTGACAAGTCAGGCTTGAGACCAAACCCATCACTGCTTTTGAAACCTGCTATTAAAGTCTGTGCAGTTCAGTGCAGTCACATTAAAGCCTTTAAAGTATTACTAAAGTCATTGAACTGACAGTAGACTTAGTCAAACTCATCTGCTCCCAGGTTTACCAATGGAATGCAAGTAATTCTTAGCAAAAACATATCATTCACCAGGAAAATAAACCAACCATTTCCTTAAATTTCTAGAGGTTTCACATTCATTGCATGTTTTGTATAAATAGAAAGTTCCTTTTTCCTTTTACACTCACATTCTCCACGTGGATAAGGCTAAAACCCCCAATATATTGGATTTCTTGTTTTTAACAGGGGTTGGTGGACAGGTATTTTTCTTTTTCTTTCCAGTAATATTTACAAGGTAATAATAGATTGTGGAGTTTATATATATGTGCATTTAGACAGATATTTCAACACTGCATTGACAATTATTTCATGGTGCAAGGCAGGGAGAGATATGTTTTACAGATATTGGGAAAGTTGGCCTATGGAAGAGCAACGAAATAACATCACATATTGGCAGTATTGAGCTGCAATTTTTTTCTGACACAGATGCTTATGGACCTGTGGATGTAAAAGTGAAAAACAAAATTGTTTTTGGTCTTGGATTTTTTTTCCAGAAGAACCTTTTCTTACAGAAAGAACAAAGTCTTTGTGAACAAATAATGTTTGGAAAATTTGTTTTTCTGTCAAAAACAGTTCTTTTAAAATTGCATCAGGGCATGATGTGCAAAAAGGCCCATAAAGTTTAAAAATCTCATAATGTAATGCAAAATAATTCTCTATACATAATAGCACTGAATAAACCAGATGCATAATGATTTTAGACAACAGAAGTGTCTGAGGATCAAAGACCATTGTACAGCAGTCTCAGGTGCCAAACTGACTGCTTGGCCAGTCCTTTGAAGGCAAGCCTTACTGAACTTGACCTTGAGGTGACAACTGGATCACGTTTTTTGCATGCGACGAGATAGATCTTTACATCATAATGAGAAAAAAAATTTTGCTTCTATTGTATTTTTTCATTCAGCTGCTAAGAGTCTGTCTTTTCTTTCACTCACAAAGCACAATGTTTCAGAAGCATTATTGCTTTAGTGCTCATTATTTACAGTAGGTTTTCTTTTTTACAAAAAGGAGTTTCCTCCAATTAAGCCCGACAGTCATACATTTCCCTCCCACCTTTCTGACAATGCTTCATGACTGTGTAATCAGCCTTTCAAAGTAACTGTGAATTCCATATTCTCTTAAAAAAAAAATAGGTCGGCTATGCAAAGCAGCTAAAAATAAATTTGCCTTTTATCACAGCTAAATCTCATAGAACGCATGGCTGGACATATACCCCACTTGTCTGGATATACTGATTTCCCTCACCTTCATTTTTTAAAATGTTAATGTACTGGTACAACTTTTCAACACTCAGTCTGATGACAACAGGGTTTCAGGCATAAAATTTGTTTTAGACTTCAGACATAAACTTCAGTAATACTGAAAATATCACCTTCTTGTAAAGGTATGATCAGAGCTGGTGTTCAGCATAGGCAAGGAAAAGATCTGTTCAGTGGGTTTCCCCCTCTCACAGGCTCTCAAAGATAAGTCATAGATTAGTTTGGGTTGAAAATGACCCTTAAAGGTCATCTAGTCCAACCACCTGCAAAGAGCAGTGACATCTTTGACCAAATCACATTGATCAAAACCCCATCCAACCTGACCTCAAATATTCCCAGGGGCATCCACCACCTTGCTGGGCAGCATTTCACCGCCCTTACTGTAAAAAAAATGTGTTACTTCTATGTAGCCTGAATGCTCACTCTTTTAATTTAAAACAATTTCCCCTTGCCCTGTCAGAACAGATCCTGCTGAAAAGTCTCTCCCCATCTTTCTTATATGCCTGTTCTAGGTACTGGAAGGTCTCCCTGGAGCCTTTCCTTTCTCCAGTCTGAACAATTCCAACTCTCTCAGCCTGTCTTCATAGGAGAAGTTTTCTATCCTCCTCTGGATTCACTCCAGCAGTTCTGTGACCTTCATATAATGGGGACCCCAGAGCTGGATGCAGCACTGCAGGTGGGATTTCACGTGGACCAGAGGGGCAGAATCTTCTCCCTCACCCTGCTGGCCACGCTGCTTTGCATGCAGCCCAGGATACAGTTGGATTTCTGGGTTGCAACGCACACTGACAGGTCATGTCCATCAACACCCCCAAGTCCTTCTCATCAGGGCTGCTCTCAATCTCTTGATCCCCCAGCCTGTGTTGATACTGGAGGTTCCCTTGACCCAGGTGCATCCCTTTGCACCTGGCCTTGTTGAACCTCATTATGTTCACGTGTGCCCACTTTTTGGGCCTGTCCAGGTCCCTCTGGACAACATCCCATCCTTCAGCTCTGTCAACTGCACTCCTCAGCTTGGGGGCATCTGAAAACTTGCTGAAGGTGTGCTCAACCCTACTGTCTATGCCATTGATGAAGATATTAACCAGTACTGGTCCCAGTATGGATCCCTGGAGGGAACCTCTTGCTCCTGACCATCAGGCCATTAAGGCATTGACTACTGCCCTCTGGTTGCACCCTTCAGCCAATTCTTATTGTGTCATGTCTCAGCTTCTTCTCCTCTCCTTCCTTAACCCAACATTCTCCTCATCCTCCTTTTCTAGCTCATCCTTGTGGTGTGGTTCATCAGTGTGTGCAACCACAATCCTAATTTCTGCATCCTAATACTGACCTGTTTTGTATTGCTTTTTAGGTCCTGCAAAGGACATCTGCCTATGCTGAACCCCTGAGTGAACAGGTTCCAGAGCCCAAGAAGTTTAATTGCCTTGGAGTCTGTGAGGAACTGGAGAGAGAACATCCCTTAAACATCCACCAAGAGCCCCCCCAGACATCACTGATCTTTGCAAACTGATTGCCACTGAGATGTTTCAAACTATTGTACCAGGAAAATAGTAAGCAACTGTAAAAACCTGAGTTTTGCAGAAACAGGATACACTACCTCTCCAAATTCAGATCAGTCAACAACTGCCATCTATGGCTGAAGCCATCTCTGTGGTCTATGCTTAGGAAATTTATTGACTTCTCTTTTTAGAGGGCTTTTAGAAAGATGAACTTAGTGGCTCAAAATATTTTAACTTTCTCAAGTTTTGAGGTTACATTTAATTCCACATCAAAGTCACTGAGAACATGAAGTCACATCACAGTTTAGGTTAAGTTGCTGTGGAATTCCATGAGTGTAGGTCTCACTCAGGAGGAGTTTTGTGCTTTGTAATACTGGACTGCAATTTTTAAAAGGCACAAATACAAATCAGATGTGGATCTTCTGTTGAATTACCATGTGATATTAATACTTAATTTTCATTTCCTTTTCTCAGGGTAGATACTGAACAAAAAAATTAAACTTTGTCTGTAAGACCAGTAGAAACCACAGGGTAAGATTAATCTCTCCTTGGAGTAGGTTTTGCTTATCTGAAGGCCCTGAGTCAGGTGAGTACTTGGAAAATCCTAATATATTTGGTTCACTACTGTTTATCTTGCTGCATCAAGGCACTAACATTAAAGTGGTTTTGCTTTTAGGGATTATAAATAGAAAACGAAAAACCTACTCATTTTGTATACAAAGAGAAAAAAGGCACTTATGCATATTCCTGACATGAGTGCAATTTGTTTCTGTACAGAAAGCAGCAATACAAATTCTTCAGTAATGGTTTTGTCATGGGAAAAGCAATTTGGAAAACAGGAACCTATCATTACCCTAAGCAGTAAAGTCTCTTTTATAGCCATGCATACTCATAGAAATACAAATATTGATGTTTAAAATGAGAGAGATATTAAGAGGAAATCTATAAATAATTGTGTAGAAACAGTAATTTTGAAATATATACTCAAGCTGAAAATATAAACATAGAAATTTTTAAAAAAATTTCGTAAGATGTGTCAACATAATGGATCAGAAACAAGCAACATTATTTTAGTTAGATTCATAAGCTTAAATGTGTTCAATATTGTGTTTGGAGTGGGTTTTTTGTTTGTTTTGAGTTGTCAAATACCTACCTGCATTATTTGAGATCACATTTAAAGCAAATAGTCCCTTGAAGCACCTTGAGACCCTTTAACATGAACATATGTGATTTTTTTTGCAAAAAAACCTTTGTGAATATGCACTGTTTATCTGAGTGCTGCAATGTCACAGATCAATTCAGACTTTTGGTAGTCTGTATAGGAGCTATCCAAATTCCAGGTCTAGAACCATATTTTTCATCCGTCATTAAGTAACAGGAGACCTTTAACAATTCTGAGTGCTAGGGGTGTCAGCTTTGCTTAAAAGCCCCACTGTCTTTTGGGGATGATTCTGTTCTTCCTGTGAACAAACAAAAAAAAACCCCATCAAACACAATTTTACACATATTTAAACTTATGAATCTAATTAAAATCACGTGTCTTGTTTCTGATACATTACATTAAGGCATTGAGTTAAATAGCTTTTAACATTTCTATGTTTGTGTTTTGAGTAACAGGATGTTTTAAAACTGTTGACTTGGTAATGACTGGGACTTCATGGGCAATTATGAATTCAGAAATAGCTCACATGCAGCTCTGGATATTAGAAATGGATTTTCTCTTGTCACAGTCGTTCTTTCATTGATCAGATACCTAGAAGGAAAAAATGAATGGAAGGAAGCTTGAATAGTTTCCTTAGCTCAGCAATGGGGACTGGCTTCACACTTTGTCTTCTCAGATGCCAGGCAATTTACTGAACCTAGAGAGAAGCTATGGAGCTTCTGTAGTGTAACCAGCATCATGGAACAGATTTTCTTCTTATTCCACAGGGGTTGGCTGAATTCTGTATGCTTTTGCCACCACCAAATCTCCAAGTCTTCTTTATTTTCCCTGAAAGATACAGAGTTCCCCAGCTTCATCTCAGATACCTCTGAGATCGGCCTATTTATCATTTACTTGAAGTAAATAGAATAAAGAAACCAATAGTACAAGCATTGCTTTGTTAGAGAGTATTAAAATCAGCTCCATTAGGAAACAAAAAACACCTCTCACATCCTGAAAACAGGGAGTTCATGAGATTCACGGAGCTTTGGAAAGGTGGTTAATCATATTAAGGGAGACAGAGGGCACTGAAAGCACTGGGTTACCTCTACAGTTCCTTGAAAAGTTTTGAAAGACGTGGAGAGAAAACCCATCTGCCTTCATTCTGTTTCCCATCACCAAGAAAACACATCTACTCCCAGCTATAGCATACTTTGAGTCACCTGACCAGATGAGGCCTGATGTTGGGATAATATGGAGCTTATTTCCAGAAGCTCCTTATCTCTAAAAATATCCCCTGCTATCAGTTTCCCAAACGTGAAGGGAGATACTAACTACTATGAGCCCAGCTGCCAGAGATTTCAAGGGAGTAAGAGCAACACTTCAGGAAGGGTTTGCTCAATTTGAGCATGTCATGAGGCCAAATGGACTGTGGAAAACACAATGGAACAGCCAAATCACAGCACTGACTTTTTAAAAATAGTTGCAGGACTTCAGGTCAAATGTCATATACTCACTTGTGCTTTCTTGTAGCCTTCTGCAGTATTTTGCAGTTTATCAGATACAGAACAAGAGCTAAAAAAAAAAGCTGAGGGATGGGAAATGTTAAGGTGAAAACTCTAAAATACCTAATACCAATTCAAAGGTGATATCTAGGGCCTGGCAAAAATTGAATGCTTGTGGTGTAGACAATGGTATTTAGTAGAAAATGCTAACTTCTTTGGCCACGTGAGAGACAATCTGCTGAATTTAGTCTGTCGTTTTCTTCAAAGACTGAAAATATATAGAAAAAAGGAAAGAATAAATAAATGGAGACTTTTTCAACAAAATATGTTATCTAGCAAGAATGTAAGTCGAAATAGTTAACATTTCACTTGTCTGTTTTCTCGATAGTATCCCACCAGACAAGGAAGAACGGCCCAATGACTATACCAGATTTCTCAGATATTTCCACTGTTGCCCTATGAAACTGTTCCAGGACCCGTCATGATGCTCTAGCATCTTACTGCTTTAACCTGGAAATCCTTAGCCAAAAGTAAGAAAATTTACCTATGGCTGTTTTACTATTTCATCAATTCATATATTTTAGGGACGTTTATTATTCAGAATTCTGAATACTTCATTGTTTGTTTGTGAAACATGTCACAGTGCATTTAAGATCCTTGTACATTTACATGATCTTAGCTTAAGACTTTCTAAGTGCTTAGACTTCTAATTTCTTCCAGAGTGCTAAAAATTCTTATTTAAGTCTCAAGAGCTCCTTAACAATAAGTAGAATATTTAGTCACCTAAAACTATTATGACATGATTTCTGTCTTTTTATGAGCATGCTGCACTTTCACATTTCAAACCTACCTTGTTGAAGAAATGATTTATGACACTTAAGTTTTGTTGCTGAGCTTGGAATTATTATGGTTATATATGTTACAGAATTTAATTTAATTAAACCAGCTCTGGGCAAGTCTATTAAAGAAAAAAAAAATAGTATATTTAGTCCAAAGAATTTTGCCATGTTTTCTATTTTACAGTAGGCTTTTATTCTAGAAATGTTGCAATGCCATCACATATTTTTAATTAGAATATTACAATACCCTTTACCCATGTTTTCATTATAATACTTATTATTCACTGTAATACTATAATACTTATTGTTCACTGTAATTTCCTCTCAGATGGTCTGCCAAATTCAGCTTGATAAAAATGACAGCAATTAATTCAGCTGACAATTTTTTTTTAACACAAGCTGTATAGTATTTATGCGTTCCTACATTCTTCTTTTTTTTTTTAATATAGGTTTGATGGCTGAAAATCCTTATTAAACTTTAAGGCAAATATAAGATTATTTTTGTCTGCATTCGTACTTTTTATCAGAAGTCTATTTATTGAAAAAGTGGTGATTGGGTATCCCCTTTTTTGTGTACAATCATAGTGGTCACATAGCATGGATATGCAGAACCCTGGTGACTCCTTCTGCAAGATGAGAGTTTTACAGTGAGAGACACCACCTTTGACAGAAACATGTACTTTGTCACATAGCTTCTTTTCCTTCAGTTATATTCGTGTATCTGTGTAGAAGGAGAAGAAGTCACCATTATGCAATATGGGAATATATTTAAACGGTATTTTTCCTTTTTAACCCACAATTGTTCTGTCCTTCAGATCATATTACAGCCCCACAAACAGTTCTGCCTTGGGAATGGAAGGCACAGCACAGGGACAGAAATGATCAAGTGGGAAGGAAGGTTAATTGAATATCCACAAACTGTGTTGTGGAGGAACTGGCTTGCTCATGTTCAGTAACAGATTAAAAAAATTTGAAATGCACAGCTAATCCCTCTTCTTCCTTCCAAGAGTGAGATGAAAGAAAGGGAAGACAGATCTGTTAGAAATGGCAGCTATTTTACTTAGGATACCATCTGAAAAGTTCAAACGCTGCGACAACAGCAGAACAAAAACCTAAAGGAAACAGTGTTGCAAGCACTCAAGCCCTGTGCTTCTCATTAGGCAACCTGTTTCCCTATGTCCTCAGAACTTCAAGCATGTCTTTGTTCTTAACATTTGCTTTCAAGATTTATAGGCATACTCATTGTGCCTGACATAAATGCTTTTGCACACATTATGCTTGCAAAACCTCATAATGGGTATGCAAATTGATATTTATTCACTCAAAGCCAGTAAGTACATGTAACTGCTCCTGATGCAGTATCCATTGACAGTATCCATTATAAGCTGGTGTATCCATCAAAATCTTCTTCCAAACAAGCAGTGTTCCTCAGGGAATACGTATGGGACTTTTTTCCCCAAGCAATGGTCAGCAGGGAACAAGTATAGGGGCTTTTGCTTCTTTTTTTTTGGGGTCTTGTGGTTTTGTTTGTTTGGTTTGTTTTCTTGTTTGCTTGGGGTTTCTTTAAGCATTGGTACGAACAGGCACCAAAGACCTGTAGAAGCTGTGTAGCAATAGTTGTTGGAGCTGGCTGAGCTCTGCTGGGAGAGGCTGTGTGAAAGAGAGAACAAATAGCAACAACCCTTCCCATACCTTCAGGTGAGCTGCTCACTGGCACTGCCATTAAAATGCAATTATGCACAGTTTTGCTTCCACAGAATCACATTCTAGGGACAATGAGATTCTTGCCCTAGCAACCATGGAAGTCGAATCAAGTGCTCTGCCTCATTCTCTCTACACCCACAAACCTGCCACAGTAATTATCATCAGGCTTATGGAGATTAATTTAAGATTGACAAGCTCTGATAATGAATTCTATAGCAAACAAACACAAAATGCTTTTAACCACCAGACCTCTAGCCAAGAAGAGTAACAAAAGTCATTATTTCCTCCTACTTCTTTAAAAGAAAAAAAGAACCCCACCATTTTCTGATGCTGTTACAGCTCTCATTCTGAACCAATTTGTTAAAATGCTACCTTTCTCTCATAAGTATAATATATGCATTTTTGAAGTTTAGAAACAAGAACAAACACACCAATTATCTGCACTGTTATTCGTAAGATGAAGAAAATAATTGTGAAATTAATTATATTACACTTGAAGAGAAAAATCACAACTAGAGTTAGCATGCAGAGGTTTTCTCTGTGGAGGACAGAAGACACAATTCCTTCTCATTCAGCTTCACAACTCACATAAAGTTAAATTACCGCTAACATTTTTCTGCTAAAGGACAGTTAGAATTATTTTTGTGATGCAGTCTAAAGAAAATGGATCAAATATGTTGTTAAGTCCCCAAGATGTATTCAGAAACAACTACTCAGTGTGTTAGCTTTGTGCAAGGAAACTTCAGCTGCATTCTGCTTTGAACTATTTCCATACTTCAGCAGATCAATCAGTTTAGATTGATCAAATATTTACCTGTAATCAACATGATCAGTTAATGCATTTCATTTCAATATACTGACTGTTCAGAGGAGAAACGAAACAGATCCTATAGTATTCCCATCTGGGAATTCACAAGCTCCAATGACTAGCACTTTCTATTTCAAGGACAGTGCATTGCTTTCCCCTATCTTTCAGAGCAAAAATTCTCTTAATTTTCAAAGTACACATTCATTTGAAATTGTACTGTCAATGCATTAATAGAATACAGCCCAAAATTTGTATTCGTGGCCAGGAATGGGAGGCAATCATTCTATAGAAAAAAGCTAGCTGGCTTATATTTTGAAGAGATAAGGCATATTTGCTATTCTCTTGTTTAATTAAGAAATAACCAAAATGAATTTAAATTCAAGGTAAAAGGTACTTTTATTAATTTGTATTACAGCTTAGGAAAAGGACTTCAACAAAAAGCTTGAAAGACTGGTAGAAAATTAAAAGGGGGTGTTGATAAAATATATTTTATACTGTGCAGTTAGTTTGCATTAAGCTAAGCCTAAGCATTAAGGATCACCTCCTCTGTGATTTGTAAAGCTGGGATGACTTTCTTAAAGTGTAAAACACACATTAGTGCTGAACATTCCAAAATTATTCGGGAATACTTGTGTCTCTGTTATTGCTCAAAAAGTTTTTTTTTGTTGTTGTTTTTTTTTTGTTTGTTTGTGTTTTTTTTGGTTTTTTTTTGTTTTTTTTTAATAATTTAATACGATGTTTATACTTAATGACTAAAGCAGCTGAAACAGTGATGAGTGTTGACTGGTTTCCCTCAGTTCATCTTCTGCTAATGTTCTGCTAATGGTCTTACTCTGAACTTCTATATTTAAGCTTTCATTGCTATCTTGGTAAAGCTCAAGATGCATGAAAATAGACACTCTTCTCAATTAACCTGTAGTCAATCCAACTTACTTTGCTGGAAAAGAGGACACTGCTTCCATATTAGACTGACTCCACATATCAAAAAGGTCCAAGACTGAGGCTTCCGGCTTCTGAATTTGCCTCATGATATTCTGCACTATGCCTGAGGCAAGCTTTTAACTGTCAGGCTTTATGCCTGTTTTCAAAGTGAAAGTGCTATGGCCCTAAGACAATTTTATTAGCTTTCTTTGCTTTTTTTCCTTCTCCTTACATTTTTTATACATAGATCATAAACATGGATTTCATCTTGCTTTGTTTACATAGAACAGATTTAGTTCCCTTATAAATCTGCAAAATGGAAATAAACACTTGTGAATGTTGTCATGTTTAGCCATTAGTCACAAGCCTCAGACGACAAATTACTCTAAGCATGGTTCAGGAATAGCAGAAGACTGCTCATTCTAACTCATCTTTATTACAAAAAAAAAAGGAAAACAACAAAAGTGAACATTGTCAGTGATGCACTATCTTTTTATCTGACCATTTAGGTAAGGTTTCACAGGAAAGACAAAACTAATGCTTGAAAGAAGTCTTTTATAGAAACTATTTATTTTTATCTTTTTGTACCATGAACAGTAAGACACAAGCATTTCTGTCCTTAGTTTTCCTACTCAATACTGCATCTTCCCTCTATATCTCAAATGAATCAATCCAATTCTCCAAGACAACTCCAGCAGGCAAAAAGAGATGAACACCGTGAGTAGACCAAAGATACACACACACACTGATGAACCTCTCCAGGTCTATCAGGAACTTATTTTTTTTTGTCTTTCCTCTCAGCAGAACTCACTGGTTTGCATCTCTGTTGTACTCAGCTATCCTCAGAAAATATGTAGGAATCTTTGAAAATAAAACTTTGAAAACTATACCCTTTCTAAACCATGTCCAAAACTAAACAGTGTGTTCCAAAATTACTGTAGGGAAATATGACTGACGGAGGCAGGTAGTAAAACTGCACAGGTCTCATTACACTCAAGTAGGAGAGGGCTAGAACTGCATGGTGGTAGGCTTTGGATAACAGATTTCTGGGAATGGAATTGTATTTAGAAGCAGAAATTTGCAATCTCTTGTTGTTCAAAACTGTGGAAGTCTAAACAGTAGTAGAAGGATATAGATGTAAAAATTAATTAAAGAGGATTTAGACACAGAGCGTGATTAATTTGCAACACCAGGGGATTAACCCAAAGACCTCTGGTGCCTTTCTTGTCATGCCTTGTAACATTACTGGATATTCAGTTTCTTCTGTAAATGCATCAGTATGCTGATATCAGAGTAGTATTAAAAAGTCAGATTATTAATCCTAGTTCTTAGCAAACACATCAGTAAAATTCTGGTTCTAGCAATGCTAAATAACTACAAGATAAACCCCAAGGTATCTCCCGTCATCATGGTTTTTCAGGCTTTGTGGCTGCATTACTACCATTGTCATATTTGCAAGAAAAAGCACCACAACATCTTAAGTTGCTCTAACACATTCTCAGTCAGCTGACAGAGCTCACTGAGAACTGCTCATCCAAATTTCTCATCAATCATCGTATATTTGAAACTACTCATTACATAGTTAATTCTACCAACAAATGCCATATTGCATGCATTTGATTTTTAATTTTAATTCAGAAATTGAGAAATATTTTTAACTACTTACACAGTTTAAATAGCACAGGAAAACTTATTACATGATCTGATTAGTAAATTCCAAAGGAAAGTCATGCTTTCTTTCTCCATCTAGGTATGAAGCAATAGTGTGGGTTGACTTCATATATTTGATAGAGCTGTCTTGTTAGCATGCAGAACACAGGAGCGGTGTCATGAAAAGTTAGCATCAGCATGGTTATTCTGTCCTTGAATATGTTATAATGGCTCCCAATTTTCAGGCATCTCTATATATCAGCCATGTTTCCTGAGAGGTTATACTTCCTAATGCAAGGTAAAAGAAATCTGGTAAAACAGGAATAGAAAAAGCAGACCTGCTTTTAGCAAAGCATAAGATTGTTGCCCATATCAAAACTACAGAAATGAATGCATTTATTGCAGACATATTTCAGCTACTCTGATTACGGCTCTCCACAGAAGAAGGAAAACATAAGAAAATGGCCTTTCAGACCCTGCATAAAAAGCTATTGATTTCACTGGCTACAATTTATCTGGTATCTCGTTCTCTTTAGAAAAAAAATTACTCAGCTGGGGCACATAATTATTGCCAGCAGCATAAGACACTTTACAGTGTAAGATCACGCTAACACATTAATTGTTTCTTTGACAGCTCTGTGAGAAACAGGGCAGAGTCCTGCCTATTTGCCAGGAGATTCATAAGTAGTCTTACACTATGTCTCATCCTGCAGATTCCCTCTACAAAGAATTTATCATCATAACCACTGAGCAAAGTATGTGCTGCGTTTAAGAACAGGTTGCCAAATCCTAGTGGAAATTCAAACATATTGTGGAACTGAAAGACAAAGTAAGATAAATTGTTATGCCTCACTGTTAAGTCTGAATTTGTAGAACAGTACACAAATGCAACACGAATCACAGAATGGGTCAGGTTGGAAGGGACAACAGTGGGTCATCCAGTCCAGCCTCCCAGCTCAAGCAGGGTCATCCCAGAGCACATGGCACAGGATTGTGTCCAGATGGTTCTTGAATATCTCCAGTGAGGGAGACTCCACAATTTCTCTGGGCAGTCTGCTCCAGTGCACAGGCACCCATACAATAAAGAACTTTGTCCTTATATTCAGGTGGAACATCCTGTGCACCAGTTTCTACCCATTGCCTTTTGTCTTATTGCTTGGCACCATGGAGAAGAGCCTGGCTCCATCCTCTTGACGCTCTCTCTTCCTATATTTACATCCATTGATGAGGTCCCCTTTCAGTTTCCTCTTCCGAAGGCTGGACAAGCCCAACTTCCTCAGCATTTCCTTGTGAGAGATATGTTCCTGTCCCTTAATGACATTTGTCACCCTCTGCTGGACCTTCTCCAGGAGCTCCATGTCTCTCTTGTATTGAGGAGCCCAGAACTGGACTCAGCACTCCAGATGTGGCTTCACAAGGACTGAGTGGAGGGGCAGGACCACATCCCTCAACTTGCTGGCAATGCTTTTCCTAAAGCACTCCAGGAACCCACTGGCCTTCTCAGGCCCCAGGATACACTGCTGGCTCATGCACAGCTTGCTCAGCAGGACTTTTTGCTGCATTCTGTGTGGTTTCTGCTCCCTGGAGCTGTTTAAATCTGGCATGGTGGCTCTGGTAATGCCCTCATATCAGCCTCACTGGCTTGGGCTGCAGGAGCCTGTCAGGTCCCTGTGCATCTCTCAGCTGATGCTAAATACATCTTTATTCAAAAGGGTATTAGCTAAGTGGTTTTGTTTCTCTCAGCTCTGTTCATCTGCAATTTTCTGACAGTGACAGAGTTACTGAGCAAGCTATTGTACATTTAAATAGAAAGCAATCTTGAGAAACAGCACATCGGTTTTCTATTCCTTGGTTGCTGTTTGAAGAGCACTGGAGATAAAATGATGCATGAAGATTTCATATTCTTACCAGATTTGCTTTCTATTTCATAAAGCAGGATTACTCCGTATTCTGAACCACAAACCCATGTTTGGTCCCCTTACATTTTTTCTTAATCTCTCATCCTTGAGTATTCCTAAAGAAGTAGTTATGGTATGTCCTGACAGAAACATCTTAGAAAAAGCTGTCTTCAGCTGACTTCAATAAAAAGATCCAAGTCCAAATGTAAGGATTACCCACAGAAAATATTTATTTTTCTGAAAAACTGTCAAAGAAAGACTTTATTAGTAAAATTAGGAATCAATAATTCCCACAGAAAAGTGAGCAAGATGAATGTGGAAGATATATTCTGCACATGCACTAACAAAGTATTTAAGCATAAGCTTAATTATAAGAAAACAAGTAATCCTAGTGGCCTGTATAATTACTATAAGGAGATCACATCACTGGGATATAGAAGCAATTTTTGTCTCTCAGGGAATTGCTGGATTTTTGGTATTCCAGGATACCTTTGAAAGGTCAATCTGAGCTGATTAATTAACTAAGAAGAGACAGACTGAATGACTGCATTACAACTTACATTGAGATGCATAACACATCATTTAAACTGAGGAAGTTATAGACTAAATGATAAAGGCATTCAAAGTCAGCTCCACAGATCAAACAACAAGAAAACAAAAAGCTATAAAGAAAATAGCAGTGGTAATTTAGTCAAAGCACTTTTAGGAAAAGAATTTTCTATTATTGAAGATATTTGATTATTCACTACTTTATGCATAGAAGAAAGCCATATGTTCTGTAAACCAGTCTTATATAAAAGGCATCTCTTCAAGTTCTTGTAGGACTGTTATATATGTTTCAAAACACTTGGTGGGGCCAGCAGGCTGGTGGGGTTGTGTCCTCCCTTCCTGCCACCCTGGTGAAGAAATGGAGAAATGGGATAGGGCTGGAGATGGGTACTGAGGTGGGCTGAGAGATCAAGGCAGGGAGGTCCAGGATGCTGTGGTGGCTCCTGAGCACAGGAAAGACTCGTGCCAGGGACTCTTCCATCTCCCTCTGCTCACCAAGCCCCTGGTATCCCCAGCCTGGGCTCCACCACGGTGCCCAGCTGGGATGAGCACAGTGCACTGGCCCCAGGCGGGTGCCGGCTGCAGGAGCTGCTGGTACTGCTACATCTCCCATGGTGGCCCTGAGTTTGTAGGCACAGCTCTGAATTGCCCAGGAGGACAGCATAATTCTCTAAAGTAGGGTCTGCACCTCTTTCTCTATCCATAGTCCAACAAAAAGGGCTGGGGGGAGCAACCCAAGGAGGGAGCAAGCTAGGCACAGCATTGTAGAGCAGATAAAAAGGAAAAACTTCACATGCAGATTGGGACTCTTGCATCATCCCATCTCACAGGTTAGGCCTCCAGTGTTTTGTACTAAAAAATGACCATTTCAGTCATCTGCTGTAGACCATTAAGATTCGTATCACTTCATGTTTATTTTTCAAAGAAGCTTGAATTCAAACCAAATGATTCTGAAGTAGAGTTTGCTTACTTGTTTGCTTTGAAATTCCTTGGAAATCATCTAAACCACAGGCATTTCAGTACAATAAAGCCACTTCAAATTACTCTATCCTAGCTCTTCAAGAATACCCTTAAACATCAATGCCTTATCTGCTTTTATTATGCAAGAAGATATACTCCCAAGCAATGAAAAATTAACTTCATGCCAGGGGAAAGTCATACTGAGCTTTGTTAAATGTACCTTTATGTTTAAAGCATATTTTCAATGTTAGCACTTCCAGTGGCTTAGTAAAGGCTAAAACATTATAGTTAGAAATACAGACTGAGTACATGGTTTTAAAAAAGCAAATGGCATACTCATGGTAATGTTCTCTTCCCTCCTACTGGAGTAAAGGAAGAGCAGTTCTTTGATATTTTCAGTGTTACACCACTTAAAAGTTAATGCAATTGAAAAAAACCCCAGTTTTGAAATTGGCATAAGAGGCCAAATTTAGAGGTTTATCAGCATTTGGATTTAAATTCAGGAACATGAGTCAGACCCCTGTTATCATTGGATAGATTTGCTGGTTAGAATCTTTCCACAGTTCAAGAGAACAATGTAATTCGGAAAGGTGATCACAAAAATACCAATTATGGATGACTGCTGCACAGCTGGATTTCAGCTTTATAAACTATTACCACTTCTGGTTAGGTATGGAAAATTACAGGATACCACCAGAGTTCCAGTGATTAACCAGTAAATTGGGCAATAATAATTTTGCACTCCTAATATACCAAAGCATCTTAAAGCAGTATTGTCTGGTGGGCAGGATCATTATTGCTGCCTACTGAGAGGACTGGGGCTGCAGGAAGTCAGTTCAATGGTCTCTGATCTTGGTGTCAGGGATTACTAGCATATAAACAGAAGAAAAAATGTAGGTACCTTACTAAATCTAAGTATTTTCAAAATAAAGAAGATGAAAATGTTTTGAACATACGGATGATGTATTAGTGCTGACTCCTGCAAGGGATCAGCAATACAAACCTTAAGAAGGTCGGTTACATTAGGTTAATGGTATTTTTCATTTCTGCAGTGAAAACTATAATCTACAGAGGATTACTGCCCTATTTGTACAATTCTTGAAGTACTACATCTGGAAGTACCATGAATAGGAATGGATTTTGTAAGTTGTTTCCTTACACTAATCAGAAAATCCATGAAGTGGCAAATATCCTAAGAAAAAAGGAGATTACTTAATGTGCCAGGATCTGCATCCACCAGCAATAATTTGATTAGTTTGTTATAATGCTAGTCTGCTGTTCATGCTCTGCTTTATATATGAATACAGCAAAACTTACTACAGGAGAAGTGTTAATAGCCTATACAGCTGCCCTAAAACAACCACTTATTTCACTGTCAGTCCAAGGCTAGGCTTTTTGATCTTTTTCTTTCCTCTTGCAACTCATGTATTACTTTTCACTTCATTATCAGATGATGGACATAAGCCTGTGATGCCTCACATTTTAAAAATAAAAAGGAAATTTTTATAGTAGAGCAGCATATTCATTGTTTTTCTCATTTGCATTGCCAATTTACTGTTACTGGAAGAGCTTTTGCACTGTATCAAAATGCTCAAATGCTGGCAGAAACAGCATGAAGCTTTTATTTTTCCCTTGGAAACTGAAGGCAGAAAGTTCCACTCTAGTTAGGTAGGTTCCTTGTTTCCTGCGTTCTTACTGTTTTATTTAATCCATTGTCTCATGGCAGGTAGGACCAAACAAATTTGTTGCATCTTCATTTTTCAAATGTGATACCATTCAACTCTATCAAAATAAAATTTTTTCTCTTGCAAAGCTGTACATTTGGGTGGGATTTATTGCAACTTAATTTGCCTTATCTTCTAGGAAAATACGCTGCTGAGTGTCCCATTTTCTCTGTTCAGTGTGTATTTATAAGTGTATATAATCTATTTCCTGTTCACATCTGTATTTGCTTTTGTTATGCATTCCATTATTATGTTTTTGTATTATTTTTTTCTTTCTCAAAGTAAATGCCTAGATTTCATTTAACTAATTATGTTTTCTTTCTTTGTGTTAATGTTAGTTTTGCAGTCTTTATCCATACTGAAGGATCTCTGCATACTAGACAACATACAGACCTATTTTCTCAGATGAATAAAAACTACAGAGTCTAAGCAAGAGTAGCCATTGTTCCTCCAGCTTGTTGTGTCTTTTGACATTTTATTGCATTTTATTCCACTTTGTTTCTTTGTAGGCTGCATTAGGCAAAGGTTCTTTTCTCCAAAATTCAATATGGATCGCGTTCTATTTTATCACACATTACTGAAGTACATAGAGACCCACTGATGTAACCAATACAAGAAAACTAAGAATGGCAATAAGTTTTGAAAGCAAAACAGTTGCATTCTATTTTTTAGATTCTTTCAAAATGCCTGCCACTAAGGAACTGAAAAACACTGGTGCAACCCCAGCTACAGCACACTTGATTCAACCTTTGGTCTTCAGCCTCAGTTATTTGTAATGGTATTTTAATATTGGACTGCAGCTTTTTCCTTTCCTGTATTGTATCAGAACCCAGATGATGATAAACCTAAGTGCAGTTGCTTTTCAAAAGCATCCAACCATGTTTTACTGCTGGAGACTTGTTTCCAGGTGGTACTCAGCATTGGTAGTCAAGGTCAGGAACTTCAGTGCCATTATGCATCACCATGTTCCAGTAATAAAAGGCCAGGGCCAAAGCTTTTATGGAAACATTTCTGTGACGGTGTCTTTCTGTCTGCCTGACTATCAGGAAGCAAAGGTACTCTGAACAGTCAGGAGGATTGAGTGCACTATTTAACTGTCTGTCTTTGCTACATAATGTTGGTACATTTGGATTATCCTAAAACAAGGGGATAGAGGTAAGGGGTAGGAAGTCTGGTTGCGGAGACCTATTTAAGAGCAGTTCATAGCTTCCAAGTAACCACCACCTCTTGGTGAGGCAAATATTCAGGTAGTGACGGTGATGACTGCTCAGTCAGGGCCTTCCTCTTCTCACCTTTAATCCCCCTATGCCCTGGCAATGCTGCACAAGTTCTGGTTGAGGACACTGCTGAAAAGGTGGCTGCACCCTACAGAGAAGCCAGGTCCCCCACTTCCATCCAAAAATAGAAATATTGCCACAGTAAAACAGAGGGACTCCTAAGAAATCCTGTCCATTGATCCACCTAGGCAATTCACTGTGCTTGGTTCAGAGCATTTAGACCTCAAGGCACCATTATGGTAATTCAGTTTCACCTTCTGCATAAAATGAGAGTTTGCAGGTTTTATTTCACTACAGCAGATACTACTGAGTTGGAAGGTAAAGATTATTATGTCTAACTGACCTTATTGTATCGAAATGAAAACCCAATAAAAATTGATTTTTAGGAGCAAGGGATTAGGCTGTTCTTCTAAAGGCATACAGTTTGATTTTTCTTTTTCATTTCCCTTTTATAGCTATGCACTTAATTTATGTATAGTGCTAAATATACACTTGAGCTAAGTCACCTCAGTAAAAGACATGGAGCTGATAAGATTTTATACCAAAATTCACTCCTCATAAATATATTTATTGAATCACACAGGCTGAGATTTAACATACAGATCCACCCCAGTAAGGAGGGAGATGTTTTAAAAACTCATGGTTTGTATGTAGAAATAATGAAAGGTGGAATTTGTTTTGATCAATATTTATCAAGTTAATTTCTGAGAAGACACTCCAATACTAATATGATTGTGCATTCATCTACTATACAGTGCCACAGGTGTTATGTATTAAAGCATCCCTACTGTTCTAGTCCCAAAGTCCTACCTCTTAACACAACAGAAGCCCAAACTGTTCTCTCTTTTATTAATGATGGCTTCCCAATACTAGCTGGTGGCTTTGGATCATGAGGCAGTAGAAGGGAATTACAGGCTTACAACCAGGATTGAGATCTGCAGATGTGGACAAGATAAAAAGTGTGGAGTGTTTAAGTTTTCTGCCCCTCCCCATGAGTTCATGTGAGGCAGTCGGGTTTCTGTAGCATTCCTAATTGCTTCACAAGCAAAGGTCATGGAGGGGTTGATATATAATTGATGTAGAAGACTGTGAGGGCAAAGAGCTCTGTGCCTAGAGGAAGACACACAGTTTCTAAGAAAAGAGTGCTACAGAATAAGGCCTCAGAAAACTGCTGGTGCAATGGATTTTTAAGCAGTCTCTCAAGTACCTTTCTTCCACCTGACAAAGCCTGCAGGCATCTGTAAGTACTGATACAAAAACTTTCAGCTTTGAGGTCAAAGTTAATTTGAGTATGTTTTGCAAATACATATTTCAAATGGAACCTATTCAAATGTAAATAAACTTGTTTGCCATATTTGTGAAATATTTTCCCCTCTTTTAAAAATACATTCTGTAGAAAGGAAAGCAAAGCAGAGTCAAGCAAACTAGGGACGAAATTTTGAGACGTTTCAAAAATGCTGCTTATGACAAGCTTGACAAGATGCAAAAAGGGTAATGATGTAAATATTTTAAACACAAAGTAAACAAGACTGTTCCACCTCTACCCAACCCCCACCCCCCCCAAAAAAAAAAAAAAAAAAAAAAAAAAAGAAAGAGAAATAGGCCCACAAGCCCCAGAAAGCCCCCTTAGGCTGCCATTAAAGTTTTCAGCAAGACAGCTGAAGAAAAAGCTTTATTGAAAGAGCAACTTTGGACTGGTATGAACGTTTAAGAGAACAAAACCACTGACATATCAAAAACACTAGGGCAGAGCTTTATAAAGTCTTTTTCTCATCAGGTAAGATATAAGACTTTCATAAAAGTCTAACATTACTTGGAAACACTGTGTATGGAAGATGGATCTTTCCTTGAGCCATATTCTAGGAAACAGCTAGAAACTAAAAATCAAATGCAAACTGAATATCATCAATTATTTTTTTAAAGACTGTTTAAAGTGTTCAAGTCTGTTAAGTCTGTTAAATTGCTTAATAATTCTCACTGGAAGAGGCAGAAACCACATTATTTGAGTTGGTTAAAGCTGGAGTGTACAAAACTTCTATTCCCATTGGGAACAATCCTACACCTACAAAGTATTGGACAAGATGACCTCAGAGGTGGTTCCGTCCCTTATTTATTTGACTCAATGAATAAACATGAACATAATCAGAATAGGTGTACTGTTTATCTAAGCAATAACATTCAGTTAACTGGAGCACACAAGGGAATTATCTACTCTTCTGCTGCTGATTAAACAAGATCAGAGAGCTTTAAAATAGGCTTTGGAGTTTTAATTTGCAGACCTTTGTAGGCATCTGTATTATAGTAACCTGTATATAACCTTGGACCTATGAAACAAATCTTAAACAAGAGGGGTTTTTTTAATAGGAAAATAGTTTGTAAAACACAAAGGCTAAAGAATTTAACCATAAGATTACATGTAAAATAATGTGTTGTAATTCTTCAGACACATAGGCTCAAAGAAAATAACTTGATGGAGAAAGAAAATTCAAAGAGCACCTTATATTAAAGGTGGCTTAGAATACAGGGTGTTGCTGAATATTTTATTCAAATAACTTGAATTTGCCTATGAATTTAAAGCCAAGTATCATTTGCATCACTACTAGTTTTGACCTTTTCTTACTTGAATATGACTGTTGATTCCATGTTCCACATAGTCCCTTCTTCTTCATTCAAGTATTCAGATGTCAAAATTAAATCAAACAATTTCAACATAGTTATGATATTACCATTGTTAGTTACTAACTTTATGGTTTTAATAAAGCCTATCCTTTCCCATAAAAAGCTGTGTGAATACAAGCTAGCACACAGGATGCCTGTATAGCAAAGCAAACAGAAGGTGATAGGTCTGGCCAGCATGACTGTGCTCCATGTAAATGAAGGCTTAGTGGTGTTATTAGCTCTGTACCAAGTTGGAATTTAAAACCCTGGGGATGAGCTCCTTTTCAGTTGTGGGCTTTGTTTGTTTCTTTCTTCTCGCTACTCATTAGAAAAAAAGCCATGTCACTACAACTGGAGGTATGAGGCGATGTCTCCTTGAGCAGAAAAGAAGAAAAATGCCGACTGCTGGTGGTGGACAAATGGGAAAAAAACCAACTTCACTTCTCAGTCCAGGGCTGAGCTTGCATAGCAAGCGGGGCAGAGGGAAGGGCACACCTTGCCACAGATCTCTTGGGCAGTCAGCCAAATGTGTGTTGTAAAGAGTCTTGGCCATAAAATGCTACCATGCTTTTCTAGTCTGTTATTCAGACAGCTTTCAGGTCGTGATTGCATATCATATCCCAGTGTACTGGCACTGCTTAAAATTGTAAAATGTATCCCTTTGACAGAAATTCACAGTGTGCTACTAAGACAGCTCAAACGGCATCATCCAGGTGGGAGAACACTTTTTAGAACATTATGATCTGGCCTTTGGGATTGGAAGAATTTCAGACAAGTTAATTTATACATGAAACAACAGCTATTCTACTGTAGAAGGCATTTGGTTTGGGACCAGCAGATTCTCAACCATCAGATTACTTGACTTTTTTTATATAATATTTTTCCTTTGGGGAAAAAAAATCTTTTTTTAGCTATGATCTTATTTACTTTTCTTATCAGTGAAGTGTGAGCCCAATGACTTGTTATTACTTCATTAAATTTTCCACATTCTTATTATTTTTCCATATTTTCCCTTACGTCTACCTTTCCCCTTTCACCACAGCCATCCAGATCTCCATTTTTTTATCACCTTAATTTTTCTTCACCTTTTATTTCACTTTTTTTCCCAAAGAGAAAATGTAACATCTACTATATTTGAGTAAAATTAGTATAAAATTAATGTATAGTCAATTAAAAGTCTTAGCAAAGATGATAGCAAAGACAACAAAATTATAGTTGGAGATTGAAAGGTGAAGAAAATGTATCTTTAACTGCAACACAATATCACATTTTGAAAAAAATCTTACATCAAGAAATTGGAAAAGAATGGAACTCCTAGAAAAATATAAAATGCCCCAATCATTGCCACAAAGATTCTACAAACTTCACTTTAGAATATGGGACTCAAAGCCAAATAAGTTGGCACATAAGTCACTTCTCCCCTATATTTTCTAGTGTAAGACAATATGTACAAAGAAGACATATGTCAAAGTTTACTTAAAAAGAAGATATTCTGCAAGAAAAATAAAAGTGAAAATTACTTCAACAAAGATCTTTCAGACAAGTTGGCTAATGAAAACAAAAAAAAAAAAACCACAACAACAACACTTTATTGACAGTTATTTCAAATTGTCAACACGCTGACAATTTGTGGTGCTAAACAAGATGTTCCACCTGGATATGTCCAGTACTTACCTGGATTTCCCTTGGGCAAAATCCAAAGATAAACTACTCAACATTTTTCAAATTTGTTTGTCAATCACTTATGATTATACAGCAGGTGAAGTCACATATTCTGTGTAGATAAGTTTTTAAATTTATTTTAAAATTATCCAATTATTTTGTCTCTAAAATGTTCTATTTTAAAGATACAGACTTTAGCCATAAGGTAAGGAGAGCAACATACGTGTGTGCTAATCCCAGTAAGGGAACCAGGGGACCCTAAGATAAGATCACAGCTCTTAAGTTTCACCATAGAGCTGTTGAAATGCTATTACTGTAAACATCTAATTCCAAACCAAAAGACAAAACTGTTGTGTGCTTAAACTCATGTTGCTTCTTCTGGAATGGATTTTGCTATATTCCTAGATGCTTTGAACATAAAATATCCTGCCACTTAGAAGGCAGAAGGGTTTCAATATCTGAGGATGGCTCATAAAATGTTTCTCTGGTGCAGTCTAAGGACTACAAGATAGCAAGTGATTCTAGCTATTGTGAAAACCCATGTGCATATTCACAAAAAAACCTTGTAAATAGTAAAAACATAATTATTGGGACTAGTTCACTGCAGAAACAGAAACTCCTGACTTTTAAATTAGTGGCTCTTATATGTAAAATACCACTTTTTAGTTTTAAGTTACTGTAGAGTTACTTATGTTTCTGAATAAAAATTAAAACAAAGTCAAACCATAAAGCACAAGGAGTCAAAGAATCATAGAATATTTTGGATTGGAAGAGACCCACAAAGATAATCCAAGTCCAGTGCCTGGCCTGGCACAGGACACATCAAGAGTCACACTATGGGCCCAAGAGTACCATCCAAATACTTCTTGAACTCTGACAGGCTTGGTGCTGTGACCAGTTCCTTGGGGAGTCTGTTCTAGTGTTCAGCTACCCTCTGGGTGAAAAATGCTTTTGTGATATCAACCTGAACCTCCTCTGACACAAATTCAGGCCATTCCCTCAGGTCCTGTCACTGGACAGGACAGAGAAGAGATCAGTGTCTGCCCCTCCTCTTCCTGTCACTGTTGAGAGGAATTGTAGACTGCACTGAGGTCTCCCCTCAGTCTCCTCTTGTGCTGGATAAACAGACCAAGTGACCTCATCTGCTTCTCACACAGCTTCCCCTCAAGGCTCTTCATATTTGCTGCCCTCCTTTGGATGCTTTCTGAGGGCTTGATGCCTTTCTTACATTGCAGCACCCAAAGCTGCCCCCAGCACTGGAGGTGAGGCTGCTCCAGTGCAGAGCAGAGCGGGACAATCCCCTCCCTTGCCCGGCTGGTGATGCTGTGCCTGATGCCCCCCAGGACAGGGTTGGCCCTCCTGGCTGCCAGGGCACTGCTGACTCAGATTCAACTTGCCATCGACCAGGACTCACAGGTCCCTTTCCTTGGCGCTGCTTTCCAGCCTCCCATTTCCCAGTCTGTCTGTGCACCCAGGGTTGCCTCATCCCAGGTGCAGAATGGGGCAGTTGCCCTCATTAAACTTCACATGGCTGGTGACTGCTCAGCCCTTCAGTTTGCCCAGGTCACTCTGCAAGGCCTCCCGGAGTTGGGAGTCAACAGCTCATCCCAATTTTGTATGATCTGCAAACTTACTTAGTATTAACAAAAACCCCCAATTTTTTTATTGTCTTGTGCTCAACAATTTCATAGAACAATCAATTTTTTAAATAAAATAATGGATTACTCATATCTATGAAATTTTTCACAGTAATGGATATGTATTCTCCTACCTTCATCTTAACCACTGCACAGATTATAATTTTGTGTTGGTGAGAAAAATTATAATATATGTTTTAAGTATAGGGATATTTATAAGCAGAAAAATAAAGAATTTAGGGAATAAGCAGTAAAAAATGAAGGAAGAATTTTGGAGGTAAATGAGCATACCATAATTACTGTGGAACATTCAATTTATTTATCATACTACTTCCAGTGCTCAGTTAGCTATTTCGATAAATCAATTATGTATCATGAACTCAATTCAACTTATAATTTACTTAGTGTATAAAGCAAACAATGATCAGCTATACTGTTTCTTTGAGGCTTTTAAGACAATTAGAATTTACCCATTGAACAAATAAGACCCTGCTATTAACAAGTTATGATTCTTTGTAGAAACCAACTGTTTTCTGCAAAGAGTTAAGGGGTGGGAGGAGGCACAATTAGGTCTCATTAGCACAGTGTCATGCTACTGATGATTAGTGTTCATATCAAACTACAGCTCCTAGCACTGACTGTGGAGGTTGACTTTTCCTACTAGCATAAAACAGACCATGGGAGGTTTCTGTACCAAACCAGCCATACTTTAAAGGCATGACTTAGACAAATGTTGAATGAGAGGATATCAAAACTCTGTATTTTTCAATGTGTGTGGTATTTTGTCACTGCTGAGTTTGCCTGAGCATGGCAGTCTATTTTTACTGCTGTCATGTTGTCTGTCAGTTAGTGGTAGCTGTCTCTCGTGCTCTCCCCTCAGAGCACGTGCCACTAAAAGCTTTTACTGATAGTCATATTGGTGGCATACTGAATGTATAAAACCAAAGCTTTTAAAGTTGCATTGGAAGTCAATCCTAAATCTCAACAACTGTGATAAAATTATTGCAGTCACACATACTTAAATCTTCCTCTGATGGACAACCTTGATATCAGCTACAGAACTTACTGGAGTGCCCTACTGAGTGATGTTTCAAAGCAAAACAAATCCCCCCATCTGAGCATGTTGTAGACAAGTATTCTTAAACTAATCTCCTTTTATAGGCATCAGAGATCAATATGGCCTATTGTATCTGAGTCATAATTTCATCATAAATCAGGTGCCTAAAACCGGGCAGGAATTTTTAATGCTGCCTTGAGCTTTTAGCTTATTAGCTAAAAAGGGAGGTCAGAAGAATTTGCTGCTATAGGTACTTCTAGTTGAGTTAAATGCATTGACAGTAATTTTTATCTTAAGAAACACAGACTGATTTACTTACTTGATTTTGAAACTAATTTAATCCCAATCCCTTCAGTTGAGACATTCATTGTAGTAAAACCACTGTAAACCACTTTTTTTTTTTTTTTTTTAAATTCATAGGCTCCTTTGCCTCTCTTCTTATTTCTCCAAGGAGTACAGAAGCATGGCACTAGTGGTGTTTGTTTGGGTTTTGTTGTTTAAAATATTCCTCCATTGTTTTCCATGCATCAGTTCTGCTTGCTTCATCAATATTTGCAGAGAGTTGCAAACATTGCTCTGATAATTTTTATATTTATTTCCAGAAATTTCTGCCAGGTAGGAAGGCCTCCTAAAAATTTTCACTTTTAGTCTTTATTTCATTAGTTATAAAAAAATGATAAAATGAGTGTATTTGTGGACAGGGAGAGAACAGTGTCTGTCAGTTACAGATCACAGAAGTCCTAGATCATAGAATATTCTGAGTTGGAAGGGGCCCACAGGGATCAGCAAGTCCAGCTCTTCAGTGAATCCCTCATATGGGGGTTGAATTCAAAACCGTGGTGTTATTAGCACCGTGCTCTGATTAGTTGAGCTACTCTCACATGAGCAGTGCCTCATAATATTTTTGGAAACAAATTAAGACATTATAGTCTACAACAGTGAAAAAGCAGATAGGCAAAAATCTTTCTGAATTAGTGATTTCAGAGGGTAGTGGTATGGTGCACTATATCAAAGCAATTAAATTAAATGTAGAAAAAAGCCCCAATTATTAAGCAGAGATTAATGTAAATCATCACACCAGTGCTCACAGGCACATCTCTTTCCCTCAGTCCTGAGGAGTACCCTTGAAGGGACATCCCCACTTCCAGGGAGGAAACTTCATACACACACTCCAAGAAGGAATATATTAGTGGAATTGACCTTATGGAAGTGGACTGGACTTTTGTAGGATTGACTGGCAGTCATGTCTTCACACCACCTTAGCAGCTTATCTGCCAAATCTTTGCTTCACTACCTTAATAATAATTTGGGGCTTATAAGCCAGACTGGTTTAAGCATAATTCAACACCAAAAAGCAGCACTTGGGCCCCCTGTCAACCCACCATTGATAGCTTGAAAAATAGGGTATTATGTGAGTTTTTTGACCACATTGTAAGGCAAAGCATCCTAAAAGCATACTAAAAGCTGACCCTGTTTTAAGCAGCAGGTTGGATTAGGGACCTCCTGAGGTTCCTTCCAACCTCAATGAATTTATAAGACCCTGTCCTGTTATCTTGTAACTCTCTTACCATATTCAATTTCTAAAAGTGCTTCCATTTTCCCCTGTGAAGCACTGTCAAAAACAAAGCAACCTCCAAGACATCAGTCACACTTTCAAAACCCGACTAACCTTCCAGAGGCATCAGACTCTGAAGAATCATTTCTGCTGTGTTGATGTTACAATACCATCCTCTTGAGATCTAAATGTATTTCTAAAATAACTTCTCATCAATTCTTATTGGAGCAACCTCCTCCAGGTTATATTTAGGTAAACAAAGTATTTTAGATGTCACCTGGTATTATTCTTACACAGGTGTCTATTTGCTACTGCTGACTCATATTCAGATTCTTGCAAAGTACTGAGGATGTCGCAGTTTTGTGCTTCACCCACTCATCCATAAAATGAAGAAACTTCGGTTTCTTTCATTTTTTTTAAATTTTATTTTGCAGTTAGCAAAGAAAAATTTACAATGTCGAACTATTGTAGTCATGCATTGCTAAGCATGAAATAATTCTAGGTTTTTAATTTCAGAACTGACTCTCACAGTATTTATAAAAACTAACTTCCTGTGGGAATTGTACCACCTCATTCCTTGGGAAAAAACAGGTATTTTGAAGGGAAATGAGACTTGAGGAAGCTGAACTTTAATTTAAACAGTGGTAGGTGTATGAGACATCTGAAGAATTTGTAATGTTAAATTTCTGACAGGAATGGATTAATAGAGGAGCAAGTGGTGAAAGGAGTATGATTAATAGTTTCACATGACTAATTCATTACATTGTGTATGATGCTAGTACATATTGCCTTGCAGGTTCTTTTGGAATATAGGCACATTTTTAATTCTGAAGAAAATGCTGTGCCATGCAGTTTTCTGCTGCAATTGCTCTGCATACCAGCTGACACAAGTACTGTCTTGAACTTGGGAACTTTTCCTTGCCTCTCCCTCCTGAAGTGGTGATACTGGAGACACAGATACTTCCCAGGAATATTCTGTTGAAACTTCTGAACAAGATTACATCCACATACCCTATACTGACATCTTTCGCTTGAAGAGCCAGCACATATGTGCAGTAGAGGAGCAGACCCTGACAAAATACCAGGTGAACAGCTTCCATTTTATTGCAAATTCAACCATGCAAAGCTTCTCGGGATCTGTTTCCCTGCAGCCACAGTAAGGAGTAGGGGACCAGGGACAGAGCATATGTCGACGTCTCAGTTACTGGACAAAGATGCAATTGGGAACCAGAATTTTATATATGTATATTCTTCCTCAAATACTTAGAAGCCAAATAGGAGTCTCTTTCAACCAAAAGATTTTCTTCTTTGGATGACTCTACAACTTTATCTACAGTTTGGAGTTTTCTGCATGAAAATAAACCCAGAAGGCCTAACTTGTGCAGAATTTATGAGAAGCATCCACCATCATTACAGTTTCCATTTAAGGAGCAGAAATAATGAAAAGTAAATTAGCATTTTTGTAGCTAGGTTCTTTCACTTTTTTAAAAGCTATGTATTTATGTTTTGCAAATGCCACATTCTTTATTTTCAAATGGAAAGGCATTCAAACTATTTGATAAAATATTAATGAAACTGAATAATAATTAGAAGTTATTTAGCATTAGTTGGCTAGATGCTGTAGAAATCAGAATCCTATGACTGAATAAAGTTTCATGAATTTAAGAAAAATCAGTATGTTTCTCATGGGGAAAAAAAGCACTCATAAAATCCAGTATACATATGTAATGTCTGAGTGCAGTGAATATAAATGAAGTTAAAAATTAGGGAGGTGGAGGGGTGAAATCAGTAAAGGAAGCAAAGGACACTATAGAAATAAATGACTATCAGTGTTAATAAATATGATGGGGGGGTCATAGAGTCTTGTGTTTATTTGAGGAAATTACAAATTAAATTAATCAGCATACTTAAAGTGACTCTCTAGATAGAATCGATAAATGCATTTCAAGCAAATGATAGATTAATTTTCAGTGGTGTTTTTTTTTTTTT
>VXAC01001090.1:1273918-1301637 GCA_013399225.1 Rhipidura dahli
TTTTTTGCAAGTTGGAAAGAGAGGCGATGTCATATCAGAGTATGGTTATACAACTGCAGCTCAGATGTTGGGAAATTGCTAGCAGATTCCTTGCACCCACACAGTCTGCTGCCAGAGGGAGGTTGGAGCAGAAATATCAAGGTTCAATAGAACTTGGCACAGTAACCAAGTTTCAAGTGGAAGACAGCTAAAGTTTTGCACATATATTAAAAGGTAAAGGAGAGGATCTGTGTCTAACAGCTCGTCAGCCTGATATTGATCTTGGGTGAAATATTGAATGACTGACACAAGACCATAAATAAAAAATTAATTCAAGGGCTAAAGAATTAAGTGATTAAAACATAATCAATGAGAGGAAAAAGCCTCAATAATGCTTTTCATAAAGATACATCTGGCAAGATCAACAGGATCTATTTCCTGTTATTTATTTAAAACCTTGCTCACCAACTCATTGTAGCATAATATTTCAATTAAAAAAAAAAAAAAAGGAAAACAAAAAGCAAAGTAACACGTAAGACATAGATTAAAAATCTGATAAATATTTCCTTAAACTTCTTGTAGCAAGGATTAATAATCAAAGAGGGAATGTTGCCAGCAGGATTTCATAGAATTTCAAAACTGGCCATAACTACAAGATTGTGGATTCTGCCTTGATGGAAGATTTATGTTAGTGTAAAGATCCCTTCTTCTCAAATACCAAGAATACCAAACACAGTGTCTGTTCAATATCACTTAATGATCTAGCCAATTAAATCAGTTTGAAACATGAAGTATAAGGAACCAAGCAATACACAGGACTTAAAATACTAATCCAAAATATCTTAACAATACTCCTGTTAGGAGTTCCATCTTTGTACTACTTTTCTACAAGTCTAAACTGGCAGTGGCAGTTTCTCATACCAGTAGTCTCAAATGCTCCTTTTACAAGCACACACGCACAGAGAGTGTAAAGACAGCTGGAAACAAGTCTGGCTGGAGCCAGAATGCATAGAAATATTGTAATCAGAATACTCCCATTCCCTGAGACCAGGACAAACAAGTAATCCTTTGGGAAATTTGCTTGGAATTCACCAGATAACATTTGAAAGATAGAGGCATGTGCCTATATTGAATAAAACTTTGCAAATAACTCACAATACACTTTCCAAATGCACTTCAGGAACTACAATTTACACTGTGCTAGTCGTGGTAAATGCTTTTTGTATACTGCACATATCTTTGCAGACCTATTTGTGTAAAACCAGCAGCCGTGTAGCTGCCATTGCTGATCAGATTCCCCACAGAGCATACCTTGCACAATATTTTATTTCTAACAGTCAGGATCAAACTATTTGCCAGTTTCTGCAATACATTTCCATAGCAATGTTTGTCTAAATCCTGCATTATTTGTTATTAATAAACAGTCAGTCTACTTTGAAGTACAGTCTAAATCACAGATAAATATGTTCCTTAAGGCTCACAGAGAAGTGATAAATTCTTGCTACTATCTCAGAAATCAAACTTCTTTGGCATATTAAAATCAGATTAATGTAATGGTAAAATGTCATAGATTTGCTCTGTATACCATCAGTACATCTGTAACTTCTTTCTCATTCTTGAGAATACTCATCTTTTGCATGGCCTACAGCACAGACACAAGAAGCCAGGATACTAACCAGCAGCAGACATCTGCTCTGAATTAATTAGAAAGTCCAGCTCAACACACCACCCTTTCCCACCATCAGACTTCACCATGAAGAATAGGATCATAAAATGTCTGATGAAATGTGACTATCATTCAAACTTTTCCCTTCTACTATGTCCAGGAGAGGATGAATAGGAAGCAATGAGAACACACACACTAAATGATTCCCCAGAATATTTTATAGGTTACAGTAGTTTGTGGCTCAGACTTCAAGGGAAAAGGGGATATCTACAAGCACCTGTTCTTTGTTTTCCTAATCATTTTTTGAGCCCCTAAGGCAGGAAGTTTCTCTCTATGAAATCATATAATCTCTAGGATATTCTATTAATCTATGTTTACTAATTTTACTTTTTGGAAGAATTTCCAATAATTAGCTCTGTACAGACAGTAGAATCACTAGTCTGTAGTCACCTAGATTGCCTTTGAAACCTTAAAAAATCTTGACTGGTGCCACTTGTGTCACTTGCTGGCTTCTAATACCACAGCAGTTTCATGCTGGAGGTAGCTAAACTATGGCTTGTGTTAAGCATGTTCATTAGAGTTAACTAAGAACTCTGTGGCGAATATAATCTGATCATCACAATCTCTATTTGTTCATTTTCTCTACATGTTCCCTACCTTTTCTACCCAACAATTTAACAGATTCCCTAACAGACTAAACCCAGGATTTCTATGCAGGAAGTCTTTTCAGTGGTAAACAGCAGTGCAAACAACCAAATCAAACAAACAAAAAAACCCTCCTCACATAGTTTCTCTGCTGTGGTTTCAACCTTTAAATCCTCTTATTATGTCTTCATCATCAATTAGCTTTACACACTCTTTGCTAACTCTTTCATTCTGAGGTCTTTGGAAAAGATTTATGACTAAAATTTATGTTTAAAATAAATGATTCCTTGGACAATTTAGGGTTTGCCTCAATATATATTCTGCATATAACTTCCTAGAGTTTCTGATCCTTTTTATTTTCTCTTTGCTTTGATTTGCATGCACAAATTTAAAGACAAATTACACATCCAGACCTAGCATTTCAAACAAGTATTTCAAGGTCCTTGGTATTTCCTACTGCATGTTGACACTCTCTTAAAACTATTCCCAAAGACTTCATTTACATTTCACTTGAAAATACAAAACCAAAGCATTCAAAAAGCCCAGAATTACATTTGTTTTCCTTCAAAGTCTGTATTCTTCAGTGAATAAAGTTAGTAGTTGTGGGCATATTTTTGTAAGAACATACTTAAAATGGATGAATAGATCATTAACTGTGATCAAAACAGACAAAGAAGTTATGACTGCTTTGATGTAGGATGTTGTGTTTTTACACAAGCTTGCTGAGATTTTTTTGTGGACTTTTCTTGGCTTAAAGGACAGATACTCTAGATATCACAGCCTCATAACCATCTCATGATATATGCACATTACCTATGCAATCTATATTGTGCAATTTATAAAGATTTTTCAAGGAGTTTCCAAATTGGCTCAAATTTCACAAAAAAGCTTCATCTATGTAACATTTTTATGGGGTTAAATCCCAGATGGAAATATCCCAGCCACGGAACAATGTTATGCTTCTTTTTGGTTATGCTTCTTTCCATATCTCAGTTTTCCTGCATTACCCAGCAGAAAGCCACAGAGATGTGTTGGTTTAGTTGCAGTTACCTGAAGTATCTCTCCAGGCAGCACAGACACTGCTTCCCAGGCTGCCAGTGGCTCCCTGGTTTGTGCTGTGCCATAACAGCCTCACAGACCAAATGTGTGCTCACACACCACGGCCCCAGTGCAAAACAAAGGTGCCAGCTGGAAATGCCATCAATTCATTCTGAGGATAGAAAATACCCCTTTCCACGGGTGTCGTGGCAAGAGCTGACTGATCAGCCTGCCACACCTGCTCCCAGAGCAATTGTTGTGTTTGCCAGCTGGAGCTGTTTTGTTTCAGCCGTACAGTCAGAGCTGGGTAAGGAGGAGGCAATGCAGATGCTGCACAAGAGCACTGCATGTGACACAGGAACTGTTCATCACTTGCCTCATGTCTACCTTCTTCCCAGTCAAGCCATCCTTACTGCTTGGCAAACACCAACATGCCAAGAGAAGCAAAACAAAGAAACTGCAGCAGGAGAGAACAATCTTTAGGGTAACAGAGCTTCCTGGAAGCCAAGAGTTGGTGAGAGGGCCTAGATTTGGGCAAGATAAAGAACACTGAACATATATTTTCCATTTCAGGATTGTACTGTATGCATTATTCTACACAGAGAATACTTGAGATTGTACAGTATGGGTTTATCTTTCATTTGAAAACTTATCTAAAAGGTCTTAATGTACAAATCTGCCTTTGTCAGAGGATGAGTTAAATAGAGGTGTTTTACTAAGACCATCATATTAAAAATGTTATATGAAAAAATTTACTCCTTTTATTTTCTTTTAAGTTTGCAGACAGAAAAGAAAAGAAAAGAAAAGAAAAGAAAAGAAAAGAAAAGAAAAGAAAAGAAAAGAAAAGAAAAGAAAAGAAAAGAAAAGAAAAGAAAAGAAAAGAACAAAGCAGTAATCAAAAAACCCACCAAAACCCTACAAAATTTCAAGCTTGTTTCATACCGCCTTAAAAATCAAAAAAAAAAAAAAAAAAAAAGTGAGCAGAGTATTTTAATCTTTCTAAAAGAACCATAACAATTTTTTTTACAGTAAAAGCAGGGGGCATTTTTTTTGTTTGTTTGGGATTTTTTAATAAGAAAATGAAACTGCCAGAGAAAATCCACAATAAAGCCATTAACTTCTGGACATGCAATGTAAAAATATTCCAGTTCTGAGAGAGGAAGTGTTATATTCTCATTTCTGCTCACCTCAAGTATTTCACATGGGGTTTATAATCCAGCACAGTTATCCATGGTTCTGGGTCACCCAGCAGTTGGGGAGATGGCAGAGCAGGATTTTTAAGGTTTTTCTGCTTTGTACATTTATTTCATCATTTTATGAGCCAGCAATAGAATTCTTTCAGCTTATTCATTGGGCCACTCACCACAGATAATCCGGTGATGTCTCATTGGTTCGAAGGAAAGGTAGGGCACTTCCCTGGAGAAAGAAGTAAATTCAATTTCATGTCTTTGGAATTAATAAAGGCATTTTGAACTACTATTCCTATTTTTTCCACCCATTTGACTATACTGTAGGAAGAGAAGTACAGACAGCAACTCTTTCATTCACTTGGTAGTTCAGTTTTTACAAATATATAGACAGAAAGCTGAAACGTACCATAGAAATAAATAAATGGACCTTTTAAGAAAGTTGTGTTCCTTTTTTATATGTGTACAAATATTTACTCCATCCCACAATAATTCTGAGTTTACACTTTTGGCAAGATGTTTATCATTATATATTGCTCCAGAAACTAGAGAAAACTAAATGCACCATAGAAAGCACTAGAGAATTCTGACCTACACGTCCAACATTCATCTCAAAAACAGTTAAAATGAGCAAACAAAAAATAGGAACCTCAATTCAAGGCACAAAAAAGGATCAATGGTAAATCAATAGCAGCGTAACGGTGGTGGATCATCCATAATTATTATTTAACTAGTGTTCCAGACAATTCTATTCTCCCAAGAATTACTATGTACACTTTTGATGTGTGAGAGTGTAGCTTAGCATCTTTGTTTCCCCTTGTTTCACCAATAACTTCAGTGATGAGCAAAATTTTGGGGTTTTGTAGTGGGTGATCTGAATGCAATCTAGAGATCCAGATGTTTAATTTCAGGCATGTAACTAGCACTTAATGAGAACTATTTGTAGAGTTTCAAGAAAAAGTTAAAGATCGATGCTTTGCAAGACAGCTTTATCAAATCATTAGGCCCTGTGGTTCTAACCAGGATTTCACTAATTAGCTTGTAGCCTTAAATCAGTCTATCAGCTCAGACTGCCTTTTATCATCATGAACATGCTCTGGGAAAAGTCTTTTCAGTTAAGCTGCTTGATTTTAGACTTCCCTGCCTTTTAATAAGTAAAATGTCAAGCTAATTCTTTATTATTTAAGTGTTTTCAAAATTGCATTTATTAATTATGTAATTGTATATACCTAACTGAGAAATGTATGTTTTATATGACCAGTACCTAACAAGCAATATCTGTAGTAATATGAGTAGAATTGCTACATTGGTGTTTGTACAGTAATTAGCATTACAGATATATGTGATTACAAGAGGTCACACTTGACAAAGCATTCTGGGAACAAAAATTGTAAGAGAAAATTTCAGCTCACCAGAATTGGCCAACAGATTAAACCAAAATTAATAGAGAAACTTTTCCTTGACAGTTTGTTCAGGTAATTAACAATGATCCAGAGCTGTGACACCCAAATTCACAGACACTGATATTATGGTCGCACATTTAATATCTGAATTATTTATGATTCAAGAAACAGTGTTTCTACCATACCTTTAGTTGGCACCTATAAAGGATCTGTTCTCCCACAGAGGTTCTATACTGATCACCACGGTATGTGTTACATAAACATTTAAATTGGCCTCCAGTATTTGTTGTTTGAGTACTTTAGAGGCAGAAAGTCCTAGTGATCACATATTAAATTCTCAGTCAGTTTTAGGGGGAAAGCACAAACGCAGCTCAAGCTTATTTCTGTGTATTCCTGAAAGAAATTATCAACACCTTGAGTCTTCACCAAGGCATTTGTAAAGGCACATTATTCTTTAGCCAGCTAAGTACAATGGTACATCTATTGTCTGATTCCAAACCAGAGTAGGATCTTCTACCTGGGCTCTGGCAGAGAAAAGCCACTAAGCCTCTCAAGGCATTCAAAACTCGGCATTGTTCTGTGTAACAGATGACCTAGTTCCCCTGGCTTGTAAACTAGAGGAGAAAGTTATTTATAACCAATAAAAAGGTATTTTTATAAGAAGTCAAAATGCTCATTTTCTGAAAAAGACAGGATTCCACCCATTTTTTGACATTAAATCTTCAGCAAAGCACACGCAGTCAAATAGGCAACCTATATTCTGATACCTGAAGGAAATAAACAGATACCAAGGAAATAAATGCTTTTGTTTCTATAGTGTCTTTTCTTGCTTACAATCTGTCTAGATTTAAGTTTTCACCTCAAATAATTCTTGGATATTACTCTTTCTGGTTTATTTCTTATGTTATCAAACAGCCAACTGTATTAATTGGGTACTATTAATATGTTTTAATGCTTCTGCAAAGCTTACTTCATCCATCACCTAACTATTTCTGGTCATATGCACTGTATGCACTATTGTGAACAATGTTTTCCTTTCTATGCTCTTTGCTACAGTGTTCCTCATCCACCTCCAAGCTCAATACACAATCACAGTAGCAGCTCTCCAGGGGCTGTCAGGGTAGGCTGTTCTGTACCCATCATTGAAACAGTATTCATTCATTCAACAATTCTGAGGGGAGCAGAAGTCTTAAATCAGTAAATAGAATTTGTAAAGAGCAATGCATTAATAATTTTAATACTTTAAAGGGGAGATGATTGGCATCTGTTTCTACATGCAGATATTTCACTTTTGCTTCTGTCATGTTATTCTACAACTTAAACACATGGCTGTATTGAAGAAAAAAATAAGTGTCTACTGAAAATAGTGCAAGAGAGAACAATGTAAAGATGGTAGGTGAACAAAATATCAGGGTTCAGAAGAAAAACTCTCTAGTGAAAGTTATTCCATAACCGCTTACTGCAGGATTGATTGTACTAATTGGTTATTCTTGATATCTGGAGATAGGTCTAAAAGGTTTTCTGACATCAGTTTAACTGGTTGTTTAGTGTTGCTTTGAACAGAAGCCCAGGCTTTGTTAAGCATTGTTTTGAGCTGTAACAAATCTGCCACAATCACTCCAAATTCTAGTCTACTGTTAATTGTCTTACCATTCCTACTGACATATAGGTACCTGTATTTTCTGAGTGAAGCGTAGATTCTCTGGTGTTATATTTGTCAACTATCTAATACAATTTTAGTCTCATGCTAGGCCTCAGTTTCACCACTACTGGCACTCAGGACATACACAAAATTAGAATTACTATATCAGCTCTTCAGTGTTCCCTTAATTCCTTTTAAAAATATTGAAGGGAAATTTTCATTAGAAAAACCCTGTCTGAACAGAATTCTGAAAAGCGCACTATAGAATAATTAGATAAAAACAGAAAAAATAAATGTTTGAAAACTTGAGTCCAGAGGCTAAGACTATAGTGGACAGAGAGCAAGACCATCTCTAGTTATTGCCAATGATAATGCAGTTAAAACAGAGCTCACAGAAACCACTTAGCAGTGAGAGGTTTGGCATGTCTCTGGTGTAGTAATGGAGCCTAACTATTCTGTATCTCAAGATATTTTTGAGGGACCTGGATGTGCTCTTGGAAGAGCAGGGCAAATAATGAACATCATAGTAACTCACTATCTGTGTGCTCCGAGAGAAGCAAGATATTAGGAAATAGAAAACTGTGGACTTGCATTGCAATAGGGCTGTAATAGGGTAATGCAAGCAGCAAGGGAACCCAGATGAGGTAATCTCTTTAGATTTCAGTAAAGCTTCCGAGACCAATTTCAGCAAAGCTTTCCATACTGTCTGACACAACGTCCAGCAGGCAGCTGGGTAAACACCACATCATATGGAGGGTGAGCAACTGGATCATGGATCAGGGACAAAGGGTTACAGTGAATGGGGTGACATCAGACTGGTGACCTGCCACTGGTGGGGTTCTGCTTGTGGGGCTCCATCCTTGGCCCTGTGCTCTTCAACATCTTCATGCACAATTTGGATGCAGGACTTGAAGCGATACTAAGCAGGTTTGCAGATGATACAAACTCGGGAGGAGCTGTTGACTCCCTCCAAGGCAGGGAGCCCTTGCATAGAGACCTGAACAAACTAGAGGAGTGGGCAATCACCAACTGTATGAGCTTCAACAAAGACAAGTATCAGATTCTGCACCTGGGATGGAACAACCCTGGATGTATGTGCAGACTGGAGAATGAAACACTGGAGAGCAGTGTTTCAGGAAGGGACCTGGGGGTCCTGGTCAGCGGCAAGTTGAATCTGAGTCAGCAGTGCCCTGGCAGCCAGGAGGGCCAACCCTGTCCTGGGGGGCATCAGGCACAGCATCACCAGCCAGGCAAGGGAGGAGATTGTCCTGCTCTGCCCTGCACTGGGGTGACCTCACCTCCAGTGCTGGGGGCAGTTTTGGGTGCCACAATATAAAAAAAGGCATCAAGCTACTGGAGGTTGTCCCAAGGAGGGCCATGACAGTGGTGAAGAGCCTTGAGGGGAAGCTGTATAAGGAGGGGCTGAAGGCCCTTTGTCTGTTCATTCTGGAGAAGAGGAGACTGAGGGGAGACCTCATTGCAGTTACAGCTTCCTCATGAGGCATAGAGGATGGGAATACACGGATCTCCTCTCTGTGGTGTCCGGTGACAGGACCCCAGGGAATGGCCTAAAGCTTTGTCAGGGGAGGTTTAGGTTGGGTATTGGCAGAAGTATTTTAACACATAGGGTGGTTGAGCACTGAAGCATGCTCCCCTGGGGAGGTGGTCATGGAACCAAGCCTGAGAGAGTTCAAGAAGTGTTGTGATTCTTGGAGCTGTCCTGTGCAAAGCCAGGAACTGGCATTCGATAAACCTTGTGGGTTCCTTCTTCTGATTCTAAGTAATTCTATTCGTCTTTTACTACTGTGGTATATTTATCCACAGCAGGCCTCCCATAATTGTTCATGTCCCTCACCAATAATGTAATATTTCTATATAAATGCATAAAGATGGCCTTTTTAGGTAACTTGCAAAGCAAGTTGCCAAGGGACATTTTAAAAAGACATATTATTAATCCATTTAGTTTATGTGCTTTGGGCACCTAATCACCACTGGTCCTAAACATTTTGAAGTCCAGAAAAATTAAGAGCTGGGCATCCAGTGTGGTTTATAAGCATCAGAGACTGCCATATTGTGAAACTTTTCAGGTGGTAATGCATGTGTGGGGGAATGAAGACCTCGACCCTGCATACTGGAAACCATGTCAAGAACAAAATATTGGGAAAACCTAAACAGTCCCTTTTGAATGCCATCAAATTTTAGTTCAAGATGAATACCAGTTCATAATCATCACACTAGCAGTTAGATTAAGAGTCTAGTTGCCCTTCCTCATGAAATATAATTTTAAATGCATTCCAAAATGAATGCACACAAGATACTCGTAATCTTGAGACTGAGTAGTTATGCAGTTGATCAAAGACTCTGCATCAGTACGGAGGAGCACAGGTCCCTTGGGTTATACACACTTGACAGTCAGCATCCTTAACATGAGTGTAGTGCCTGCTTGCACTTCAGATTTTTTTTTTTCACCTTTGCTTCTGAATTATGATAGAAAACAGAATTTTAAAAAGCAATATGTAAAATTGTTCCTTCTGCAAAGTGAAATGCTCAAATATTTATAGCTCTCTTCAGATCCAATATCTCCATGTTACTGGATCACTAATGAATTTGGAAGTGTATGATGAGAGACCAGCCACTTTCCCTTTTAGTTTTACAAATGGAAGATGTTTCAAAATGTTAAACCTCAGTATCAACTGTACAAAACAGTTTCATGCTTATCAGGTTTTAACCCCAGCTATCAGCTAAGCTGCAGCACAGCTCACTCCCTTCACTGGGATTGGGTACAGAATTGAAAAGAAAAGAAAACTCATGGGTTGAGATAAAGGCAGTTTAATGTGTAAAGCAAAAGCTGCATATACAAACAAAGAAAAATAAGGAATTAATTTACTGCTTCCCATCATCAGGCAGGTGATTAGCCATCTCCAGGAAAGTAAGGCTCCATTACATGCAAAAGTGGCTTGGAAAGGCAAATGCCACCACTCAAAACTTCTTCCCTTTCCTTGTTCTGTCCCCCATCTTATAGTCTGAGCATGATACCATGTGATATGGAATATCCCTTTGGTCATCTGGGGTCAGCTGTCCTAGCGGTGTCCCTTCCCAACTTCTTGTGCACCCCTAGCCCCCTCACTCTCAGGATAGTAGGAGAAACGGAAAAGTCCTTGATGCTATGTAAGCACTGCAGTAATAAAGAAATCTCTGTATTAACAGCACTGGTTTCTGCACAAATCTAAAACATAGCACCATGTTAGCTGTTGTGAACAAAATTAACTCTCCCCTGGACAAAACCAGCACAATGAGCAATTAAAAATTTTAGTTGGAAAATGAACATTTTTATATTGTAATTCACTTTGCACAAACTAGTGAATACTCTGCTTTAAAAAGTTGAGTGTTATAAGTTCTGATTTTAGAAAAAAATGTTTTATTAGTGATGGTCAGTTATTTCGCATCACTCCTTAATTAAATACATTTCCTCTCACTTACCATTAGTCATAGCGTCTTGGTAAAGTTTAACACTGTCAAATTTTATATAATTTTTAATCATTGATTAAAGTACATATGGCTGCAAAACCAGAACTGTTTAAATAATTCAGTTCTGTTAGTTTTTCATACCTCTTCACACAGGTGAAGATTCAAGCTGGGGCTAAATTCAGGACTGAAAACAGATCATTTTAATTTACATTAAGTAAAAAATAGGTGTCCAAGTCTAATCTTAAATAAATGTCATGGCACTACAGGGAAAGGGTATGGTGAGGGTCTGTCCCATATGAGGCTACTCAGGGTGATGAAGATCAGTTAAGAAACTCAGAACCCTTACATGTTTTGACTTAATTGGGGCTTAAGGAGGGTACTGTGTAAAAGAACTAGACTGGCAAAAAAACCTTAAAAAAAAAATAGCCTTAATTGGCTCAGAAGAACAAGGAAGATAACTATCCCTCTTTCTTCCCTTGCTAGCATTAAATTCTAGCTGATGAAGAATTTGAGGCTAGTGGTGGTAGTGTCTTATCAAAACCTCTTTCCATGTCTGAGTAGAAAATTGGACTTCAGTAACTAAAAGGATATTGGGAGAGGGAGCACAATGCTAAAGAAAAGGCATAGATACAAGGAAGTATGGGCATATAAATCTTATTTGTAACAAAAATTATCATTTTATCAGTTAACTGGACAAGTAGTAACTGTTATTTTTTGATTACTCTAAAAATAAAATCTTATCTTCGTGCATAAGGTGTAGTGCTTTTTTGCTCTTAAGAGGATTTAATGTGTAAAATGTAGTAACAGAATATGTTTTCTCAAAATAGGTCTATTTAAATACTTTGTTTTAGGGACTAATTTACATAAACCTAGCTGAAACAGAGATTTCCTTTCCTGTCAATTCTTTTTTATTAAATTTATATTTAAGAATTTTAGTATATTCTTGTAATTAGCACTATATCTTAATGTTGCAACAGTTTACTTTTGCATCTTTTTTCCCAATGCCATTTAAGGAGGTTAGATATAATTTACATAACATTGAACCAAGGTTTTCACTAGGGGTAATTAGACTATAAAGGTGCTTGAGTGAGGGAGGGTACCCGGTAATTACTGAAGATTTTAGTATGCATTTCAAAAGTTTATTCATTTAGAAGGAAGAGTAAATTCTTTACAAAAATTATGGGTCTGCATTTTACATCAAGATGTAACACTTGTGAAGGTGTACTTTTGAGACCCCTTACACTATGGTCAAAAATGGAAATACATTATCAGATAATTTAGAGTAGCGTCATAGATAATATTAACAACAAGTCAGGCTGCAAGGTCAAGTTGTTGCAATGTACATTATACCAACAACTGATGACATAGCTTTAATCCCACTGACAATCAGGACCAGCATCAGCCTGAAATAAATACATGGAATATTACCTGTTGTAGAAACTGCTCTGAATGTGCTTGCTACAAGTACAAAGACATTCAGAACTAAAATCCTCCAATAAGCAAAGCAGTGTGTATTTTTAATCATGATGGCCTTAAGAGATTTTTCTCAGCACATAAAGAAATTAAAAATCCCGTTTGTAGAAGCTGAGTAAAGCAGTTTCACAGCAAAATAACAGCTCAGGTGTCAAAAGAGGAGGTTTATCAAGGAAAAGTTTTAATCTGGATTTCTTCATCTTTTTTACAGATAGGGCTTACTGCTAAGGACAAAGGAAGAGACTAGATCTGAGACAACTGCAATTCAGGGACCTGAGGCTAATGCAAGACCCTGGCATACATGTTATCTCTCTTCAGTAAGCCATGTTTTCTGGAGCTGATGTGCCATTTTCAAGTGTTTATGCAACTACCTTAACTCAACCAATGATGCAGGCCATCATAACACACAGTGGCTCACAAAAGATTTTTGGCAAGTTGTCATTAGGTGACAGACAATGGCACCTGCTGCTGTTTTGGCAAGAACAGTATTATAGAACCATAAAACACTTTAGGTTGCAAGGGACCTTAAAGATCATGTAGTTCAAAGCCCTCTCTAGTCACCATGGGCCATCTAGTCACCATGCCATCCACTAGGTCAGGTTTCCCTGGTCCCCGTCCAACCTGGCCTTGAACACTTCCATAAACAGGGCATCCACAACTTTTCTGGGCAATTTGTTCCAGTGTCTCAACACCCTCTGGGTAGAGATTTTCCTCCTAACATCTATAAAAAATTTCCCCTCTATAAATTAAAATTTTTTTCCCTTTTCCTATCACTATCTGCCCATGTGAAAAGTCCCTCTCCATCTTTTGTATAAACCTTTTTAAGTACCAAAAAAGAACACAATGAACAGTAGTAAAGGTGATTTCCCATTCCATTTGGAAGATTTTTTCCTTTTATCACATCTATTCATCATTGTGTTTTGTGAGATACAAAACAAAACGTGAGGGGAGACTGAGACTGCTGCAGGCCTGGCGGGTAGCCAAGTGACCTTGGAATTTCAGACTAATATCTTCTCTCCTGGATGTCTGATGGAATTTATCCCAGAACTATTTCATACTACTTCATCATAGATGGGTGACAATTGCACTCTTCATTCAGAAACACGTGGCCCTATCCATATGGATGGTTATCACCTCCAGGTAGCATTAACCAGCTGAGTGTAGGTTGATTACAGGGTGATCACACAGGGTGTAGGCATCATACAGGGCGGGTGTATCACCATTAAAAAGACTTCTTTATATGTTATGAGACTTCTCAATCCTTGTGACTTTTGAGTGGAAGGCTCCATAAACATGGAATTCTCCATCTGCATCAGAATGGCTGATGCAACTTTCAGTTCTCTTTCATTCCTTTAAACATGCTTGACACTTGATCACCAAATATGTCACTTCTAGCACTTGTGTATGATGACATTCTGCAGTATGATGACATAAATGCAGAACTGCCTTTACACAGAAATCCTTAACTTAAGAGTAAGATAAATGTACTTTTCCAGTAGGAAAGAAAGATGAAAATTGCCATAGAGTGTAAATATGAGAAAGTTAAACAAAAGGGAGCGCAAGAAGGCAAGAATATAGTTTTATATTCAGATGAAATAGAAATGTGTGGAAAAAAAAGAGAGAATTTTGATGTTTCCATTGTATTTCTCTATAGGTCTGGTCTTGCAGGGATGTTACCATTCCATCTTTACTACTTGCATGCCTATGGACTGATTGTTTCAAATAATTATCAGGTTTTCTTATGTCAAGATTCTCGTTTCGGATTAAGATTTCTTCTATGTAGTGCACACTTGTCAACTCCCAATTTTATTGCAATTCCCGTGTTGTACAAACTTTAAGCTCCAGTTCCTTCCGTCATGTAATTAGAAGAAAATATGTGCTTCATTTTAGAAGTTCCTAGTTCCCACAGCTTTAGAGAAAAAAAGGACAAGTTTAATTCTAATGTAGTCTAAAGCTTCTGAGTCCAAAAGTCAAATAAAAAATTAATACAACTTGTTTGAAATCATTATAAATGTCACTTATTATTTTTGCCTATTCCATGTCCAATTTATAAGCTTTGCATATTTGAGGTACTGACTAGTACATAAAAGACCAGGGAAACATTGAATGACAAAGGAAACCTTAATTTGTGTTTTTGAGAGCTTTGAAACAGCTACCGACTATAAAAAATTCTCTGTACCTCAAGAACTCTTTGCAAACAATGTGTACTCTGCCTGTAACTTCCACTCTTTTCTTTAAAAGAGAAATTACCTGATTATTTGTGATTGCAGTTCAGAGCAAAACCAACACAAATCCATCCTCCTCCAAAAAATTACTTTGTATTTTCCTATTTTCAATCATTAAGATCTTTAAAAGCAATATTTAATTTATGTTTGCTACTTATGACATGGAAAAATATTTGCTTTATTAATGTATGGAGTCTGAAAATACATCCATACATATATATATGTGTACATGCATAAATAGAAACCACTTCTTTGGCTCCAAAGAAGGAACATTTTGGTTTAGAACTTCCTATTTCTGTGCCTGCTGAAACCATAGACTATATTTTACATCAAAATTAAAAATAGACATGACTTTTTTTTTTGTCACCTTGGATGTGCTATTTTAGTTAAGGGAACAATGCATTTAATAAAGACACAGTTGAATATGATTGCCCTTGCCCTTACTGTCTCATGAATGAGAAGCTGATTTACACATCTGGATTTAATGATAATGCTCACATAAATGAAGGATCACAGAAGAATCTTCATAAGAAGTTGCTACTTACCTTTTTGCTATTTTCTTACCCAAAGACTATCTCTTTCACGACACTTGCAAGTCTCCTCTCTTTGGCTGAATAAATATACACTAGAGTAGCTTTATTGGGCTTGTTCTCATCTCTTATTAGTGTTTTCAATTCTATTTGTTGGTGGCGGCAGGTTTTGTTTAGTTGGGTTTTTTTAACTTTATTTATTCCATCCATCCCAAGGGAGCTTTGGATGTCTCTCTCACACTGTGCCTAACATGGAGATTAAAAACTCTGTGATTAAGATTTCTCTTTCTCCTCTCCCATTTTATAGTAAAATTGATGTTGATTAGCAGATTCTTGCCTGTTTCTTCACACCATCGACGTGTTACTTTTTTTTTTTTTTTCCATTATGACCAATTCACTGATAAACAGAATAACTGGAAAAGCCCACAATCAAAATGGCCCCCTTAGGAGGTCTTTTGTCACTGCATACAAGTAAAGATCCTTAACTTTGGTAGTGTAAATTTAGGGTCTGCTGCAGTGAATTGGATTATGGATATTTGGAACAGATCTTACTCTTGGGCATCGTTGACACCTGCTGGTAACCCTCTGATTTATTTTTAATGTTTCATTTTATCTTCCCTGACCTTGGTGCTGTGAGTTTACACTGCATACTGTAAACACTTAGTTTGAACTTACTCCAGTCTTTTTAGAGTCCAGCTGTTGGTAATTCTCTATATAATTTGGTAATAATCCCAAAAGTTTCACTGTAGAGACTGACTTTGGGCATGTACCCAAAGAAGAACAGTTGTTCTTGTAGCTCAAAAATACACAAATATTGATTGGATTCCAAATGAAAACTGAGACTGTAAAATAAAAATGGTAGGAAATAAATTCAGGCAATTTGCAGTAATTCTTCTCATTTTACTACTGCTTTCAGAAGTTAGAGTTTCCCAAATAATTTTCATAAAGAGATTCCACATATGTCTTCTGTACTCCCTGGAAGAAAGTATTTAACTACAATACAAAGAAGAGTATGATAGCTTAATAGCTGACCTTTTCAGAGCAAAAGCTAAACCCCAATCTATCTCCTATCCTTGAAATGAAGATTCACATCAGTATGCAGAGTCATATTTTAGAACTTATTTCAGAATTGTCAGAATTGTGAAACCAGGCATTTCAAATAAAACTGAAGAGAAACTGGAAGTAATTGTTACTTACAACTGGATTTTTATGGAAGCAAATGGAAAAGTTAATAGTGTGTAATCACTAATTTAACATTTTGTTTGTTTTTAACGATCATATTTTCCAAATGTTGTAAAGTATGCTTGACAAAAATAGAAGAAACTGCTACTGCAACAATGAATACCAAGGCTTGCCATTTCTTGTTTCTGCTCTTTATTCATATTCACTATTACTATATCAGTATTTTTTTTCCAAATACATACACATACACATTTGTCCATGGGGGTCTAAACAGTAATATTACCTGAAATGTTGTGTCTAAAAAGACAGTAGCTCTACATGAAATGTTTTGTTTGATAAGATAGCCTCTGTCTAATCAGTCCATAAGAAAGTATGTTGGCAGAAATTCTTTTAGAACAGAGAATAGTTTTTTGTTACTTTAGTATAAGTTAGACAAAACAATGTCTTCTGCTTATTTTAATGGTGAATTACATCAAACACATAGATTATGACTTATTGCTGTTTTGTAGTTCCTGTGCAGTAAAAGTGTCTTAACTAAATTTTACACTGTTTTATAAAGAGTATTTCTCAGTTGGCACATTTACATTTGAAGCATGTTTGGCTTTTTTCCCCAAAATGCCATTGCCCTGAAAACTCTGCTGTTGCCATAATGCCTTGTCCTATAAATCCACTAAATCCACAATGTTAAACTAGTTAGGGTAGATAAGATACTGTGTAACTTCTAGGATTTTTTACTCTTCTATCTTCTGAATTCAAGATTTCAAATCACCCCTTAATAAATAATCGAGTTTCATTTAAGTCTAGATTGTTAACTAAATGCAACAGAAATCAAAGAGAAATCTTGGCTGGCTCAAAGAAGTAGAAACTGTAATTAAACTAGGAATATTTTATGGATATAAAAAAAAAAAAGAAAGCATTGAAACCTTTAGGAAGATGAAAGGTTATGACAGTGAGCATAATACAAAGGACCATCTGTTACAAGATTTAATAAGCTAATAAGCTAATATTTTTAAGTAAGTGACATCTTCCTGAATACTGGATCTTTCATCACAAATCAGATACCAAACAAATGTCTAATATGTCTTTAGTCACTTAAGACTTAAAGGTTTGTCTTCCTGACTCACTATGGGCTTGGCTTTTCTACTAGAAATTTTCCAAAAAATGTACAGGACTTAGTCTGATTTTTGGTATGTTGCAATGGTATGTCATAGATATCTACACAGTGATTGTGGCATCCAGCAGTAGATTCTGTATAAAATTATATATTCCAATTCAGTTTGAAACACTAAAACCAGAATAGTCATAGTTAGTGTTTTCCTAGGATGCCCATACTGTTTGTTCCCAATTCCTACTGCTTGATATGGGCCCAAAGACTTCTTAAAACTGTAACAAGATAAAAGCGCATACAATGTTGATACGGTCCCAGTATCTTAACGGGAGAAGTAACATAATTTATAATACTCATATTTCATATATCTGATGAAAGCAAATACTCAAGACTTCTTCTTCATTATCAGCCCCCCTTTTTCATGGATTAATTTCTTTTTTTTTTTTTTTTTGAGTGGGCAGGGGAGATTCTTTTATACTTTGTTTAATCCAAGATTGTGTACAGAAGACACAGTAGACATATTTAGGGAAGTGTATTTTCATTTCCCTATTTGTAAAGAACTAAATGTACTGATTTATGTTGTTAACTTTTTTTTTTTAACACTATGTCCATTGACACAGAAACAGGACATTCGAGGCATCTGTATTTTGAATCATCATTTCTATCAAAATATTCCAATTCTCAGGGAAGGAAGAGGCAAGCATAGTTCTCATGGTTTGGACCACCTATAATGTCTGTGAGACAGGAAAAGTGCCTCACGACTTCCAATATCTCCCTTTATTGAGTACCTCTGGGTAAGGAGATGAGTGAAGAACCTGATAAAAGCAAATTTTTGAGTGGAGTTGTGGAGGCAGGAATACATCATGTCTGGGGTTTCTGAATGCCAGCTGCTGGAAGAAGGCTAAAATTAAGATGCCTAAAAAGCTTTTCCAGGATTACCAAATTACTAAAGATAATCTACCTAGAGAACTTCAGGCCTTGTGTTTTTGGTTCTAACCAGTGTTATGCAGTTGGGACTGCCTTAAGAAAGTACAAGGACAATACTGAATATTCTACTAAAGTCAGTGTTCCCTGTCAAATCAATTTTTCTGTTATCCTACAGCTGGAAGAAATCTCTGCTCACCGTCTGCATATTAGGATGAAGAGATTATGAAGTTGGCCATCTCAGTGTGAAACAAAATCCTTGCTTAAAAATATGAACATACAATGATTATCAAGTAGAGAATCGCTTGCCTTCAAGATAATTTGCAATTGTTTTCACATCTTCAAGAAACTGTCATCAGAGCACCTCAATTATGCTGCTTCTTTAAAATTAGACTTTTTTTTAGAGCCTGCTTTCTGACAGGAAGGATTTCAAGTTCTTATTACAATCACTTTTAGAATTAGTGAGAGTAAAAGAATAGGTAATAAATAAATGAGATGCTGTCAAGTGAAAAAGCAAAACAAGTTAATTTGTACCTTATTCTTTGCTAAGGTTTCCTCTATGTTGTTATGCATATATTTTCACACAAGCCCACTCAATATAAATATACCTCCATTTCCACAGACAGGACAAGTGTGCAGGCACAGAAGAAAGACTGGATGCTGTTCAAAGCTTGGGATGTTTTGCAAGGAGTTCATCGAGATCAATCACAACTCGATCCTTTTAGTGTCTGCTGTCTTCTTAATACAGACATAAGGCAGTATGTGCCCTTACTATAATTGCAGTAATTTAGATCAATGGCTTTTAAAAATATGTGAACAGATTAAATAACCCAGATTTATCTATAATAGCACATTTCCCTTCCTTAGCATGGTTTGAGGTAAACTCCAGTTATATAATTAGGGTTTTACTGTCCCAAGGAACAAGAATCACGCTGCTAAGTTCTGGCATTGATGGGCAGTATGAAATTACTATAGCCATCATTATTTCATCAAGTACCTCATCAGTTGCAAAAACATGACCAAAGAAATCAAGAAAAATTCTCATTATATACTTATTTTACTAAAAATGTACTTTATTTCTCAGTATCCTCTTCCTCAATTAATCTCAAGACTTTTATTGAGATACAGAATCATACTCAGATTAGAACTTCTATACTGATTGGAGCCATGTTTAGCAGAAAATGTACTCATGTTTTCCTTTTACCTGAAATAGCCATATGTTCCTGTTATTCACCAGAATGCAAAGCTTTATTCCTAAAGTAAGTCTTTATTGTATTAGAAATAAAATTATCAAGGAAGAGTATATTAAATCTATCTAGATGAAAGTCATAGTTCGAATGTAGTTATGAGAAAAAATTGAAGTTAAGGATTAGAAGTTACTTCTTAGTCACTTCAAAAAAAAAAAAAAAAAAAAAAGAAAAAACTCCAAAGTAATAAATAAAATACTTGTCCCCTAAGATTATATTCTAAGCAAGCAGGTATGAAGAAATATATGATATCTGTAGAAGTTATTTGCACTTTTTACATGGTGCTAGAGGCATGGTTTGTATTATAAAACACTCAAGGCCGGTGTCTGGGCTTAAAACTTCAGACCCCATGCAGACTTCTAGCATCACTGAATTTCACCAAAGTAATCACAGATATGGGTTTGAATCACAGCCTGTATTACAATTTAATTTTGCTGTAAGCATCTTTTTCTTGTCACAATGGTAGCTTCATATTAAATTCAGTATTTACTTTACTGGGAAATAAAGATAAAAAAATGCAGTATTTGCCCATGGACTGATAAAATATTATTTACCTGAACCACAAATTCCAATATAACTTCAGCCTCTGAAAACAGTTTTTCTCTTTCTTAGTGGCTTTGTTTTGCAAAGATTAAAATTCAAAATTTTCAGTGCCATTCCTTAAGCATACTTTCATGTGCCTGAAGGTAGCATGCCTTTATGAGTTGCACAGGTTTTCAGACTCACAGTTTTCATAATATTGGTGTTTTAAGGGTAAAGGAATTTGGCAAACAATAAACTCTTTTACATTTCAACTGGTCCTCAGAGGGCTGGGTGAGGCTGGGTGTAGTTTTTTACTGCAGCCAATTCAGCACTATAAATCCAGTTGCAGTCAACAACTTTCACAATCACAGGTTCACAGATAGTCCAGGTTATTGAAGTAGCAAAAATTCAGATTTGGAATTGTTAATAAATGCACTAAATGCTTTCACATTGATATACTGAGGCTAGACAATGATTAACTAAACTAAGATGGCAAGTCAAACTAAATAAACAAATTCAGCTTTTCACTGATCTTGACTTCCCAGTTGTGCTTCTGGGCCTGTTATGGCGGGTGAAGGGGGAGTGATGCTGAAGGTACAGAGTTCTGTGCCTAGCTGCTCTGAGCAGGGCTGTGGGGCCTCTGCCTTCCCCAGGCACCATTCAGGTAGCAGCCCTTGCTCCAGCAAGTGCAAACGTCAGTGAGGGGTTTGGCTCACGTTCTTGCTCAGCCAGGGTCATCAATTCTCCTCAGCAAGCCTGGCAAATTTTCTCACAGATAATAAGCAAACCTATGCTAATAATGAGCAAGCAGTATTTTGTAAATTTAGGTATGGCCTGCTAGCTAGGCATCAGTAAACCTGCATTTCACATTAAAAGCCAGCAGTGGTAGTTGACTTCAGTGATGATAAAATAATTGAATCTGTTTATAAGTGTCAGAGCATTATTTAGGGGTGTTTGTTATAGTGAAGTAGCACATAACTGGCATATAACCCCAGGACATTTTTTAAATAAAAACACTGCCATAATAAGTTAGCCCACTAGTTTAGTTGAACAGTACAGCTGGCATATTAAAATCAGTCTCTTCTGCTGCAATAATTCTATGTCTTGGGTAAGTCAGGACTACTTGCTTGACATGTGTAACATATGGATACTGCCTCTGTTTTCCTATGAGTTTATGAAAGTTTTAATTTCACAGATAAGAAAAGCTAATTAATGTTTTTACTCCACTGAATACAGAAAATTCAAAACCTGATTTAAAAAAATTCAAATGGTTTCCACAATGGGAAAGACTCTAACTGCTCTGTCCTCAAAATATATCACAGCCTTGGAACAGATCTTCCCATATCCCCACCCTCCAAGCCATCTTGACTGATGATAATTTATTCCAGCTGTTGCAATGATATTTTCTTTTGGCCTGCATTTTTTCCTTCATGAGATCCTGCTCCTTCACACTGAAAAATCAAAAACACAAACCCAAAATACCAAACCACAACAAGTGAGGGGAAGAAACCATTTTACAATGTCCACTGAGATCCCACAAGGAGATTACTGAAATGCTGAGAAGGCTCTGGAGGCTTTAAGAAGCTGACACACACCTATCATACTTGGTGATTTTAGTTTAGCTGCAGTTTTAGAAGACAAAGCAATCATTACACATTCACATGGCATGTAATGCTTTTCAAGTCCTATAACATGCCTTGAATTGTTTTCATCAGCTGAAAAAAAAATTCTAAAACTTCTAAAATTTCACTTCTAAGAAAATTATTTCTTTTTATCTCAGTTGCTCAGAGCTTATGATTGATTTTGTGTTTGTAGCCTTTCATACTCTTAAAATCACATGAATGTAGAATATAAACCACTTGACATATACTGGTGTAACTCCATTTATTTTCTCTAGTTTTGTCATGTGAGAAAACATATTAGGCCATTTTGAGAAACTATTTAGAGTTTTTAAAACTGATTTTGAACCACATGGGGGTTTTGCCTCAAAATTATCTAATGGCAAAAAAAGAATCAATGTTATTTTCTCGGACCACAAAGATATCCTAAAAAATACATAAGCACTTAAATACATAGATACTGCTGTAATTTCATTCAGATCCCACAGAATGTGGACATCTTCCCTCAGGATTCCTGTAGAAAAGTTTCTGTCACAAGCTTCAACAGGACTTACTCAACTGGGGATAAATGTTAGGTTGGAGTTTGTCTGAAATTTTAGATCTAGCAGAAGTCAAGGAATATTTTTATAAAATTTTCAAAATGGTCCAATATCTCACTCTTAGTGCTACATGTTTCATTCAAATAAGATGTATTAAACATGATTTATAAGTGGTAATGAAGCATACCCTTCCCCAAAGAGATACCTGTAGCCTTGAGCTAAAAAGCATGAAAATAATATCCTATGGAGATGCAATTAATTATTTCTTTCACAGAACAGGTATTTTGCTTTTCTTCCTGAAAGAAAATCATAAAGTTTCCTGATAAAAACAATTATTATTGTTCCTATTTATTTAAACATTTTTTTGAATTCTAGGGTAAGATGGCTTATAAAACAAATTTGATGGATTTTAGCTTCTAAAAATAAGGTTTTCTCCTGAACAAAGGTCAGCTTTATTGGCAGTGGTACTGAGAGGAATGTTTAAATGGTCTCACTTATTCCTTCTAAATTAGCAAAAATATAATTTTAGAAGTAATGTGAAGGTGTGTATATTATTTCCAATGCTATTTAACATTGCAACTCTCCAGAACTGTTAGCCTCACTATAATGCTTGACATTAAAGGAATCAGTCTTCTCCTAGTTCTAAAGATAGTTAAGAAAAAATTGGTAAGTCTGATGTCATCTTCAAAAGGTGAAATTCAAAGGCTATTTACAGCAGTTGAAGAAAAAAAGCCCAAAACCACTGAGCCTTTCTGTGTTATTCAAGATAAAAGTACTTCAATTCAATTTGGAAACAGATTGAATAATCACATTCCAGGTGAGCCATAGAATATTTCTCCACAGAAATTACACCGGAAACTTAAACTGGAAGAAGGTGCAGGGAACTCTGGAGGAATATAAGGATGTCGTGAGGTCATGTAGGGAAAAAATTAGAAGAGCCAAAACTCAGCTGGAACTTAATATGGCTACTGCCATAACAGGTGATAAAAAATGTTTCAATAAACACATCTGCATCACAAGGAGGGCTAAGGATAATCTCTCTCCTTCAGTGGATGTAGGCAGAAACATAATGACAAAGGAAGAGGAAAAGGCTCAGACTTTTCCTAATGCCTTCTTTGTCTCAGTCTTTGAAAGTAAAATCAATTGTTATTAGGATACCTGGGCCCTGAGCTGGAAGACAGGGATGGGAAGCAGAATGAAGCCCCAGTAATCCACGGGAAAAAAGGTCACTAACCTGCTACACCACTTAGACACTCACAAGGGCCACCCTAGCTTACTGAGGTAGCTGGTGGAAGAGCTTGTGGAGCCATTTTCCATCAGTTATCAAGCATCCTGATAGGGGAGGTCCCAGCTGAGTGGAGGTAAGCAAACGTAACACCCATCTACAAGAAGGGCCAGAAGAAGGATCCAGGGAGCCACAGACCTGTCAGTCTGACCTCAGTGATCAGCAAGGTCATGGAACAGATCACCTTGCGTACCATCATGCAGCACAATACATAGGATCATGCCCAGCCTGGGTTTTTGAAAGGCAGGTCCTGCTTGGCTGACCAGATCTCCTTCTATGACAAGATGACATCTTTGGTGGCTGAGGGAAAGGCTGTGGGTGTTGTCTATCTAGACTGTAATAAAGCATTTGACACCATTTCCCACAGGCTTGTCCTGGAGACACTGTCTGCTCATGTCTTGGATGAGAGTACTTCTGGCTGGATAGAAAACTGTCTGTCTGGATGGCTGAGCCCCAAGAGTGGTGGTGAATGGTGCTAACATCCAGCTGTCAGTGGGTTACTGCTGGTGTTCCCTAAGGCTCACTGTTGTGGACAGCCCTGTTTAATATCTTCATCAGTGACCCGGACCAGGGAGTCAAGCATAGTGAGTTTGCAGACAACACCATGCAGGGTGGCAGTGTTGATCTTTTGGAAGGTAGGAAGGTAGGAAGGCTCTGCAGAGGGATCTGGATAGGTTGGATCCAAGGACTGAGGCCAACTGTATGAGGTTCAACAAGGTGAGGTGCCAGGTTCTAAACTAGGGTCACAACCAGCCCATGCTACAGGCTTGGGGAAGAGTGACTGGCAAGTTTCTTGCTGGGAAAAGACCTGTGAATGTTGGTCAACAGCCATCTAAACATGAGCCAGCGTGTGCCCAGGTGGTCAAGAAGCAATAGTGTGCTGGCTGGACTAGGGCATTTTTGTCCCTCTGCACTGGTGAGATCTCAAATCCTGCATTCAGTTCTGGGCCCTTACTACAAGAAGGACATTGATTGAGGTGCTGGAGTGTGTGCAAAGAAGGGCAACAGAGCTGCAGAACAAGTTCTTGTCTGCAGAACAAGTCTTATGAGGAGCAGCTGAGATAGCTGGGGATTAGTTCCAAGATTGTATGATTCTATCTACATGGGTACAGATTTGCCATATAAACAACTTATTAAACCACTTTATTTACCAACAAAAACCAGCACTGAACTACCATCATGTTTTCAACCTTCTTGTAAAAAAAAAAAGCAGTGTGGTAATATTTGCCATTAGACATTTTTTGTATATTGAAGAGAGATATGGTACCTTTAAAACAATATAAAACATCCAATACCTGAATAGAATAATCTTATATTCTTTTCTTTCATCAATAATAGAAATATGTTGGTATAGCATGGTGCAAGATTTAAGGTTATCTCTTTAATTTTATCTCTGTAAGGAAAAAGACTCAGAAGATCATTATATAGAGTCCTCAACCTCTCTAGCTTGTTCTAATGAATTAAATGTGTAAGGAAAATAAATTGGCTAGAATTTAAATAGACCAGACTATCCTAATTGACTGCTCAAAAATGTGCCCTTTCAATAATGGCTTTGTATTTGTTTTGCCTGAGTGTATTTAGTCTTGTGTCTATCTGAAAAGGGAAGCAGCAGATCCATTATAAAGAGGAGAATCTTAAAAACACAAATGCATAAAAATGAGCAAATGTTATTGAAATCTTCTTCAGGGTGAACCTAAAGTACACGTATAACACACAAAGCCAGGCTCTACCTTTCTAATTAAATTTTTAAATTGACTACTTTTAATATATTGGGCAATCCCCTAAGATTTTAAAGTCACCTTCTAAATCTAATTGTGAAGGATCATTTACTCTGCTTCTTTGCCTCTATTTAGAGTATGATAAATTATTCACCTCATGGTCACCACTAAAACTCAGTAAAGGTGATTAAAATGTGGAAAACTAAAGACTGAAATGGAGCTGAAGTGGAAAGGATTACTTCTTTGGGGATAAAATGCAAATAAATAGCGGCAATTGTCATTAAAACATAGAGTAGTACCCTGTTTAAAGGTTAATATAAAAATGAAGAGATTTTTTTCATAAAAAGTCCAAATCTTGGAACTGACATGCTAATTAATGTCTTAAGAACCCAGTGTTATTGTAGTATGACATTTCTATGTGTCACATACATTCTCTGTAATCAACGTGTCTGATCAAAGTCCATATAGATTGTGATAAGAAGTTGAGGGAATCAAGAAAAATGCTGTACATATCTAAAAAAATAGAGGATAGAAAAAATTTAAGTGATGCAGACTTATCTGGAGGTCAACATGAGAGAAACAAAGCTGTAATCAGATACCTGTCACATTTAATTAATGGTCTTAAAACATCACTGAAAGTACAGAACTAGCTTAGCACTTTTTGAAAGCATAGATGAAACTGAGTTTTGCCAGGCCTACAACATAGGTCTTTGTCCTTACAGTGATGTCAGACAAGGTATGAATTATTTGTCTGGCATTTAAAAAAAAAGATACACACATAAATACATTCAGATTGATACGGAAAAGTTAGTTGTCATTTTGATCTTTCAACCTAACCTCACTAAATCATTCTTTGTTTGACACAATTGATGCAACACAGAAAAACGTGCCCCTGTCTGTGTGAACTGCTGCATAGACTGCTGCACGCTTTGGTTCTCTCTGTAACCTGCTCCTAACACACAAAGGCACCAGTGTTTAGTAATCTCTAGGTGAAAAGTAAACCAGTTTCACCTGCAGCAAATCTGACCTTCTGAACTACAATGTAAAGTAAAACCAAACCCAAGCATGCAAATCTCTTGAGACCAAAAAAAAAAAAAAAAAAGTATAGAGACAGAAATAGAGAGGGTGATGGATTAGCTGAATCCATAATGAGTGCATGTATTGCATTTTAAAGTACACTGACTTGACTTTTGTTTTTCAGGATAAATGTCATTTGAGCACCTGTAGTTAAATATGAGGCTATGTTGTTTGATTCCTGTTAAGTTTCATCTACATGAATAACCTTTTGCTAAGTCTGAGCAAACATAACAGCCTTTCTGCTACTTATAATTTTATTGGGGAGAAAACAGGAAGAAAAGGTAAAAATAATATTCTAGGTAAATTTTAAAAAATTGACACTGCAGTTATATGTTCTTAAAATTATACCTCTCAGAGGAGTTGTTTGTTTTTTTAATCATTAATTTTTCAAGACCTAAACAGAAAAGGAACATACAAAGATACAAGAACAGGCAACTATTTTGCAAAATAAGAATGATTAGGAAAGCTCTTAAAGAAGTAATCTGACAAAGATTGTTAAAATCAGATACTGCCTCTGGTTCACCTTGACTTTGAGTTTCATATTGCTGGAGGCTAGGACAGAATACCACAGAAACGCTTTTCACAGTCTGCTGATAAACATCAGTTGAAACAGTTTAATACTTTAGATAAATTTTACACACAGTAGAACTGTGCTTATGTTAAGGAATCCAGAGATGCAATATCAGAGTGGAAGAACATAGGATCACTTAAATTATATATGAAAATTATCCGTTTAATTTTTGCTAGGGACTCTTTTTAGTACAAATATTTTCTTACAATAACATTTTTCTTAAGGATCTTGCTTCAAATGACCTGTATTTCTGCTCTATGTTTAGAGCAAACAACTCACTGCAGTAGGCTAAACTGAGAATTATGGGATGTCTCCCATGACTTAAGTAAATAAAGAGGGGGATTTTATTACTCTAAAGTTTTTTGTAATTTGTTTTGGAAGGATAGGATAATTTTGGCCTTTTAATGAGAAAAATGTGTCCTCAGAAAAGAAAACTTAAAAAAATTGTCATTCACTAGTTTTAGTGAAAATCTGTGGGCAGGCCCTGGTGCCCAACATCTACATGACTCTTATATGATTTTACAAGAAAGGTGTATTCATAACTTAAACTAAAAAGCCCTAAAAAGTCTCACTGACTACTGCAAACGTCATGTGTATTTAATGTGAAAATTCCTTTGTACTATCAAATGAGTGGGAATGGTTCTTCTTTCTACACACTTTTTTTTTTTTTT
>VXAC01001090.1:1301661-1333787 GCA_013399225.1 Rhipidura dahli
TTTTTTTTTTTTTTTTGTGTGTGTGTGTGTGTGTGTGTGTGTGTGTATGAAGTGGGAGAGCAGAGGACTCTCAGATGCTGAATACACCCATAAAAATGTACAAAATGATTGACATTTCCAAACACAAATGTCAAGTGCTTGAAGATGTAAAAAGCCAGTGTGGTAAAATGGACTTATCCAGGAACCACCTTGAGGCAAAAGGAGATGCCTGCAGGGGAAATAAAAAATCAAGCTAGAAAAGATGCACAATAACATAGATAAATAGGAATGCAAGCTAACAATGTGAAACAAAAAAGTTTGCATGACTCAGAGCAAGACAACAGACAGCAGCTTTGAAGAGGTGACCTTATAGGTCATTACCTGTGATTGTCCTGCTCCTCTGCAGTGCTGGTGTGGCCTCACCTTGTGTGCACTTTTGGGCACCACAGCGTAAGAAAGATATAAAACTAATGGAAAGAGTCCAAAGGAGGATACAAAGATGGTGAAGGGCCTTGAGGGGAAGCTGTAGGAGGAGTGGCTGGGATCACTGGGTCTGTTCAGCCTGGACAAGAGATTGAGGAGAGACCTCATCACAGTCTACAATTTCCTTGTGAGTGGAAGAAGAGGGGCAGACACTGATCTCTTCTCTTGGTGACTGGTGACAAAACCTGAGGGAATGGCCTGAAGCTGTGCCAGGGAAGATTTAGGTTGGATATTAGGAAAAGATTTTTCACCCAGAGTGTCGCTAGGCACTGGAACAGGCTCCCCAGAGAAGTGGTCATAGCACAAAGCCTGACAGAGTTCAAGAAGATTTTGGACAACACTCTCAGGCACAGAGGGTGAGTCCTGGGGATGTTCTGTGCAGGGCCAGGTGTTGGGCTTCTGTGATCCTTGTTGTTTCCTTCCAATTCAGAATATTCTATGATTCTATGACTCTTCTACTGAGAGATTCACTTTTACAGGCATCTATAAACAGCAAGCCTGCTGGAGTATAAAAATCTGTTGTGGTAGAACTGAATGCAATTTCTGCTGAAGGACTGACAATATCTCTGCACACCATATAAAAGTCTGTTCAGATCCCAGACACCTCTGAAGGTCTAATTAGTACTAAGCCAGCTGCAATCCAGATTTTGAGAGTTTTGACATGACATCAGCTCTCAACACAACAAAATTCAAGTAAAGGGCACTGGTTCAAATATGGATTAAAAGTAAGATTTGCCCAAGAGACACTAAGGTCCTAAAAATATCATGTCTTCCACATTTGCAGAAGATTCCATATTCCTTATGATTCTCCCAGTTTCCTAATGAGCACATGCATTTAATCATCACCTATCACAGCCATAGGAAAAAAAGTGAAGTGTTTGACTTACCTCTCAAAAAATAATCTACCAGGTATCAATAAAAGCTAATTGACCAGATGCAATCTCTCATCTTAGACTGTAAACCAAATAAGAAAAAACCCAAATAAGTAGGAAATGTAAATGCACATTAGCAGAAGCCTTATATCTGTCCTGTGAAATCACAAGAACAAATGTGATTTCTCACCCACCCAGCTAATAGCATCTAATCTTTGGACAGCAGGATTAATTATAATGGCAGTTAGTATGCAGTACCAGATACGAGTCCACAAACAATTTGTTAAAACTTAGTAGAATCAAAACATGATTGAGATTAGAAGAAACCACTTAAGACCATCTGGTCCAAGCCCTTGCTTTTCAGTCCTATGTCCCCTCCAGAGTACTGCCACTGAAACATGAATTGAGACAGATGAGTTCTTACTAAGAACAACTTTTCAGGGCTAACTGTGTAACTAGCCACAGATGTTTATGCATTCTAATCCTGGTTTGCCAAAAACAAATGGCATAATTAATATGTTCATACTTTGAAGAAAAAGTCAGATCCTAGTTACCTCAAGACAAATAGTTTGGCTTTGCTTCAAGACCACTGAGGAAGACAGATGCATCTCCCAAACTGAATGAAAAAGCATTTGGAATTATCTCTAGAACACACACCGCTTCTCAGCATTTGCAGGGTGATGCTTTCTATTTTGCACAAATCTTTGCCTTTTATTTTTATTTAGTGGCCACATCGGCTTATCATCTTTACCTATTCACAGAATGCTTGAGATACACAACCACTGACAACAGGAACTAACAATTTCAGATAAACTGTACTACACACAAGACATGGCCAGAGTGCTAACCAAGCAGATTGCTTAATGAGTTCCTGGCAGTCTTCTATGGGTATTTAATGAGGAAGAAGTCTAAATCTCATTCCTTGCAAGTCGACATAAGCACATTAGAATATGATGAAACTGGTCCTGAAAATAAGATGTAGGGCCATGTGTCACTTAGAGCATGTCACTACTACAACTTCAATTTTAACCTGGCTCTTAGCCTAGATTTACGCATTATTTGAAAAAGAGGTCTTAAGTCTTATATTTCCATCCTTTGAAACAGCATGTTCTTGTTCACATTAAGAGAATCCAGGGTTTTTTTTGGTTCTTGTTCATTAGTTATTGTTCTTTAAAGGCAGATTACTTTGTAGTGAAGATATTTTAAAAGCTTGTTTGTGTAGATCACAAGTATTGATAATCCTCTTGCTTCACCCAGCTTTTCTAGATACTTGTTTTTCAGCAACCTTCCACATAGTGGAAGCTTTTGTTTAATGTGCTACTTTATTCCACTTAACACTTGCTTCAGCAGCTTGTTTCTATCATACCAAACTTTAGCTATTTAGTCAAAGAGCTCTAAAATATATAATTTAACCATGAATTAATAAAGAATGAAGAATTATCTCAGATTCTGATTATGATCTCATGTACGATGGCTCAGGGAGAAATATGTGAACTCTGGTGATAGACCAATATCTGGCTAGCACAGATGTCCCACTGAAATGTTATAATAAAATGTTCGGGATCTTCTAAATGAAAATTATTGGTATTTCAGCTTTAGGAGCTAAAACTGAAGCACGTGAGGGAGAGACAAAGAGAACCTTGAGATAAAGGTGTGTAAGGAAAGGACCAAACTGCAGAACAGAAAGGAGTGTTAGAACTGACTGAGGTCAGCCAGTGTAACAATATGAAATTGTCTTATAAATATATATGTTCTTTTACATGTTGCCAACTTTGCCCAAAAAATAAACAACAGCCCTGATGCAGAATAACTACTTTTATGAATGATGTCTCTAACATTGTTCTTATGAATAAAATCACAGCAGTAGTATGAGTCATGTCTGATGTCAACAAAATTCTTGCTTTTAGAAACACAAAATTTTGTTGGTGCAGTTCTAAGCCTGAGATCACAATCTGTGTTTGTGAGGTTTCTTTCCCACCTTTGGTACTTGTGAAACGAGACAAGCATAAGGGAGAAAAGAACTTTATCATAAAGCATTGACGTTCTTAGGGCAAATCATCATGAAAACAAGGAATGTCTGAGACATGGCCTACCAGAGCTGATACTGGATAACCAAAGGAGAAGATGAGAACGGCCACACTTCAAGCATCATCAGAGTAAGGCAAAGAAGCACGGAATGTTTGGAGACCTGCATTTAGGAACTCATCTCCATGCTGTTAGGCAATCTCTGCACTTCTACAGATCAGTAGTGGTGCGCTGAGATTCCCATGTGTACTACTGCCCACAGGAAAGCCAATACTGGGTCTAACTGAACGTTCCAGCCCACTTTATATGTAACTGTTTAAGCAAATTATGTTTACAGAAAGGTATAAAAACTGGTCAAACGTTGTAAATTTTCTTCTCAATATACCCTCCAGCTTTAAAAAAATCCATGATTTTTCTTTGCTACAGATTAAGGTGCCTCCAGTAAACAATCTTTTCACATTTAGTTTTGGGGTTGAAAAACTCAGCATAGCACTGTGTTCTTTAAAACTTTAAAATTTTCTCAGCATACAACCGCAAAGTTCCTTAGCATAGCAGGCCAGGTTCTTGGAGAAGTGGATCAAGGCAATGATGTCTGTGGCTGGGGCAGGAAAAGGGCTAATGGCCAGAGCTCTGAAAGGTCTTCTGAGCCCAGGAAGAGGTCCCTGCTGGGATATCTCAAGGGCAGGCAACTGAAATACCCTCTGAGCCCAGGCATCCCAACACCAAGTGACACAGGAGGGGGACAACCCACTTGGGATTCTGACAGAAGCAAAAGGCAGATGAATTTCTTTGATTTCTACTGAGGAAAATCCTCATCTACAGAAATTTTGCAGGGAAAATCAGCAGTGATGGTATAAATGGCATTAGTCTTCAACAACATTTAAGCAGTTGTGTAGGTAGCATAGATCTTACTGTACCAAAACCTGTTACCCTGCCAGTGCAATCTTTGCAGCTAAATTTTGTTCTGTGAAGTGTTTTAATTTCACATTTTCTCTCTATAAATCAGAGCACTGCAGAGTAGACTGTAAAATAACAGAAATAATATAAACATATTTCATTCCATTGTTAAACTTCAGATCACTTCAGTTGCATGGCACCTCTCAGAGCAAAGATGCACTCCTGTTGTACCAACACTTGCCTTAAAGAAAAATCAAGAAAATAATGCAAATTGACTGTCTTGTGTTGAGCCTATGGGCTAATGAGTGAAAAATAGTCACTGCATCATCTTCAAGCATTTTCTGACTTCCCACACAATAGAAGTATTTAATTTGAATAAACAGCAATAAAACTTGCCTCAAAATTGATTCTTGATACTCTTTTCACTGACTTGTAAATATTTCATTTTTAGACAGGTACCTGCAGGACTGTGAAGCTGGAGTCTCCCACATGCAAATTGCAACTAATTTCTGATTTGTCAGAGTCCCTTTCCTGATGAGATTTTTTTTTTTGATGCTTCGTGTCCACTGCTGTAAAGTCCTTCCTCAGATCCATAGTGCAGTATTAGTGCTGAGTATCTCATATCTGTACAATCACCTGGAACAGCCCTGTGCTAAATGTTCCTCTCATGAAACCTGAACCTGCTGAAGAATGTGCAGATGTCAGAGTCTTGCACATAAAAGCTGCTCTCCAGAGATTCCTCCCACCTTATCATCATATAAACTGAGAAACTGTCAGCACTGACTGCTGAGATTACAAACATAAGTAGCAAAAATTAATTCACTTTTGCTGAGATGTCATATGTTATTGCACTAGGTGGAAAATCCCTAGTAAAATGTTAAACTGGGAAGCAACAGTGTTGCTCTTAGCAAATTGCAACCTCAGTATACTCTTTGAATTAAACAAATCTATAGGTATTTCTGAAAGTTTCCTGTCAATATTCTGCTTAATGCAAGTGCCTTTACATGTTTTTACTATATTGTAAAAATTTCTATGAAAACAGTAATCACTTAATCCATACTTCTGTGCAAAATTTGACTAAATTCTGTGGCCCTTCTAAGTTACCTTAGTAAAAATGTTGAATGTGCCCTAATACATGAGAATCTTTTTTCCACATTTCCTATTATTTTTCCTTTTTCTTTCCTGATTTCTGTTTCTCTGTTGTTCCTTTAGAACCCTAACAATTCCTTACTACACAACAAAACAGATAAGATTCAATCACTGAGACAAAGGCACTGATACATGTCTCAAGTTTTAGATTTTTGAAGAAAGGATGGGGAGTTTCTTTGAACTGTACAGACAATCAGGGCATAGTTAATTTAACATTTTTTGGTACAGTTAAACACAAAAATCATAATCCTACAAAACCTTTGCGCAAGTATTTATGAAGACTATCATAGGATTAAACTTGATTGAGGTATGATACCATATTAGATTATTTTGCTTTATAAGTCCCTAGCTGTGACCATAAATTGCCAGATAAAATCTAATACATTTAATCTACACTGCTAAACCAGTTTATCTTCAAATTACATGATATCTTTTCAGATCTCAGGAGATTTTTGTTATTTGTGATTAGATTTTGAAGTTTTGTCTCTTCAAAATACTTTAGGCAATATCTTTATTTCTACTTTCTAGTGTGAAACTTCTTTCTGTTTGTTGCCTTGATCATGGCCACTATGCAGTAGAGAGAAAGAGAGAGATCCCATTAAAAGCACATAACAGAAGAAATGAATTTATTCTTGTTTTACTCATTAAGGTAACATTTTCACACAGTCCAAAACTGAATTGGGGTCATGAACTTGTACTTTACATAGCTTCAAATATTTTATAAATGTTTAGGTGGGCAAACCATGTATGTATGGACAGAAAAAACCCCCCACTTTTCCTGCTTATCTCCTCAGTTTTTACATCTGATGTGCACACTGAACATTTCTGTGTCCTTATGAGATTTGGAACAGGGAGTCATTATTGCATTAAACTCTGTCTGGGACAGCTGATGCAAAGACTATCATGTAGGCTGGATGAAACAAAAACAGGGGAATCCCTGAGAAGGGATCAAGAGAAAAAGTGACCTAAATGAGATGAAAGGATTTAAACATCAGCTCTGCAAAAGTACTCTCAAGTTACTTGGGTGGGGCAAGATGGCTTTTGAAGGCCACTCTGGAGGATGAAGCTGGTGTTAAAACATAAGATATTGAAACTTGCCCTGGATTTTCATTTGTTTCATAATGAGAAAAGACTGTATGATGAGAAAAAGGCCAGAGGAGATCTAGGGAAAAGAACCAGAGAGCAGGAAAAGGACATAATGGAAGCTGAAAGTGGAAAGGTTAAAGGTCAAATGAGGAAGGTCAAGAAACCAGAAGATGTAAGATTCCAGGAAAGGGGAAAGGTAGGGAATGCCAAGCGCAAAACATGTCAATATTCAGGAAATTAAGAAATGAAATAGAAAAGAATGAGGGAAGGTCAAAGCAAGTCAAGGAAAGGTGTTGGTGCCATCATTTGTTTCTTTTCAGAAAGGTCTGCCTGTCCCCATTTCTCTGTCTCAGAGTGGCTGGTATTGTGACTCCTCAGAAGTCCACTTGACAATCTTTTTTATTAGCAATGTCTTCTGTGGTATTTCATTGTATATGTGGCTGTGCTGTACTAAACCTGCAATATCACAGAGATATTTAGTGTTTACATTTCTAATTGCTTTCTCTTTTCCCCTCTGCTGTAAAGCACAGATTTTGATTAGATCTGCAAACTAATTGTATATCCTTCCCTCATGTTGTCACTATCCCTAACTGCTCACAGCTTCTGAATCTGGTCTTTGAACACCACCTCGTGCCTTGGAATTACAAACTGGATATATATGTTAGGAGAGACAAACAGCAGCAGTTAAAAAAAAAAAAAAAAAAAAAAAAAAATTTTAAAATGCCTGAATTCAATCTTTGCTCATGCAGCGGTGCACCTCTTGGATGGGTAATGCTTTTCCTGTCATTTATTACTAGGCTCTGTTGAAATGATAAGCAGCTTTTGGAATATATGATTTTGTAATTCAGTCTAAGGCACTAAATCCAGACACAGTGGTGAGAGAATTGAACGCCATAGCAACAGCTTTATGTACCTGCAATTTTTCATCATCTGCTCTCCTGGCGCTTTCATGAAATCAACAACATCATTTTGGTGGTCACTTTGCCTGCTTCATCTCTGCAAACTGGAAGATAAATCCCAGTGCCTACTCTTTATTACTGGGTCTTTTTAGCTAACTGTTGATTTAGTCCTAATTACTTATAAGTACTGTCAGCTAAATTAAAGATTTCCTGGTTTATTTCATTAGGTCTTTTTAATCAATTTTATTAAGGCAGTAACTTACCAAATCAACGTGCTTAATTGGCCAAATAAGTTATACAGAGAGTTAAGACTAATGTCACTGTTAAACTGAAGGCCTGAGTAAAATAAATCTATACTGATGACGGATTACACAGTGTGAAAGATCTTGAATCAGTTTTCTGTGCCTAAATCTTCACATTTAGATATAGATTTTAACTTTGTTATTTTCCAACCAAGACTTTCCGATGAGCAGAAGTGACCCAGCAAACTGACACTGGAATATGGGGAGCTGTTTCTCCTTTTCTTCTCTACCTTAACAAACAGTCTCAGCCTAATCCTTTTCTCCAAGACTATATTCCTTCATGCCACGGGCCAAGTGTGGCACTAGTCTATAACAGAGAGTCTCAGAGCTACTGTCAAAGAAATGGAAGTGCAATAGATCACTTCTACAGTTTTCATTTAGTCCAATAGGTTTCTTAAGTTCGGTATCAACCTCACTTTCTAATTTGACTTCTGCATGGACAATAGAAAAATCTGGGCAGAGTGCTGACTGCCCTTTCTTGTCCTAATTTGCAGTATTTACACAACGCTCTGGATTTCAAGGGCTTCTGTTAGCATGAGTTAAAATTATCTTTCTCAGTTTTCGAATTAAGTCTCAAGCACTGCTTAAAGCATGGAGCAAGAAAGTCTGTTTCATGGAATGAACATGTCTTTGCCTGAACTTTTTAGCTTAAAATGAATGCTGCTCGAGTTTAACTCTCTCGTCACACAAAATACCTTTGAGGCAGTACTGAAGTAATTTTATGCTCATGTTAATAAACTAGGTTATCGATACACTGTTGGCACAATGAGAGATTTGACAGGAAAAAAAAAAAAGAAAAAAAAAGAATAATCTGAACAGTTCCAGTCACTTTCATGTGCTTTATCAAAATCTTATCAAAATCTATTAAAGTAGAGGAAAGTACTGTGAGTTTCCAAATTACTCTGCTTTCATATGAAGTCTACAAATACACTACACTCTGGAAGTCTACAAACACTTTAACAGCAAACTCTCTTAAGTCCTGTAAGTTTTTAGATTCCTGGAACTCTCAAATAGCATATTGTCCAGCACAAGAAGCCAGTTAATAAACATAATACCTACAAGCAAAAATAATGTCACTTTGTCACGTAATACTGTTCTACTCTTCTTAACACCTCCATCAAAGAGCAAAAATCAACAGAAGTCTTGTAGGCCACTTTATCACTGAGCAAGAACACAGAATGCATGCAGAGACCATCTCCCCAGAGAAATTTGCCTTTCCCCATATAGATACTCACACCTCTCTAACAGGCCCTAGAACACTCCCTATCCTTGTGAGTATCAGGGGTGTGAGTATCACAGAGGTGATACTGTGAGCTGTGCTTTTGCTCAGGGATCTGTCTGTCTCAAGAATAGAGAATCATATATTAAGTAAGGTGGAGGAGAGTAATCTCCAGATTATTATACAGATCCATATTCCAGTGCCACAGTCTTTACTTAAAACCTAGAATAGAAGAAGATGTGCAGTAAATACTTCTAATACTGAATATTTGTGTGCTAAGAAAAATACTGTTTATTTTGACAATACTGCTAAGCAACAGCTAGAATTTATTTTGGGATCTTGTTTCAGCTCTATCAGAATCAACAAAGTTTCATACAAGTACTAGTTCACAGGATCTCATAAAAAACCCAAAAAATCCCAGTAGCAGTAATTCAGGAAAAAAAAAACCCCAAAAAACTGTTGTAATCTAATTTCTGTAAGGATAACCAAATAAGTATGAAAAAGTTAATCTTTCCAAAGGACAAGTGCTAATGCAGCAGTTTTACTGTAGAAAAGGAATGATTAACTATATTAAGAAGCAATATTTGAAATAAGCAAGGAAGGAAGAGAAACTTTCTTGCCTCTGGCAGTACAGAGTAACCCCTCTGGACACTGTAAGCCAACAGTGTTAACTCTGATTTTCCGTCTTGGCTTATGAAGCTACTTCTGAAAAGCTGAATATTTCCTTTTGGAAAAAAATAAAATGACCCAAATAGCAAGGTTTATCAAACTATTATGAAAATAGTTCTGAGTGCTGGTCAATGCTTCAAAAAATTTTTTTTGTTTATTTAAGACTTTTTTCACAAAGGAGCTTTTAGTGCCATCGACCTGTAGCACAGGACCTTTATTCTTAGAAGTAGAGCAGTAATATTATAATTTTTGTCTATTATTAATTGATGTAGAGAAGAAGAGAGGGTTTTGCAGCAAACAAACCTGAGTTCAATTCTCCATTTGATTTATTTATTTCCCTGGTCTGTTTTAAATGGATTCTCTCCTGGGCTTCTAATTTCTACAAATAGTAAATCAGTCAGAGAAAGAACACTTGAAAGGATCACAGTACCTGTTGGCCTTAAACAGCTCCACTGTATCAGGGCAAAAAAGGTCAACTACACTGTAATGAACCCACTGCTTAGGAAGTGACTTGTGCTTTTACACAAAAGTTATTCTAATACAGGTGATGGTATTTTTCCTGCTGGGGCTGTGTGATCAGACCAATTCTATCCCTTCTGAAAAGCAGTACACAACATTTTGCTCTCTAATCCAGAAGTCAGATATGTATGGGTGTATACAACTACAGAACAATAATTGCCTTCATGCTCATATGATGTTATACAAGTTCCCCTACCAAAAAGAAACCCAGAAAAACCCTCCCAGTTTTCACCTCGCTGTATGGTGAGAGATGTAAGGTATTGAAATTTGAAAATGCCACATTATCCCTTAGTATCAAATGTAAATAGGTAACAATACAGAGACCTTTTCCTGTGCCTCTTAATAGCAAATAAAAAATACTTTGGGAGAAATAAAATGCAAGAGATGAAATATGCAAGCATGTGAACATTTGTGTGGTAAAGAAAAATTCCATTCTGTCTGTTTGCATGTGTAGTGATTCATCTGTTTTTCAGTGAACTTTGTCTTTTATTTCTGCATATTTTTAGTGCAGTAAAGAGGGGAAGATACATCTAGTTGCTATTCAACCCACACAACTCCTGTAGTGCCTAACTTCTCTTGTAATCATGCTAAAAGCTAAACCCAGAGGATGGAAATAAAAACTCTAAGGAAAAGGTGTTCAGAATTCACTAAGGACTTCTAATTAATCTTCTGGATCAGGAAGCACAAATAATGTAGAAAATCATCTGGCATCCCTAGTCACAGGTTACCAATAACACAGTACTTCCCATCTAATTAAGGGAATAGGGAAAGAAGCCTATATTGTACATTTCTCTCCTTAACAGAAGTTGTTCAGATAGTCACCAGGGCCAGAGTTCACTTCTTTTAAAGTAAAAGGATGTAAATTGTAGATAATGCTACAAATTGGGTTAAACACATAATGCTCACAGATGTGGACACAGTTGTTTGAAAATGCAAAAGCAAATAGATTGAAATACTTTCTCAGGTTGCAATTTAACATTTGCTACTATAATATTAGAACCATATATCTATCATGTGTAACTGGGGCACAAAGCTAGGCCCATTTACAGGAAAAATAATACTAAAATAATGGCTATATTGGGACAGATTAAAAACATCTGCACATCTATTTTTCTAATTGTATTTTAGACTAAAATTATCTACATTCATTTGAAAGCCATAATTACTATTAGATATTGATCATTACACAAAGTGTTTTCACTCACAGTTTTTTGTTTGTTTGTTTGTTTTGTTTTTTTTTTTTTGTTTGTTTGTTTTTTGTTTTTTGTTAAAGTTTCACTCTAGATAACCTTTGGAGTCAAATTTATCTTCTATATTACTACTTTCCCTTAATGACTTGACATCTCAATGCAGGAGATTAGAAAGAAGACAAGACAGAGAAAGAGTCACAAATGTGAGACTACAGCACCAAACTATCACTGAGTACACAGTTTCAGCTTCCAAAATATTTTGGCACCCTTTGAAAATTCTTGTCAGAGACATGGTACTAGACTGGATGCACATTTAAGCAGCTATTTGCTTGTGACTTCATGACATAAACCTGGCCATGAACTAAAACAATTCAATGGGATGAAGCAGTTAAGAAGAAGGAAAAAAAAGAGCATGAAAAATGAAGGCGTGAAGCTCTAGTGAAAAGATTGAGCATAGAGAAATGAGATCACAGAAGTCAATAAGTCAGTCAGTTCAGGGTGGAGAAAATTGTGTCAAGGCTGTGAAAAAAACTAATCAAATGCATAAAGCAGCAAAATAAAGTTTCTGATAAGTTGTTGTCTATCACTCATGCTGCTTGCTCTAAGTAAACTGAAAGCTCAATTATTGTAATATATTCATTTTAGCATCTTAGTATGACTCCTGCTATTTAATCTAAAAAACTGACTTTGAATGAATGACAGTCTCATTAACATGTTACAATCAACTGGAAAGAAGTGATTTTGAGAAATAGTATGCTTATAATTTAACATAAGACTGTGTAAAAGAAATATTAAATAATGTGAGGGCTAGCATCTATTTTCATTCAGATGAAAAAAAATCTCATGTGATTTACCTATAAATAATATATAAAACCAACCTACATAGGTACAATGATGTAAAAAACCACAGGTGATGTCTACCTACTACTGTTGGACAGTTAACAAGTCAGTAATATTTCACTAAATAATCACAGAAAAATAGAGATTATCTAGTCCATGCCAACTTGCTTCAGATATCCCTACTTCATTTTCTTCTGTAATGAGAATTCTGGTTTGGGGCTCTTTTCTTAAAGACTATTTAGAGATGAGTATGATGGCTCTTACACCCTATTAACTGATCACACACTGTTGCAGAGCAAGTATTTGTTAGATGCTGCACACATGGCACCCTACCAGCCATTCTTAAACTCCCCTGGAGCTATATCCATAAAAAGCAGTGTGCCAGAAATCCAAATCTGGGCTGTGGTATAATAAAACTATTCTGCATATCTGATCCATCAATAATGCCTCATCTTGGCCTCTCTCATCGACCCTTGGGCTATATGAATACAGCTTCTGAACAGCTGATTTATGCACTTATTCCTGCCACTATGTTACTTAAAAAACTGTTTCACAAATTGATTGAGCATCTCTTTTAAGCAGCTAAACTGAAGTTCTCTGAAGAGTTACAAAGCTTAAGCTTTGTAATTTACTAGTAGAACTAAGAAAATTGAACAGGCACTGCCATATAAGAGAGATTTCTAAGGTGCCTCTATGTCTTCTGTTTCAGTTCTCTCCTGAGAATCAGGCATTGTTAAAATCAGCCATTGACATTTCTCACTTTATGCTTCACTTCAGATTGAAATAGTTAATGTTAGACTTTATGGCCACAAACTTCAGTAGCTTTTTATTGCTGCTCTGTGTCTTCCTGACTTCAAAATTCTCCTGAGCTTTAATTAGGGTTGCTATATCCCTTAGGTTTTCAACCTCTTTTAAAAAGCAGCAGGTGTTTTCACCAAACACTGCCTCAGGATTTGTCTGACTCTTTAAGAGCCATTCACTTAATAAACTCTTCAATACAAAACATGCAGTAAGAAGCACAACCTGCATGAAGGAGGTGCAGCTACTCATCTTTCCACAGCAGCAGTGAAACTCTTAGAGCCAGAGTATTACTTCTGCGCTGGGTAATAAAAAAAAAAAAAGAAAAAAAAACCTAGAGAGAACTAAAGAAGAACCAAAACTGAACACTGAAAACAACTTTCCAGTCAGAGGACTAGCACATGGTTGAGCTATGTGAGGACAGAGGAAACACTGAAACACTGCTCTTTAGTTTTTTTTTAATAAAACAAAGAAAATATGAAAGTTACAAGGAGGAATATTAATGACAACGGCTCCATAACACTTGAAAAAATTTGTCATAAGCTGTTTGAAAACAGTGGCAAAAGGAACAGAATGATCTTATGCCATGGGAGCTTAAACACTAAATAAAACAGACTGGTAGAAGAATTTCTGTCTTCAGGTGGAAGGAAAAATTGTATCAGGAAAAAAAATACCTTGCATGGAAGAACTGGATAGCTGAAAACATCACTTCAGAGGAAGCCTTTTGAAAATATGTAAGAAAACTGTTCAGGTTCTCACAGGTGCATGTGTAGCTGTGAGTAGCAAGTCTGGGCAAAAAGAAAGACTTTCAGATGATAGCTTAATTTCCAATAGCACCCCTGAAAATCTCCAGAAATTGTCACAAGTTTTCAGCCACTAAGGCTTGGAAGCAAACTGTATGGAAGCAATAGGAGCAAGTATTTGAGATTATACAAAAAATGAGACACGGGAGGAAGGAGAGTCAGGAAGAGAATCAGAGGGCTGGGCACCTCTTCTATGAAGGCAGGCTGAGGGAGCTGGGGTTGTACAGACCAGACAAGAAAAGGCTCTGCAGAGACCTCACAGCAGTCTTCCAGTACCTGAAGGGAGCCCACAGGAAAGCTGGAGAGGGACTTTTAATAAGGGCATGTACTGGCAAGACAAGGGGGAATGATTTTGAAAGAGGATACATTTCGATTTGATATTTGGAAGCAGTTATTTGCTGTAAGGGTGGTGAGGCACTGGAGCAGGTTGCCCAGAGCATCTGTGGATGTCCCATCCTTGGAAGAGTTCAAGGTGTGGTTGGGTGGAGCTCTGAGCAACCTGGACTAGTGGAAGGTGTTCCCCCCAAGGGGGGCTGGAACTGTGTGATCTTTAAGGTCCCTTCCAATCCAAACCATTCTATGATTCCATGACTTCTCAGCAATAACAACAACAACAAAAAAAAAATAAAAAAGCAAAAAAGCCAAAAACAACCAACAAACCAACAAATGAGAAAATTTAAAAAAAAAGAAAAGGAAGAAATTGACAAACATAAAACTAAAGAAACAACACAAAATACTAAAAATAAAACTTTTGAAGGACGATTAGATCAGAATTTCTGACTTTTTATACCTGTGCTTATAGAGCAGACAGTACCCTGACACAGCAGTTATAATAAAACATTTCAGATGCTACAAGACTGAAGGCAGAGAAATATGCTAAACAAGCCAGAGCCTAAATAAGGAGAACATGGAGCACCATCACATATTTTAACAAACACTACCTCTTTTCCTCTTTTTTCTTTGGCTTTTTTTTTTTCCTTCCAACTTATTCCCAGCTTTTGCCAGCAAAAGAAAAGGATAAGCAAAAAAACCCCAAATTTTGTTATGCATGTAGCAACATGTACAGATACAATGAAAAGAGCAATATGACTCTCAATAGCTTTCTGTGGAAACCTTAAGACCTACTAATTGTTATAAACTTGTTAAGGACTTCTCTCTAAAATTTTCAGTCTGTCTATGAAAGCAGAGTGGTGGTATCTTCAGAAAAATGTGCCTGCTCAGTTTTGAAGTGGGGGATGAAACTACAAATCTAATTAAATTTATAATTAAATTTTACTATTTAGGGTGTATGTGCTTAATAATTATGTATCCTTATGCCTATTGAGGTGCTTGATTTTGTCTTAGTCGCTATAATATTGATAAAAATCTACAGTAGGTCTTCCATATATTATTTGTAACAACAACAAAAGGAAAAATATCTAATTAAATATGAATACAGTGATTTACAGGGATACATAATTATTTTCAGGGAAAAAAAAAGCTTTGAAAGCTCTTTGATCCAAGGGAAATAGATTTAATAAAGGTTGGGGGTTTTTTTCATTTATCATGTAATCTCCTACAACATTTGTCCTGTTCAGTCTCTATTCTTGCAAATTTCTCACAAAGTCAACAATACATTTCTTGCAGCAGCTAACACTGCTTTGTGCTTTTAATTTTTATGTCTTATAATTTATTAGTATCGTATTTTGAATCTAGATAAATTAAGATACATCAAAAAGGAACTTTGATTATTAAATGCATGAGGTATAGTAGAGCAATTGTCACTGAGGACATGATAAAGAGGCCACCATGCTAAGAGTGCTACAACTGGAACTATTTTGAGTCTAAAAAAAAACAAACAGGGGAATTTAAGAAAAAAATCAAAAATCTGTGAGTCATAGGTCACAAAAAAAAGCACAGTAAATTTAGAGATATACAATCTTCTGTTTCATACTACCCAAGATAAAATGCCCTATCCAATAAATATAATTACATATAAAGCCAGCTTCTTTAGGCATCCACACTGTATATTTTGAACAAGCCTTGAATGAGTGCATTTTTTCATTATGCAAAAACTGCAGCATTGAAATTTATATGCAAATGGTCTGTTCTCTGTGACTTGAGGGGGAGTAAGGACAATTTCTTTTGCACTGTATTAAATTCAGCAGAATTCCATTGAAAGGCTTCTGCTCAGTTCCACTATTTAATGGTGCTTTGTACTTGACCTAGAGGTGCTATTTATTTAATCATGTGGAAATCACAAGTGTTAAATGCCTGGATGTCTCTTCACAGCCCACAGTGCCAACTAGCAGTGGAGAGGTGTCTGTCATATCATAAAACTGTAACAATGGATCAGCAGAAGAATCACACACAGATTTCTTTCAATAAAGCCTGAGAACATGGATGTCACCAGAGGACAGATAACTCATCTTAATATTTTGCAGCAGTGTTAACTCTGCAGCAAAGGAATACAAGAGGAGTTATTTGTTCTTGAGTTTAGCTAACGATTATCCCCCTTATTTATGTAAATAAATTAATTTCTTCTGCAGCTGCTGAGAATGGCCAGTTCAGGGAAGGTAGAACTGACTGGCACTAAAATTCAATTACTCATGTGGAGTAATCAAGCACATGTAGCTAATAATATCTGAGTAGTTTCTTTCTCAGAAAGCTTTTTACTGTATTCCCTGTGTGGGTAACCCCTATGAGCATAAACAAAAATGCTCATGTGGATACAGGGGCCAGGGTAGAACAAAATATCAGGCTTTACCATTGAGGGAGGTTCAATTGTTACTTTTTTGGTGGTGGTGGTGGTTTTGTTGTTTGTTTGTTTTTTGGGTTTTTTAGGTTTTTCTTTTGGGGGGGGCGGTGGGGGGAACGTTCCCCTCTAGGTCAGAGACAAAAAATTATGCACTGGCCTAGAACTTTGTAGGCAACCGGAGTGGAAAACATTCCCTGAAGTATAAAAAGATATATTTCAGAAAGGGTTAGTCACTTAATTACATCTTCAAATAAAATACTCTAAAAATATGACATCCTGTCTGGTTCTTTTGTGGAAAGCAGACAACCTGGTATTTGGACAGGGTGTGCATATCTGTAATTATCTAACTCAAAAATCTTCCACAATTGTTTTTTCCTCATTACAGTTACATTTTTCACTTAGTATGCATGAACCTCTAATCATGGTAAAGAGCATTTGCACAAACACTATAAAATTATTATATTATGAATCTGTCCATTCTAAGTGCATTTAAAATGTATGATTATTATGTCAAAAATGAAACAATTTTATTATATAAGTGCTTGATGTATACATTTTCTGTACCAGAAATTACATTACACTCCAGCATTAATGTCCTATAAAGTCATTACTGCCACAGGAATATCAACAACATTTCTACACTTTCAATAAAACATGCAGAATCAGATAATTAAAATGAAGTTCAGAGGAACTATAATAACTATAATAATGCTTCTATTTTCTTCTGCTTAAAATCATCAAAGTTGTGATTCAATGAAATTTCATCAGCAAGAAAACCGATAGGTGATTTACCAGAGTTGAAGATCACAACCCATGCCACTTGACTCAGTGGCAAAGTTTGTCCAGGGAAGTGATAATTCTTACTATAAAAGAAACAGTAGCTGCCTCTTCTTTATGAGGTAAAAAAATATTTTAACCTTAGAAAACACTGCCTGCTTCACAAGAGGACTCAAGAGTACCTTGGAGCACCTGGATTGGTTTCAATTTTAGTTTGGAAATGTGCTCAGCTACTGCAGCTCCCAACCTTTGGAGGAAAAATTGTGCACGGGCAGGGAGGAAGTTATTGTGCAGTTGTAAAACTGAAATGTTAATGGTTAATAACTCAATTGGCCATTTGCAAAAGCACCAGGTGCTCTGCTGAAAATGTGCAAGGGAACAGCCCAGGTGCAGAAGGTGTGATCACCAGAGGATGACCATGACGAACTAACTTTTATTCAGCAACAATTTGGGGTTTGAGCCAGACAAGGGGGAAGGAGGATAAGAAGCAGATCCTTTGAGGTGGGATAGTGCTTTTCATCATGCAAATGTCCTCCCTTACCCAGTTGGCTCAGTTGTTAAACTCCCCCACCCCCCGGGAGATATTGGGACATTCACACACAGGCCTGAAGGTTTTTATCCCTTCTGATGGGGCATAACTGGCTCAGCACCGCTGAGCTGACATGAGAGGGACTGTCATGTCTTAGAAGACGTCTTAAGCCCCCCAGGCTCCTTTCTGGGGTCTTCCACAGTGTTGCAGCATCCCCTGGATATTTCCATGTTAACCTGAACATATTTTAACCCCCTCAATTTTGTGTTTTGTGGGCTTGGCCCCCACCCATAATGGATCAAGCCTGCAATCATCACTTACACCAATGAATATCTAAATTGCAGCAATCAAGTCTTGCGCTTGGATCCACAGGTGGTGCTGTCTTTCTACTTTTCTATTCTTTTTCTCTCTTTCTTCTCCTAACTTCTTGTTATATTGTTATATATTGTATACCAGACTAAAAAAATCCAGTCAGTGCCTTAGTAAGTGTTTTGTTGTGTTTGGATAAGTCAAAGTTTGCTAAGTTTAAGCTTGCTAAGTTAAAGTTTGTGAAATCTCTTACTTTGTCTGGATGTTGTTTTAAATTTTGCCAAGTACCTTATTCTACCTTAATGTTCTAAAGTAAAACTTGAGAATTTCTGAGAATTTTATTGTTTCTCCCATGCACCACCCAGACTGAATCAAACACCCTCACCATAACTGGGGACTAGGGCATAACAGTTGTCCACTGCATGTCACACATTTGCAGGATCAGGACACAGATTGAGGCATACCCACCCTCTGGTATAGCCAATGCAATTTTCCTATCAGCCTTGTTTCTTAGTTTTTGTTTGTTTGGGGTTTTTTTTAAGTATAGGTTAAATGACTTCCTGCATTTTTGTACCAGCATGATAAGCAATAAAATGAGTCACAAATTTCTTGTAAATGACTAATGCTGTTTCCTTTACACTCATCCTTTTATTAAGCTGATAGTTATGTAAAGGACTTAACAGCAAGACTTGAATCAGTCTCTTTTAGTTCAAATCACACTTTACATTAGCTCTATAGATGTGTTGACAGATAATTCTGTGTAATCAGAAATTGTGATGGTTGCAATAATGTTCCAGTTTCACTTTAAATCCAAATTAGCAGACAATTACCTCTCCAGCACCCAAACTCTCCAACAGCATTGGTTGTTTCTGAATACATACAAAAGGAGGAGCAAAATACACTGTGATATATTATTTCTGTACTTTTGTGGAGTTGTTTGAACCAGAAACAAATGTTGTCAGTTTCTCATTTAATGAATCAGGGATGATAGAAACCTGCCAACCAAAAAAAAAAACTGCTGCGTCTAAGATGTCAACTTTGCAATAATTAATTGCTTCAGTTTATCAACATTAAACAGCATCTTGATGTTTTAAGAGGAAAGTCTATTCGCCTTTTCACCTTTTTCCTTATACTCCTAAGGCCTGTCAGGAGTTACAAGTACATGATCAGAGATAGCAAAGATGGAAAGAAAATACTTTGTGCTTTTTGTTATTATTTTTGTTAAAAGTCAGTTTTGTTGTGTTGACTTATAAATTAGAGTTCTTCAGGTCCTCTTTAGATCAGCTGGTAATTGGGCTTTAATGATGCAGTTATTTTCACATTTCACAAGCCTCCTTTTACCACCTACATTTTCTGTAAATGAAGAGCATGAGCAGAAGCTTAATTGTAGTTGCTTGATGAATATTTACCTCTCAGCTCAATAAATCATGATGGTTCACCTCTTCCAAAGTCAATAACTATTTAATATTCTATTAAGCTGATGGGAGTAAAAGAATAGAAAACTAGGTTTCTGCTATAGCAACGTAATTAACTAAAACCAGGAACAATTCCCCTTTCATTTGAAATGGCAATAAAACATCCGTTATAAGGAGTATGATCATTATAAAACTGTGTGGAAATAAGTGAACCCTGTAAACTTGGATTTAATGCAGTTTTCTGAGTGGAAAGTTTAAAAAATCCCTGTAAAATTATAACTTTATGAGTTTAGCACTGTACTATTTCTCAGAAATGTTGTCCTCATATGATGATAGCTCACTTAACTGGATAAAGTCTGTGAGGAGATAATTAGGAGTTTTCATTCATGTATTTATAGTGATTAGGCTGTCCTTTAAGGCATCTGAATTCTAGATATGCTAAGATTTAGCTACTTTAATTTATAACACTTGGATTATTCCCATGGTGGATTTAGGCAGATTAAATCCATCCTACTTCTGTTTAAAGAAACTTGAAAAACCAGGGAAGGAATCCGTTCTTCAAAGAAGAATAATTTAAAACAAAATAATATGCCAGTTACTAAGAAAAAAATTAAAACTTACAATTTTTGCAAAATCTGAATTTGGCTTCCTTCTTCCTTTTTTCTCCAAGCAAAACACCTTGGAAGAGGTGAAGAAGGACAGTAATGATCACTATTTCTCTTTAATTTCATCTGCATTCTTCGTGAGAGAGACATGACATGGTCATGGAGGAATCAGTTTGTGCTGGGAAATTCTGTAGTGGAATGGTTCTTTGAGCTGCTGGTAGTAGACATCCTCAGGAGGTGATGGATCAGGGAAGTTACTCTGCATACACCCACACTCTGAATTGGTACCTTGGTTCATCTACAGACTGATCAGTTCTGCAGACACTGACAGCACCAGTAGAAACATAAAAAATCAGAATTCAACTTCCTCCAATATTCACTGGTATACATTTTATATATTTCTCTCTGCTACAAATACAGATTTGATAAAAGCACAACTTAAGTTCATTTTTTTTTTAGGGTCTGCCGAGAGTTGTACCACTCTTTTCTTTGCAACAACACAAACTGGCACCACCCCAAGATTTGGCATACTGCATTGTTCTCAATAATGGGCTTTTTTGTTTGTTTGTTTGGGTGGGTTTTTTTGTTTTTAAGTAAAGAGTTCAAAAGAAAAGTTTAGACTTAATTTTCTTAAGTAAAGTCATGGGTGGACCTTGACTGGCTGTCACATACCCATCCAGCTGCTCTCTTATTTGTCATCTTCAAAAGGACATGGGAAAAAAATAACATGGAAAAGCTCACGGGTTGTGACCACAGAATCACAGAATCATAGAATATGCTGAGTTGGAAGGGACCCACAAAGATCACTGAGTCCAGCTCTTGGCTCTGCACAGCACTATCCCCAGGAGTCACACCATGTGCCTGAGAGCATTGTCCAAATTCTTTTTGAACTCAATCAGGCTTGGACCTGTGACCACTTCCGTGGTGGACCTGTTTCAGTGCCCAGCCACCCTCTGGGTAGGGAATGTTTTTCTAAAATCCAGCTTAAACCTCCCCTGACACAAACGCAGGCCATTGCCTTGGGTCCTGTCGTTGGTCACCACAGAGAAGAGATCAGTGCCTGCCCCTCCTCTTCCCCCCACAAGGAAGTCACTGACTCCTCCAGGATGAACAGACCAAGTGACCTCAGCCACTCCTCATACAATTTCCCCTCAAGGCCCTTTAACATCCTCATGGCTCTCCTCTGGATGGTCTCTAAGAGCTTAATGCCTTTCTTATACATTGCAGCACCCAGCACTGCCCCCAGCACTGGAGGTGAGGCTGCTCCAGTGCAGAGCAGAGCAGGACAATCCCCTCCCTTGCCCGGCTGGTAATGCTGTGCCTGATGCCCCCAGGACAGGGTTGGCCCTCCTGGCTGCCAGGGCACTGCTGACTCGTGTTCAACTTGCCTCTGACCAGGACCCCCAGGTGCCTTTCCATGGCACTTCTTTCCAACCTCTCATTTCCCAGTCTGTGCATCCAGGGTTGTCCCATCCCAGGTGCAGAATCTGACACTTCTCTTTGTTAAACTTCATATGGATGGTGACTGCCCAACCCTCTGATTTATCAAGGAATCTCTGCAGGGAGTCAATAGCTCTCAAGGGAGTCAACAGCTCATCCCAATTTTGTATCTTCTACAGTCTTGCCCAGTATCCCTTGAGTTCTGCATCCAAATCATTTATGAAGATGTTGAAGAACACAGGACTGAGGATGGAGCTCCACAGGTGGAACTGCACTAGTGCCAGGTCACCAGCTGATATCACCCCATTCCTTATAACCCTTTGGCCTGACCCATGAGCTGGTTGCTCACCCACCCATCACACGATATGCTGTTTACCCAGTTGTGAGCTGGACATCGTGTTTGGAAGGACCCTCTGAGAGATGGTATTGAAAGCTGCCCGCCGGGGTCTCTCCCTGCCCCAGGTCCATCCCTGCCGGGTCTCTCCGCCTCCGTCCCCGCTCCCGCTGTCCCCTGAGGCTGGCAGGGCTGTTTCCCGCACGGTTCCCCTCTTTGCTCAGCCCTGGCTGCCGGGCAGCGTTTTGCCCTCCCTTGGCCAGGCTTTCCCCGGGGCTGAGGGGCTCAGCCGTGCCCTGCGCTGGGGCTGCTGCAGCCGCTGGCACCGGCACAGCCCCAGCGCTGCCGCCACCACCAGGGCACCTCGGCCCAATGCACGCAACTTTCATCTCTCTATGAAATAGGATAATATAAAGGTGCTACATGATCATGTTTGCTTTTCAACTCTGTACACAGTAATTTAGTTTTTTTTTTTCTTTTTACCTCCAGCAGCAATAACATCACAGATACGTACAGATGAGCTGAGTGTGAAACATGTAATTGGCACTTTGGGAATAAATCTGGCTGCATAAGGCTTTAGTTGTACAGTACAGTTGGAAGACAGACCTTCGATTTTGTTATGCAAGTGCAAGAATTTTTTATGGATTCAAAGGTTAAATCTAAATTACTGTATATTGTGCAATAAAAAGTTCTAAACCATTTTTTAGAATATATTTCACACATGCACACACACACATATACACACACATATGATGGGCTGTGAAATACATTAAGAGGCTAAAGATGAAACTGCTTCATGATAGGAAAACAGACATGATACTTCTCCAGTGTAGTTACCTCTTGTTTTCGTCAGGATAAGAGCATTTCCAGTCCCATGGATTTATTTTAATAGAGAAGTATCCTGTGCAGCCAGTCTCAGATGACTTCTGTCATAATACTTCTGGAATCTCAAATGAAAAGTAAAAGCAAATGTTGTAGCCAATCCATTGAGTAACAGAATGCTCTTGCCAATGCAGGTGTTATTGAAGTCATCAATAAATAAATGACAATAAAACCACTGATTTCTAAACCAGGAAAATATAAAAGCTATAAAATTGTTACAAGCTGGGTTGGTGGGTGTGAGGTGATTTAATGAAACAGTTTTAATAGAATTTATGTGAATTCATTATTTTTAAGAAATCACAGGTTATCCCAAAGACTTACAGAGTGATAAAGGAGAGGGGAAGAGTAACAAACCTAGCACCTGCTCAGACCAAGCACTAAGGGCAGGGGGACAGAGCTGGAGACTGGGAACACATCAATATGGAGACATCTATGCCAAGCAGCCAGGAGGAGACACTTGTGGCTCTGACTGGGCTTCCCAGTGGGAAGTCTGTGGGTGCTCTGATGCAGGGGTAGTTGAAGTGCAAACTGCAGGCAGGGATTACTAAAATAATTTGAATCCTATTTAAGAGGAAATAGAAACTACATAAATTGTAATTGTTTCCCACTATCTCTGGATTTAAATCTATTCCCTGTGTGATTCAGCAGACCCAATTAAGCAGATTTAAGGACTTCTCAATTAAATACAAAAGACTCTCCAAGTACTTTTAAATATATTTTTTAGTGTAAAACAATTTCATGGCAATCCCACTGGCAATAAAACTAGCAGGGTGGTAATTAATTTTAATCCCTATAAATTAACATTTTCTTATTAAAAATACATAATCTAATGATCTCCCAGTTAGTATTTCCACAGATGACTAAAACATTACAGTTATTCTTCCTTATTTTATTTAGCCATTTATGTTTAAGCTTTGCCTGAGTTTCAATTTCTCATATAGGTCCTGATCTCAGCTAAGAAGCCATTTACAGAAATGTAGATTTGTTCCATTGTTCTTGAACTCTTGGTATTTGTTACCTTCCTAAGAGATTTTTATTATTCTGTCTTCCAGCTGCAAGCTGTTTGAAATTAAACCATTTAGAAGTTCGTCTGACTCTCAGCAATACCTGTATTCCCAAGGGAAAGCCTGATCTTTTACAGCCTCAGAAAGAAAAAACCCCATTGTTTCTCAGTTTAATTTTCACAAGACAGCCACACAGAATGGCTGGACTGGGTAAGCTTTGAAATGGGAAGGTTATGGTGTATATGGTATATATAGCTTCCTACACAGGAACATCTGCTCTACCTGTGAGTGATTCTCTCAGAGTGAGAAACACACCATGAACACAGTGAAAATCCTGTCTACAACGGTGTGTTGTCCTCTGAGCTATTTCTGTGTGCTGCAAACAAACTTCCCTTTCATGCTAGTAAGTGAGCTCCTTGGTGTAGAGCAGCACTGCCAGTACCACACGGAGTCAGAGTCCCCTACTGTTTCTGCCCGGTGGTTAATATGGAGCTCAGAGGCAGCTGGATGCTCTCTTTTATTTATCAGTTCCTCAAGACTACTCATTGAAGCACCATGCTTGATCCACACAGAAGTAGTAGGTGCAGTCACCAAGGCCTGCTAATTCTGTCAACCCATGCTGGCTTCTTCCTGGCTGCGCCTCTTTGTTTATCAAATAATCATTTTCTGTAATAAGGGAGCAGAGTGTAAACATGCTCTTCACTAATTTGCTATGTTTGAGCATCTGATTCTTTAGTGTTGTGAACAGGAAGCACTGATGAGCTTTGTGACTGCACAGTTTGGTTCCAATTAAATTTTTAATGAAACAAAAGTCAAGACCAACTGTGAGTTGTGACAGAATTTTGATTTCAGCAGTGCCCTCTTATGTCTCTAATTTGGCCAGATTTACCCCACTGAATATAAATATTGATAGTTGACAGTCAGAAGAGACAAAGCAGGGCATGGAGTGTGCCAAGCAGTTCCCTTTTCTGAGTTGTCATTTTATTTTATTTTTTTTTATTATTTTTAGGGTCTGTTGACAGATTGGCAATGAAGCCTATCTTGAATTTTTGAGTTCATTCAAATCTGCTTTCAGAGTGGATGTCCCAGGGTGATTCTAAGGCAAAGGAAGCAAAGTGTGTGCTTGCACCATTGAGCACACTGCTTTAAGCTGATAGAAAATGTTTGAAGCTATTTAACTTCTCTGTCGGAGCCCACAAAACTCTGCTGCTTCCTGCCACCAATAAATGCCATGGAGGCCAGTTTCTCTCAAAACTCCCTATAAGGCCCACTGGTGCTGTTTTTAAAGAAACACAGCAGAAGGGAGAAAAGCTAATTTAAGGAACATTTTCAACAGTGAAACAGTGCTCAAAGCCATGGTATTAATGACAGTAGTCAGTAGCAGCAGCTGACTGCCTGAATATAAATGGCAATCTGTTTGACAGCAGCAGCAGCTTAAAAACTGCAGATATTGGACTGCACTGTCTCTTGTGTACATGTACCCAACAGGTGATCTGATCTGACCCTTGCATACTGAACTCTGTAACCAAACAGGTTAGACAAAATTAAATTGTTTTATCTCTGAGTCTTGCTTTCTTCAGCATTCATTCAGTGACAATTTTGCTACCCCCTGAAAAAAAAAAAAAAAAAGAAAAAGAAGAAGGGAAAAAAATTCCCAAGTTTTATACTAATGCAGAGCTAAATAGTTTTAGTAGTAGGGGACATAGTCCCCAGCTGGAATAAACTGGCTCAGCTCTTGTGGCTACAGCAACATTGTACCACAGGTGTTAGATGTAGCTGGGGCTCCACATTGCTGACATCAGGCTACTAAATAAGTAACAGCAAGAATATCAGTAGTACAGCATCTGCCTTCAGATTAAAATATCTGATTTTTTTTCCTTAAGATTTGATGAGAAAAAAGGAAACTTGCTCTTGATCTTTAAATACATATTTGGGAGAATAACTTTAAACACAGCATTTGGAAAAAAAAAAAAAAGGTTGCCTGGAATCCACAATTAAACATCTGGATAAATTCCATGGAGTTCAAAAGATGATGGACCTTAAAACTATCCTTAACCCTGGGGGGTTAATTTAGTTATTTCAGTTGTATCCCCAGCCTTTGAATTCATCCTCCTACTTTCTAAGAATGGAAGCCAGTAACTGAAGAACCAGATTGCAGAGGAGGAGAGAGAAAATCTCTATCTGAAAAAGCCCCATTTACTTTTTCACAGCATTTTTTCCTCACCATTCACCAACAAGAGACAACAGTCTGACCCTCATGGATTTATTTAAGTGGCAGATGTGGATGACAGAATATTAGAGTTGTCAGAAAGGATTTACTAGTGTGCTTTTCCTGTTGCTCCTGACCTGTGCCAGTGCATCTGTATGCCTGTATAATCCTGTATGAGGTGTTTCAACTGGAAAATATTTTAGATTATTAATTGCTGCAAAAGTAGATATGGCTCCAGAAAGTATGGGTTCTTTTAGTGTTTTTAAGATACTTTATTCGAAACCCACAATCCATGCTTTTGGAGACTACTCCCAAAATCCTACAGCTGTGACAATTTTTCTCATAACAATCAGTACCTAATTTCACTTCACCATGCCTACCTCTTTCTTCAAGTTTTACATTAAATGCTGTCTCTTACTCCTTGGAGTTAACACTTTGTTAAGACATTATGTCATGTTTTTTTCAGCCATTACATACACATGCAATCCTCTTGCAAAATGTTATCTCACAAGTTAGTCACCCAACTCTCTAATAGTATTTTTTTTTTTTTCCCCTGGCTTGAATCTTCCAACAGATTTAGGCAAACATGGTGTCTGTTGCATTATTTCTCATTTAGCTGTCCCAGCCTGTACAAAGTCCAGGTGCTCTTTAATACACAATTGCTTTTGGAAAGATCAAGTACAGACAAAGAAATTGAACTGCATAAGTAAGGGTGATAGAATCAAGACAATGGATATTTAATAACTTCTATAGAATATATGATAGATATAAAGATAGTTTAAAAAGTGAAAGATACATGTCTTTTCCTCTCCGTGTAATACAACGGTCAGCCAAATTTCTGCTCAGGATGTTTGTAAGAACATCTTTCTATTCCTTAGGTTATGGTTCCAAGCCCTGTCATTTCAGCCATAATTTCTATTTTCTGTCTTTGTATATTTTTTCACCATAGCCATTTTGTGAGACTCCCCTGTTGTAGTATTATGAGACTTACTTTTGTGCCAAATATTTTGTCATCAAACAACTTAAGAAATATGTTAAGTAAAACTGAGCTTAACCCTGATCATGCAAAAGCATGATGCTTTTTCTTGCTTAGAAATATCTTTAAGCTGTCCTTCCACAGGACAGCAGTCTTAGGCACAGCTGTACCTGAACTTTGCAAATGACACTTCAGTTATTACCCTGTGGCAGCTTTAGCTGAAATCTGGAGTCATCCTCCCCAAAAGAAGAATGGGTTTTTTTGTTTATGCAGTTGTATCCCCAGGCACTGTCATGGCAGCCATTGCTTCTGTGGTCGTCTTCCTCTTATAGAGGAAAATAGGTTTTAAAATTTTTCCTAGTTGGTTTCTAGAGAATTTTGAACCCATATAAAATTCCTGTTTACTATCCTGCCCAATTTTATTTGTCTCTTTCACTACATTTTAAAGCACATTCCTCAAATCTATTACCTGGTGCCACTGTAAACATATACTTTATTAGACGTAGTTTTCCAAAACAAAAATCTTTTCAGTTATCTTTTCAAGGTATGCATATTGTCCTTATATCTCAAATAAATTTCTGTAACTCTAAATGGTTCTAAGATCAATTGTTGATTGTGGGGTTTTTTCAGTGGGTAACTATGGTGCCTTGAAAATATTTAAGAACCTTTTTTTTTTGCCACATTTTTCATTTTTTTAGTTTCCATTAATAAAGTACCCTGCAAATAAGAGCCTTCATGCCTGAGTCCAAACCCTTATATATGTGACTACCTGGTGCTATGAAAAGACTAGAAAAACAAGCAACAAAAGTGACACCAGCTATAGTTTTCCAGTGAAAAGGTGAGGCAGGCTGTTCTTTCTGCAGCCAGAAAGCATGTTCTGCAATATGTTTTCCTTTAGCAGAAAGAGAAAAATAGGAAATTTCTATTCTGCAGACAGGTGGGAAGAGATAATACATATATCGTGTCATAGTATACTTTATTACATAAGTTAAGCCACAATAGAAATCCCTGCTTAGACAGACATCTAAAACTTAAGTCCCTGAGAAGAGGTCCAGCCATTCACTCAGTCATGCACCTCTGTAGTCTCATGAGTTAGTTGAGGATTGCACACACATTTCAGGTTGCACAGCATTTGCAGAAGCCAGCATCTTCCCTTTGTGATGATACTACTGTGTCACAGGCCTAGACAGTCAGATTATTTCATGACTATTCTCTGATCCCAAGAATCCTCTTTTTTTTTATTTGCATATTGGCAGTCTTCAGAAGGAGTGATGAGAGAGAAGCTCAAAGAAAAAAAAATAGTCTGGAATAGAATCTGGGACTCATGTAGAACAGCATGCTCATTTAAAGTTTAGCTGCTGGCTTTAAATGGTGCACTCTAAGGATGTCAATCCAATCTGTCCCACTGGAGCCAGTGCAGGAAGCATACGGCCCCTGTACAGGTAAATGTAAAAAACAGGGCAGCCTGTGTACTCCAAATTCCTCAGGCAAGTACACATGGTCCTTGGAGGCTTTTTTTGTCCAGGATGAGTCTGGAAAATGTCTGAATCAGAAGATGAGTCAGGAGGCATCTTCTTGCAGGATCCACCTAAACCACACAAGCAATCTTCCAGATTAAGGTGCACACCTCAGACATTTGATCATCTCACAGATAGATTGCTAAACCTCTGTGATCTGTAGCCTGACACATCAAGGCAAAACAAATTATTTTTCTCTGTTTTAATATACCTGGCTAAAAACTGTGCAGCTGCAGGAACTAATGCAGTAGTAGAGGAGGTATGCCTGCCTTAATAGCAAGGAGATGCATCACAGAAGCAGAATGGATGGTCCCAATCGTAAGGCTGCAGCCACCTGACGGGTTTTAATTTACTGCCTTCAGCTCTGCTACAGGTGTTACGGTTATCCCAAGCCTCTTTTTAAAAGGAAGGGAAAGATAGGGAAAGGAAAGGGAAAAGGGAGGGGAAGGAAAGGGAAAAGNCAGCCAGTGAAAATGAGCCATTCCTTATTTCTCTACATTCAAACTGCTCTTCTTTTACACTAAGGTTTTCAGGGAAGATCTTCTGCCTGCCTTGCTGCCATACACAGAAAATGGTTGATGTAATAATCTAAGATTGGGGCCTCTCTTGGTAACTTCAGGAACAGCTGTTGAAAACTAAAACCACATCAGCTTGAGTGTCTAAAACACAAAAATGAAAAATAATTTGTGCTTGGCTCTAATGAAGGCAAATTGCAGCCTTGGTGACCTTGGACAAGTTACTCAAGCTCAATATTTGCCTTTCTGCTCAGCTGTAAAATTAAGTCAAAGCAGAACTTCACTGAAAAACAGATGCTGCTTCATACTTTCTTTTCCTGGTAAATAAATTATAGAAGAAAATATAATAATTAATTAATAAGTAGCAGTCAACACAGTAATTATGTGGCCATATCCATTATGACTGTATATAAACAAAATCAATTTTCATTAGGGGATATTAATGTTATCAAGTGTTGGTAGAAAGACTGCAGCAGTTACCAAAAAAGCTTTTCTTTAATGAAACACAGCCATTCTTTCATTCCCTAGTATTGTGTACTCTTTTAAACCAATCAGATCTTGATATAAAATGGATGTATATGCTAAGTTAAGCCAAATTTGAAAATGCATTCTAGTACTGTTTGACATATTTATGCACAAGATAGTCTTATATTCATAAAGGTGAAATTTTTATGAGCAATGAACAGTCAGATTCTGATTCTGTTTAAAGAGGTGTAAATACAGCTATTCTACCAAGACCAGTGAAGCTGGCTGTAGCACCAGAATTACTTCTTTAGTAACTTTAGTGACTTTTAGGACATGAATTAATGCAGGGTTTGATTTTAATTCTTCTATTTTGAACTGGCTAAGGATGTGAGGTAAGGTTCTGTTTTAGGGATGCTTCATGATTTTCAAACAAGCATGATTGATAGAAATGCAATTTTCAGTGTTCATAAATACAACAATAGTTCAAACAAGAAAACATTTCCTAATTCTGAAATGCTTTTTTTATTGAGGCAGTGGGAGGAGGACTAGAAATTTGTAAAGACCCTTGGTATTCATATCCATATTATTTTGTAATGGAATCTATATTGTTGTGTATTAAAATTATATTGTCATGTATTTTGGAATTTGGCAATCAGTGACAAAAATCTACAGGAAGATTTTCAGGTGTGCTGTCATTGTAATTTTAGAAACACAAGGAACAAGGAAATTAATAATCAATGAACAATTCAACCTGGAATAAAAATTGCATACTTTTATATCCCACTTCTCATTCTCACATAGTGGGGTCCAAAGTAAAATTTATCATGCTAGTCAAGATATTTCAGAAATAGCCATGACCTCTGATAGGGGTCTTTACAGATAGAACTTAAATGAATCAGTTTTCACAGTCTGTTTCAAGACAATCACTCAAATTCTCTTTTCTATTTACACTGCAGAATGAAACACTTATAATAATTAAAACCTATTAAATTGTATTGTTTTGTTATGCAAACCCTATTCTTCCATTTCCCTACTGTGTTTTGTTTCCCTAACAGGTTTTCTTCCTAAACCCATGGATTGATTCTCTCTATCTGTGATTCAATTGCTGTAGCCATAAAATAGGATGGAAAATGTATGATTACTAAGCTGCTAGACAAAAACTTGGTATTGCAGAGCTCAAATTGTAGGATTAGCTCTTGTTAATACTGCTTATTTATTTCATTGTAATTCTACAACAGGATTGGACAAAAGAATGCAGCAAGTCATCTACTTAATCCTAAATCTAGGAACAGAAGAGACTAGACATTTGAAATGTGCACCAATTTGCCTGTTATTCAATCAATTTGATATTTAATTGGGTATCACAGATGTAGGGGATTGCACTTGTCTACAATTTGTTAGTCCTCTTACACCTTGCAATTGTTCCATCTTCTTTAGAATCTGGGTGGGAGACAGGCATCAAAACTTCAACAGTGTTTAAAAATGAAATAAATATAGACACCTGTGTGCTAAAACTGCAGTGTTGCACCTATTGCTTCACTTCACACTGCAATACACTGGAATTACGTATGAAAATGATTTTGATAATCATATTATCCATATAATGTGAGCCATATTTATGTGGTACTGACAGGTGAACAAGCCTAATTGCTAGGACTTTTTTTATAATTTTACATCAAAAGACAGATTTGGAAGACCATATCTGGGCTCATCTGGATTCCTCAGTGGCTATATTTTTGTGGTAGTATCTCAGGCTTTTTAGAAGAGAGCAATTAATGGAATTCATTTCCTTCCCTTTTTTTTCAAATCCTCTGTTTTTCCCTTGTTTTGAGTTGGTCAGTCAGTTCTGGTATCAGATACTTTGGGACTAGCCATTGCTGAACATATCAATAGGGATCTACTTTTCACAACAAAACTTCACTGTCTTGCAGGTCATGATGTTCTCCAAAATGTTGATGAAAATAATTCTTATTTCTGCAATTATATCACTAGAAACCTTTCTGTGTTCAGAGCTGAGAACTGTAGCAAAGTTACAGAGGGAAATGCAGAACTTTCCCCATGTTTAAATGACATTGATTTCCAAAGAATCCCTCACAAAACCACATTCTCTTAATGGCATATGTTGTTAAGTTCACTTGTCCTGTGTTTTCATGCTTCAGCATTTATTAATTCAAAAGTACAGATGTGACCTCTCAAAAACAGAATTAATCAAAAGTACATAAATAAGAAACAACAAAAAAATCCTAATACAAATTAAAACCTATTGATCAGAATGCAGGTTTATACAATGCACTAGAGACAAAAAACAGTGAATGTGGGCATAGGTAAGCATGGATATTTACACACAGGTGACTCATAGAAATAGATGAAATGATATTAAAAAAGAGACTGGCAAATTAATAAAATCTGGTTGTTAAACAATTCCACTAAACTTATAAAGCTATCATTTCCTATCTTAACATAAAAAATAGTCATAATTTGCATCACCAGCAAGAATGACCTAACTAGGCTGCTATAATTCCTGATGGTGGACTCTTTAGAGCTACATCAAACATTTCAGGCTGGAGGGAAATCCAGGTGATAACTCAGAATAACAAAACTGGCTTTTTGTGAACTCATAAAAATATCCCAAAACTCCAGTAGTCTTTGGTCAAAACCTCTGAGGAAAATATCCCCCCCCCC
>VXAC01001090.1:1335023-1371242 GCA_013399225.1 Rhipidura dahli
CCCCCCCTAAAAACAATGAGCCAAAACCACAAAAGCTACAGAGAAAATGTAAAAATCTTTGGTAAAGTCAGACTTTTGCTGTCAGCAACTAAATGGCAAGCAGCAATATTTTGCTAGAACGATGAGCAACCCCACTGAAGCTGTTCTACAGCTGATGGTGAGCCAAAGTGTGGTTCAGACTGAATGTGAGCAACACTGGCATATAGATGCCTCTGAAAGTAGTGCACTAAACAGGGGAATATGAATAGGATAACAGATTGGGCCAGAAGTCTTGACTATGAGAGAGTGAATTAGTGACAGTGCAGGAAAACAGGGAAATGAAAGCAGTCAAACTATCCAGGTTAAATTACACAGGAATGGTTTTCTGGGTATAAATACCAAGATTAAAATCTGATTTACTGTATTATTTGAGATATTCTACAAATCCCTTTATTAGAATAAGACTTTTAGACAGGAGATAATTTTCTTCTTTTAAAAATTTACCTGTATTATTCAGACACGGGACAAGTATTTTTACAGGAACTTTGCATGGAGAAACTGCCAGGATTCAATGCTTGTTTAGTATTCAGTTCATTGCACCAATGCCTCTAAATTTGGTACACAGGATAATATTCATTTCTTAAATGAATCAGGCTTTAGTGAAATTTAAAAGAGCTACATGCATGCATTTGCATCCAGAATGTAACAGATAATTTGGAGATGCAAGAAGAGCTTTGCTGTGTTCAATATAACACAAAATTGGAAAGTCATTCTCCTTTTGTTATACTCTATGGCCAGCTACCATATTTTTCTGCAAGAAAATTTGGAAGGAGTCTATATCATCGTGTACATTTATTTATATNCATAAATTTTTTATTCCTTTTCTCTTTTACTAGCTGGTCCCACAACACTCCCACAGTAATCCCACTCTATAGCAACAAACAAATTAAAAAAAAAAAAACAGACAGAGGCAACAACCAAATGCAGCTTCCATATATCCTAGATCCTGTTTGTAAGATACTTCATATCAACAGAATTTTTTTGTAATCTTAATCCTCCTGCTGCATCATGTTTGTGAGCTGAAGCATAATGACTTCAGGAGCATGGACAAAACACATTTACAAGGCAACATCAACTCAACACCATTAACTGAAGAAACCAAATACAAAAGAAAGGAATTATGCTTTCAGGTCATCTGAGACATACCAGCTTTAACAGGTGCTTCCCAAGAAACACTTCTTCAAATAATCCTTTAGATTATGGACAAAAGTGTAAATCTAGCCATGAGAAGAAAATGGAGGAAAACTTGGCTTTCAAGGGGAGCAGAACTTGGATTCACACTTGGGTTTGTATATAGTTATCAGAGTATTTTCTTATATTCTGAACTTTCATAAAAGAAACAGTAGTACAAAGTTTAGAATGCAAGTTTACAACACACAAATAAGATGAGAATAATACTTGAAGTAAAAAAAAAAAAGTAGAATAGGAGGCACATTTGAACGCTAGGAAATAGTGTTTTACTTTAAACCAGTGTAATTCAAGAATTAATTAATACAATTAATTATTTTCCTTAAAAACAATGTAGTTTGTGCCCTTTAAAACAGGCTTAGGAGAGGAGTTTCAATGAACTGCATAAAAATACCTGTAAGGAACCCCTCTGCTAATGGGGTGGAGGGAGTTACTTCCTCCTAGAAAAGTAACTAAAGTTTTTTCTATAATAATTATTTTACTTCATTTCCACTTATGTTTAGAAATTAACAATAGTATGTTCAATGTTATTTTCTATTGTTCTTTTTCTTACTGCTAAAGTATAGAGGAATACTAAAATCATTATGGTTAAATAATAATCTCTTTAACTCCATGTCAGGTTCCAATATTTAATAAATGAAGAGATTTTTAAAGGACTTTTTTGTCACTCCTTTCCTTGAAATTTTTCCTTTTGTCTAGGATTTCTTTTCCACTCTCTTCTCTTTTCCTTAAATGAAAAGTGGCAAGTGTTCTCAAGTTAGGACTGGTGCATAGTATAAAATGTGAGTTTACAATTGCAGAGATAATGCACAAACAAAAACAATGTACAAAGAAAGCCTATTATTTTGTAACTTATAATGGAGCATGCTTTATTGCCCATATCACTACTGATGTTATAAATAAATAAGTCATATTTCAAAAATGTGTAGTCCCATTTTCAAGATGAATGCAATTGCAAAAGTACTAATATCACCTATAAAACTTAAATGTTTTGTCTCGGCTGTTCATCTAAGGTCCTTCTATAAACAAAACCAGGCACTTACAGGGTATGTATCTTCCTGTTTCCACTGATTACTAAGATGCCAAAGCAGAGTAAAATAATTTTAGCTTGAAAGTCTAAAATTCACTGAAAACTGAATTCTTTTCAACTGAAGTTTTTGACATGTTTTTTTAAACATGCTAAGTTTACAAACACCTTACACCTCTAGAGGAGCTCAAATAACCAAAGGATATCAGAAATGTTTATGTCTTTAAGTACACATAAGCGTACACACACAAACACACACAACATATAAATTTATATATGCATACAAGACACTGGCACATTACACTATGCATATTGAAGACATGATTAGAGAAGTTCACTAAGGTTTATTTTTAATATATTGAGTAAATCTGTATAATTATGTATATATATTAAAAAGGGTGGTTGGGGGATTTTTATGTTTAATGATCCTTGAAAAAATTCCTAGGTTTAAGTTTGGCTGGGTAAAAGAAGACGTGATTAAGTTTTTGACCTTGAGCAAGTTTGAGGGTAAAAAAAAGAAAAAAAAAAAAGATGAGAGATTAAAGAGCTAAGTAAAACCTATACTTCTGAAAATTCCTCCAAACTTAACTTTAGCATCAATAAAATGCTACCTACATGTTTGATATTTGGTAGAAGAAAGAAAAAAAATCCTTCACACAAGAAAATTGGACACCTTCTTTCCTTCTCTTCTTTCAAAGATGAAGAGTCTGAGAAATAATTCATAAATCTTCTTCTTAACTCTAGTTCTTCAGTTGTATTGATCTTCCCTGCCCTTAGGTCTTTCTTGGTGAGCAAACAACAGACACTTGACTTCCTATCTCTTCTCTTTCCTATATGAGCTTGTTCTGAATCCCTGATGGACTCAGACCTCCTATTGACTTCAGAAAGGAAATCTTCTTATAAATGACTGAACAGCTGCCCTCTAAAAGAGCTTCTGCTGCATGACTCCCTGCCACACCAATAACCTGCCTAATTTTATGCCTTAGCCTTACTCTTTACTGTCTGATGAGTGTGCTGCCTATGAAAGTCAAAATAAAATTGTCTATAATCATTCTTTTGAATGGAGTGTTCTATCATAGATTTCCCTTCAAAAAACATTTTAATTGTAAAATCCTGATCCTTTGCAACATGTAAATTATTTTGTACATGTACTGATATTAGCCCTCTCGACCCCTATATTGCCTAATGCAGGAGACAAACCTGGGTCTACTGGTTGCTGTTACTTAGAAATTTTTTTTAGAAAAAAATGAGAGTTAACAGTTTTTTATGTATATATATATATACAAAATACACGAATAGGTCAGCTTAGAGTAAACTGGTTCTGATACTGACTAATGGTAGCTGATTATTGAGAAATTATGAAAAATCAGGTCATGCATTTATGCAACATAGCTTTTTGCATTTGCTAATTCTCCTCATGTAATTTTCTCCTAAAGACTACCTTACTGTTGCTAATGAATACCAATAAATGAGTTTTGAGTCCTGCTTCCAGGCTTGTCAATGCATCAAGTTTCCTACTCCTTGGTTTGGACCTTTCCACCAGGTAACTGTTTCCTCTTTTTGACTTTACTAATTGATAAAAAAATCATGATGAGCTTTTTGATCACAAAACTCTTTCTTGTGTCTTCATTCCATGCTTGTTTTTAATTTATTGGCCCAGCCTCTCATAAAATGTAACTTTTGCTATAGCAACAAGTTAATCATAAAATCATAGAACAGTTTGAGTTGGAAGGGACCTTCTGCATCATTTAATTCCAACCCTCCAGCCATGGGCAGGGACACCTTCCACTAGACCAGGTTGCTCAGAGCCACATCCTGGCCTTGCATGCCTTCAAGTGCAGGTCATAATCACTTTGCAAAAGACTGGTTCCTATAAATGATCATGGAAAAGCTTTTCAAAGATCACGTCCTTAATCAAGAGGCAGACTAGCAAAACCCAGGGAGATGATATCAGATGTGCTTAAAACACTCTCCTAGTTTATCTAGAAGACTTTTGAGGTAACAAGAGGAATTAAAACATGATGTAAGATTGAAGAAACAGTGGCTGAGAGTTGAACAAGCACATTAAAAAGTTGAGTAGAGGAAAAATTACTTTGCAATTTCCATTTTTTCTTCTTTTTGGAATAAGTTTTGAAGCCATTCTTAAGTAGTAAATATGACAGCCGGAGCACATAAACTAATACATGGAATGGGATGGAGAAAGGCATTTAGCTGCTTCTGTCACACTCCATTTTAAGCCAAAACTTTCTTGAAAGTCATGTTATTAAAGCACATAAATAGATTATTTTCCAAAATAGAAGAGGGATTATTCAATGAAGCTTTCCTTAGAAGTCCCTGATCATTCTCAAATTCATTCATTTCATGAGATCATAGATGGCTGCAGACCATTTTTGCACTGTCATATTTCTTTTCTTTCTTCAAATTCACAATCACATTTAAATGCTTCATTGGGCAGGACAGAAATTAATCAAGTCACAGAACAGTGTTTCTGGGAAGTTCTCATAGACTGTCTGCAGAAAGTCTTATACAAATTAGTCCAGCTGCTCTAGGGGACTTTTTTTATTAAGTGTTGAGATCAGATGACCTAGAAGGGAATTGCAACTTCCTTCAAGGTGGATTGAAGTTCTCAGTGTGAGGTTCTGGGGAGTGGACTTGAATGATGAAAGTAATTTAAAGAAGTTAGGTTACCAAAAGGCAAATAAAAAAGATGAACATTGAAGGTAAAGGGAAAATTAGAAAAACCTCCACAATATTAAATAGTAGCTTTTCTCTCTTATTTATGGTTAGAGATTTTCAATACAGATGTATGATCTAAAAAATAGTATTTATCCAGTTTTTCCTTACCTATTCAGATATGAAAATTATATTTATGTACTTTTCAACATTTCTTGTATTTATTAATTCAATGAAAATAAATTAAACTGTTTAGAAAAAAACCCACATGAATACACACCTTTAAGAAATCAAAATACACTTCAGTTCTCCATCAAAAAAAAAAAAAGAGGAACAAAAAATATGAGGAAAGTGTTTACATTACTTAGAAAGCTCTATCAGCTCAGTAAATATATTCTGAAATTATAACAAAACTTTAAAATAAATGTTCTTAACATCATTATGTTTCAGATGAAAACCATGCATGAATCAAGACATGACAAGGCCGTGCCTTAGGGAAAATAAGCACTCGAGTATATTATGCTGTGATTCCCTGTCAGGCAAAACAAACCTTCCATGTGCTTGTTCACTTCTGACTCTGCCTGTGCCAAAGTCCTGATTAACCAATATTTGACTTGCTGCCAGAAGCAGCTTTTACTATTTGAACTTCTTTTACAGCCCTTTTTGTTATCACTCATCTCATTATATTGCTTAAATCCTGAAAAAATTAAAATATGTGCTTGGGATCTCAGTCACAGGGTAAACCTAATAACTGTGGTTCAAATTTTAGCCTAATGATTGGACGTTAAATTAAAATATGAGAGCTTAGTAGTGTTTAAATTTTGTTTACATCATTTTGGGCATGGACTACTTCTCCACACACGTCTGTGCCATTAAAGCAATGGCCACAGAGAAACAGGCAAGAAAGATTCCATTTATCTTGTATTTCATAGATGTTTTAAAATACATCAACTAAAATGCAAGGATGCAACTGATTTGCTCTTGACACTGTGTCTGCATGACTCTAGTTTAAGCTAGAATTAACATGGTGATGTTTCAAGATTTTTTTTCCCAGCACCAGATAAACAGAGACAGAAATGGTGCTGTAGTACAAGAGAACAAACAGATGCCAGGAGTTAACATCTTTCTCTTGTTAACTTTTTCACTGTTTCCACTGTATTGAAATCTCTTTGACCTTGTCTGATTGTTCTCTGCAGGTCTCTCAGTAATATGACATGTGCATCTAGAGCCTGTTATCTGGGATTAATCTGTTGCTCTACAGCACAAATAACTGTCATGTAATGCACTTCACTGTTTTTTTTTGATGCTACTCCCTGCAGGTTACTCTGAAAAGGTACAGATTACCTCGGTGTTTCAGAAAGGCACCTCAGTACAGGACACTGCTTCCTAAGAGTCTCTGCCATAGTACTTATTGGTCATGCTGTGAGACACTGATGCCAGTTTGTACACTGCCCTTTTGCTTTCATCCTAGTCTGAATGAAGAAAAACCCCACAACTTACACATTACTAGCTCAATTTTTTAAAAAACAACAAAACAAGACTAACCAAGACAAACAAAACAAAAACGAAAAAAAAAAAAGAGAGAGCAAAATAAAAGTGCTGTCTTTCTGAATTAAAGTTATGAAAAGAAAAAAAGAAGAAAATAAGAGCAACACAATTTTGCAGTCAGTATTTACATAAAAAGAGATTTGTGTTAAGTTTAAAGACACCTCCCATCAATTTGCAGGGACATGTCAGAGACAAAAATAGATAGAACTATAAAATTTTCGTATACAATTTTAACTACATTTGAACACAAAATTATTTTGTTTTTTATTAATTAAACAATGTGTGGAAAAATACATACTTATGCATTGCCCCAGCCCTGGTAGTGTTCAAAGCCAGGCTGGATAAGGCATTGAGCAACCTGGTCTAGTGGGAAGTGTTCCTGCACATGACAGGGAGATGTGACTAGATGATCTTTAAGACACATTTCAGCTGCTTAGCACTCTCTTATTCCATGATTCTATGATAAACTGATAAATTCAATGCCTAGGCATTTTGTTCAGAATACCATTTACTGATTTGTTCTGCATACATTTAGCTTATTCTCTAAACACTGATGTGATTATCTTTGTATATCAGCGTTGTGTCTGTGGAAAGAAGGGAAGCAAAAATGGATGTGGGAATGAAAAGCACAGAAGATTTTAAATCAACATTCCTCCCATTAATTCTACATCTATGTAAATACTACTTTTGGCAAGAATGAAAATACTCCATGTGGGGCTTTTTTTCCACACATATCTATATGCCCACAGACACCTATATGTCCTTTGATGCTTCTATGAGGCTTAATAGTGATGTATAAATGTAATTAAATAGTGGCATAAACATGGTTAAACAGTAGTATACAAATGGCTGTTTATTTCTCTAGTGTATCTGATGCAGACAAATTTTAGTATCTATACTTTAAAAACAGAACCAAAGGAGAAGTTATTAAATTCTACGCTCAAGGAGAAACAGCGAGTCTTCCAAAAGTGGAGAATGTTAAGACTCAAGCTAAAGTCCTAAACACTGAAGTCCTTTCTTCTTTATTTACCTCCAGAAACAACTAAACAAATCAGTCACTTTTCCATGTTTTTTTTTCCCCTTCTTCTATCTAGATAACTTTAGTTCATGAGCTGTCTTTGCCACTGAGAAATGGAATAAAATGTCTCCAACAAATATCCAACATTTTCACTGCAATAAAACAAAACCAAACCAAAAATCTTCTTGGGAAAACTGTGGTGAGGGTGGGAAGATAAAATACATATATTTTTTTTTCTTTCCTATAAAGGAATTACCTCAAAAAATCTGAAGATAACAGATTTTCAGTAAAATCCACAGACATTCCCTCTCTCTTCCAATAAGTTTGGAATAAGAAATAAGAAAAAAATCCATCCATCATTAAGTCTAGAATCATTAAGGTTTCAATACTACAATCAAATTATCTTTAAAAGAAAATGTGATAGGCAAGGTTGGCTTTAGCAGGAAGCAAAGCTATGCAGTTATATATTCTATAACATTAGTAAGAAAGCTGCTCTTACGTATGTAATTCTAATTCAAAATTATTTGTATTTTGTTTTTGTAAGCTGAGTCAGCTTTGAATACTTTGGTTTATGTAACTAGCTGGCAGTCACAGGATGGTTAACAGCAAACTATCAAACTGTGACTTTTAACCCAAAGATTTGTTGTTTGACAAATACAAGTTTTAAGGCTGTATACAACTGGTACTTATTGCTTCTCGATTTTATTATGGCTTTCTAGTTTCAGAGTTGATTTACTAACAGTTTAGGTAGCAAACAGGACATAATTCTTAACAAACCTGTCAATTATTTTGTTTTGTTTTGTTTTTTTTTTTAAATAGAAGCTTCTTCTTTCCGCAGCAAGATTTTAAACTTTTTGTTTTTCAATCGCAACATATATTGAGAAGATTAAACACTATGGATTAGTTGTGACCCCAGCAGACTAGAGTCACAGCCATCAGCTTCTATAATTCAGTTTCACTGACTGCAAAGTGCAGTTAATGACATCAACCTCTTTTGCAAAGTGCTTTGATGAAAAGTGCTGTTTATATGTGAGCTAGTCATAATTAATCAATTAAACAAAAAACATGAGTTAGGTGTGTGCTGATGAGCAGAGACCACATACAGAGTTCACCAAAATTACAACAACCCCTAGTTTTCAGCAACTTAAGGAAATTAATAGCAGGAAATTTTTATTCACACTCTCATATATACATCATCCTTTGCCTGCATTTCTGTGCAACTTCTTAGTTGTGAGCCTTTATTGACTGTCACGGTGTTTTTGCAGCAGACATCAGCATTCTGATGTCTTTGTCAAGCAGAATTTGGTGTTCATGGTAGGCGTTTCTTCCCTTTTAATACCCGGGTATACCTGCACATGTTTTTCATGTGCTTCCTCAGTGCACGCCACTGCCCTCCCCACGCAGCCAGGACAGTGAGGCCAGCACTCGCTGGCTGACCTCCACCCTAGGGACACCCAGAGCTCGTGTTTGTCACTCCCTGACTGCTCCTGCCTTTAAGGCAGATGGTCTCACACAGCCCCAGACAAGTGAGAGCCACTCACACCCAGGCTGTCAGGGTGGTAAGTGCCACCAGGACCAGGCTGGCCCCTCAGGCACCAGACCCTCTGATCCTTGAGCACTGTGGAGCCAGGAGTTTTATCAGTGAAAAACTGGCTCATTTTCCTTTCAATTTCTTCTTCAAGGTTGAAAGGATAAAGGGAAGACTGGTAGTGTATGCAAGTTCCACAGACAAAGACAATTCATTCTTTAACCTTCCTATTTGTACCTCTACTTTCTCCGAACTGGGTATGAGACACACCATGCCTTCTTCACTGAACAGCTCTTGCAGCCAGTCTTCCAAAGATTGCAGCCATCTGAGACCCTGGAACATCACCATAACTGTAAATAAATGTTCTAACCACTGTCAGGCTGAGAAGTGATACAGTCAGGGCACTGCTGTGCGCTAGCAGTGTCCTAGTATCAGCTACTATCATTCCGAATTCATGTGACAGATGAGCTTTGCCAGAAATGCCTAGGACTCTGTTAAGCTATGCTGTTAATCAGGAACACAGATAGTGTTCCTATTACTCTGGTTAGTGTTAATAATGCCTGCAGCAGTACAATGATATAATTACAGCATTACCTCTTTACACGTTTTGCTCTAGATAATTTATGGATAGTACCAAGGGATATATCCCATAACTGTGGACTCAGGAACTGCTCATAGAACGTTTCTTAGCAACACATATGAATTGATTTCATAGTATACTGTGATTTAAGATAGAACCTTATTAAAGTCTGCTACATTGCAACTGGATTTTTTTTTTTTTTTTTTTTTTTTTTTTTTTTTTGTGCAATCAATAGAGTACCACCTAAAAGCAGTCTCACACAAGTTATTTATAACTTGCTAGTTTTTTTTCTGTCCCTTCTCAATGAAGTGTAATGGTCACAATGGAACAGTCTGATGCCCTTACATACTCCTTTTTTTGCTCTGCATCACCCTTAGGATTGCCTGAGCCTGTCCCAGTTTACCTGGTCTCCGGGGAATTGTTTACAAGGCAAAAGCCCCTGGTGAAGAGCTCTTGACTTATCGTCCCCTTCCTCCCCTGAGCACGCTGTCAGATTAAACCCCAGTAGACTTCCTGCAGTGGAGGGAGCAGGAGACTGTGGTTAAGATTAAGCACAAGGAGGCTTTAGATACCGAACAAGAGTAATCTTAATGTCCTTTTTGCTAAAAAAAAAAAAGGTTAAAAAAAGTTCCCATGGGCTCTGACTGGCTTTTTTGTCTTCAGTTGAAACATAGGGCTGGCATCACCTTACCTTCTAACGTATATCACTCTCCCAAGTGCTATTTACATCTGCACAAGAGCTATTACCTCTTCTTTATACTCTGTGGTGGAAATACCCTGTACAGTTAATGTTTTATCATTACCAGGGAGAGTTAATTTAACCCTAAGATGTTTGCACAAAGTACCCACTTTGTTTGAGCTTTCCTCCATTTCCCAGATGCTCCAAACACAACTTCTAGATGCAGAGGGAGGTCCGTGTAAGCCTCAAGGAGAAATCGCCATGACCTGACCACCTATCTGAACTGCTCATTTCAGTCTGGCTACAGCAGACTGCTTGAAGTGCTCAGGCAGCAGTAGCCCCCACTAAGCTGTTGTCTTTCCCAAGGATTTTGCAGACTGAGCCGTACTGCAGCCTGCACACGGACCTTGCTGTGTAAATCCAGAAATGCCAATAAGCAGTTGGTGCACTGCACAGCTGGCAGTAGGTGATGAGTTGTAGGTCCCAGCACATTACAGGAAATGGCTGTGGTGTGAGCAGTGCTGTGCAATAGATAAGCCAAGATCTGCAAAGCTAAGAACAATCAGTGACAGCCAAACATGGTCTTTTCTAACCTCATTTAAATGCTTATTTGTCATGCAAATTCTCTTCAATATTAAAAGAAGTTAAAAGTTAGGAACCAGTGTAACCTTTGGAGTGAAATTAAAAATTCACAAGGCATATAGGTAGCTAAGAGAATACTGCAAGAGCTACTCTTGAGCACTACAAAACATCAGGTCTTTCAGGATAGTCTTCTTAAATCTCTCTTCTCATAAAGACAAATGGATTTATCAATTGCTGCAAAGAACGGCTCTAAATATTATAAGAGATTCTATGAAAAAAAAAAATCAGATAAAAAAGCCTCCAAATAATTTTCACCTTTAATGAAGTGATTTGACTAAGTTTGTGGAATTTTTTGTTTGTTTGTTTGGGGTTTTTTTGCTTGGGAAGGGGGGCATTAAGTGAGTCGAATAATGATTGCTAGGAAATGCTCATCCTGATAGGGCCTATTTGCCATATGGAGAAACAGGTGTTTGCCAAGGGCAAAAAACAATATGGGGCAAGAAAATCTTTAATGGCTTTTACATGCATGAGTGAGTGTGGGCCAGGTGGATCAGCAAAACGTTTAAACATAGTAATGGTGGCAAAAGACCCTGGGCTAACAAAATACTGTGTTTCTCAACTGAAATATATTGCTGTGTTATGCCCATATTGAGCACTTCAGTGTTTGGTATCATGATGAGCAGCAGTGTCAAAATGCCAATTTCAAATGAGGTCTCGAATGTTCCAGTTACACCAATCCCAAACATGACAATGACATCATACAGAAAGAATCCTCAAGATTATAAATTCCATGCAAATTACAGTCAGAAAAATATCAAGCATTATATTTTATAATGCAGTGAGCAGATTTTGTCTATAGCTAAGATGATATTCCTTTTCAGGGCAGATTGTTTATCACATTTACATAATTGGCTAAACAAACAAGGATGATAATTATTGACTCTGCAAAAATATTTTTAATTTTTTTCCCTTTCTTTGCTGCTTTTGGTAGGACATGTAGGGAAAACAATGTTAGAAAATAGCAATGTAGGATCACTTGTTTTATTTGCTCATTTTACAAAAAAGTTTATGTTCTATTTTCCACACCTAACTAATATACAATCAACTTAGGAGCAAGAGGCAGATTTTGTACTAGCCAAATTTTGCTAAGATTCTTTTAGAACACCACAAAGTTATTTCCATTGCAAAAGAAAGGCCGTTCATCATATAAAAACAGCTGGAGAAAAGCAGCCTCTCTCTTAATCAAACACATGTAAAATAATTTAATACAGATGGAATGAAATGAATAATGACACACAAGTCATTTCTTTTCATATAGAGGGAAGTCTCATCTAACCAGTCAACAATCTCTACAGCAGCTATTTCCTAACCCAGAAAGTAATATGCTATTTATTTCCTGTCAAAATGTGGTTCAGTATGCCTGGAAAGAAGAGAAATAGAAAGTAGGTGCTAACAATTGCCATTAAAAGCTCCTGTGCAAGGAAATAAATTGATTTTTTTTTGTTCAAAAATACTGTGTGTCCTTTACAGTCACTTCACTTGTACACTTACAAAGTCTTGCATGGCTTTTATTTCAAAACACATGGGAACGAACAAAAAAATTTTTCCTCATTCTTATTTCTCTTCTATCACAGAAATCTGTCTACCCACTGAAATCTCATTCCTGCCTTGATTTAGATACCCTTTGCCAACTTATTGCAGAATTTTTCACTATTTATGCAAGCAGCAAAATTGGGATAATAGTAAAAAGCAAAGCTGAATTGATAACATTTCATAAAGGACATGGGAGGCAGGAAAGGGCAGTGATACAAATGCTGAGTCACCCCAGAAGTAAGATTATTTGTGATTCAAGAAAACAATATAAAATAAAACATTTAGATCTCCTACCAAGATGCAGATGGGACTCCCTAATTGTGGAGATTGGTGACAGTGAAGCTAGGTAGACAAAACTGACCTGAAAATGTGGCAAACAGCTGTCCGAGGTTAAAAACAAACGCAAAAACCCCCAAGCACAAACCCAAAGAGAAGATATCTCCCCCACACACATACTGATTCCAACTCAATACAAATTAGACAAAGCTTTCCTGTGGATCTTCCTCCTGCTTTTGTCCTTTACCTGCTATTGGCTGGATTAAGAACGTGTAGTGATCAGTGGCATTCTAACTCTCTGTTTTCCAGCTAGAAAATAAATGCAATGGCATGTCAAGAAAAGAAAGATCCCTTGTGACAGACTGAATATACCTGAACCAAACAAGCTTGTTCCCATTTAAGAATTTATAACTCACCACTTAATCAATAAGGAGGATTGTTAAAATAAACCAAAGAAAAATGTTATTTCATGAAATCTGAATTTATTCTACAATTTAAATCTTGGAATGCAGGATTAACGGCATGCAGACAGTACAGGCAAAGGTTGTCAGGTTCATCACACTAGCAAAGAGTGCTCCATTTCTCTGCTAGGTAGAAAGTTTTCAGAGCCTGTTTAGTCATGTTTTTTGGGGTGAAAATGGCTACAACTTGTGATCTGGCTATGGAGCACGGTCCAACACAAATCAGGTCAGCTGCTGCATGAGCATTCCCAGATATTATCTGGGATGTTAAATTCAAATAGTTTTTCAATCTCTTAATAGGAGATAAGAATTTATGCCCAGATTTTAAGAAAGCAATCACTCAGTCTACAAACTTCCTAAGAATTGTTACATGTGGCTATTTTCTGTAACCAGGCTGATTGGTTAGCTTTTTCCGAAAGCAATAAGGATGTTCCTTGTGAATATGCTACCAGGTCGTGTTCAAATGAACCTGCAACTGCTCTGAGTTATGTCAAGAAATAGCTGAAGTGTTCTGCCCTTCAAACATAAATAGACACCTTCAGCTACACCAAGAATAAAATATCAGAATAGCTTTAAGTGGTTCAAGGAACAGTGGAACAAAACTAAGAAAAAAATCCTCAACAAAACAACAAACCGAACCAAACTAAAAAAAATAAAGAAAAGCATTGTTTGCTTTAATTTTTTCTCTTATCAGGGAATGACTCTATCATACACCTTCAGCAGTGATAAACTTTGTATTGTGTCCTATTAATAGGTACAAGCTCTAATCAAAGACTGAGATCATGCTGTGGTGACCAGCAGCACTCATTCTCAAATAGCTAGGTCAGAGAAAATAGGTCAGAGTTTTCTTTTCCCTAACCTCCACCTTGTACCACTGTGAAAAGTCCCGTTCTCCTAATGGAAAGTTCTTTTGCTTTTAGTGGAGATTCAGCCAAGAGAGAAGTATCCCACGGTTGAAAGAAAGTGGGAACGTGAACAGTCAGTTTAAAGGAAAAGGACATACACACCAAAAAAAAAAGAATAAAAAAAAAAAAAGAGGCCATGTGAGGCAGATCCAGTGGATAAAGGGGGCTGCACTGGGGCAAAAGAGAATGGACCAATGCTTACCTTGCAGAATCTCTGGCAGCAGAAGCTCCTGCCTTTTGGAGCAGGCTCCAGAAGGGGAGCACCACAGTAAAAATAGCTGGGAATAATTAATTAAGGACAGTGGTTTCCAGCAGTCATGAGCTAACCCTGTTCTGTAGTTTGCATTCTCATTGAAGTGATCTCTGCATGGTGCAGTTCTGTTCTATGGTTAAGTATCATTCTCAGTTTTTTAAAGAACATCCACTGCTTCACCTGTTGTCAAAATACAACTCAAGTACTTATTCCATTTAAGAAGAATTCCATAAATTTTAACTGGCTAATAAATAGCCATGATGTACCCAAGTATTTCCTGGCATGATTATGCTAAAGTTTATGATAAACCTGAAAGATTTGTAAGGTTTCTTAGAAAGGCTGGCTTCGTTGCTTGCGGAGTTCCCAGCAACATCCCATCTTAGCATCTAGATTTGATAAATAGAGTTGTGATAACCTCTGTTTAACACTATCCTTTCTATAATTCACTGTTTACTTAAAAACAATTGATTGATTACTCTGTTTGCATCCCATTCACCCTCCTTCATAGCTGTGAATAATATTTGGAATGGTACATATAAATCAGTGTGATTTAAAAGACTCATTATTGTCTAAGCCTGCCCAATTTCATTTAATTCATAATAAATATTTCCACCTGACTAAGTCATAACAGTGTGTACTGTAATACTGCACAGAGTTAATGGAGTTGCTGTTTAACAAGAAATTCTCTCCTGTCTGTAAAATAGGTACAAGAAGATTTCATGAGATACAGCAATACACCCAGTTCTTACCACACAATATCATGCAGGCAAGACAGTAAATGTTTTTCATCCTTTAGAAGACCACACTTTCAGATTTTCTGTTTACTAGTAGTGCATGTTTAAACATGAATCACTGTGGAAAAAAATACAGACAAGGTGTCAAAAAACCAAGGTAAGAAATGTTTTCTCCCATATAGCTGTGCTTTCTTGAGAATTGATGAATACCAAGTAAAAATAAATTCAAATGCACATAGTGTTTTGGTATAGTAGGAAAAGGTAAGACAGAAAGCATATGTTCTAGAATATTAACAGAAATAACTGTCAATATGAGTATCATGATGAATAAGATTTCTGTTTGTACAAGAAACGTGCTTAGATGAATGTCTGATTTTTGTGCTCTTGCCGAGATACTAGAGCACTTTTCAATTAAAGTGATCAATACATGGCAGGAAATGGCAACACTTCAAAAAACATTAATCAAAGGTTAGATAAACAAAATGAGCTTTACTGGAAATGGTACTCATCTAATATTTAGAAAAAGACTTTTAGATGTGGCACTTAGGGACAGGGTTTAGTGGTGGACTTGGCAGTAGGGGTTAATGGTTGGACTCAATGATCTTAGAGGTCTTTTCCAACCTGAATGATTCCATGATTCCAACCCATCTGAATCACTATTTCTATAATATTGTGCTATGACTCACTTCAGTACAACTACAGGAATCAATCAGCATAATGTCATCACAACTCTTCCTTCTCTTCTTTAGTTGGCATTGCAGAATTTTAATTGACTTCTGTGCAGTAGATGGCACACATAATCCTCTGAAGGCTGGAAGCACTGGTTTCTCAATGAGAAGCTGCACCCTAAGCTGCCTAATGGCCCTTGTCACTCTAGCAGGTAATTAAAACTCTTCCCACTTTGGAACTTTGCCAGTAGAAAAGCAGACAGAATGCTCCACTTGTAAAATGAGGAATAAAGCTCATACTTTGAAGGAGGAATAATAATATTTTGCAATCACATAACATCTTTTCTTCAGGGATTTTAAGTAAATTAATAGGCATTAATTAATAGAACCTTGTAAATTCCCTAGAAAATACTTGGGCTGCTCATTATAAAAGAGGACAAAAAGAAATAGAATACCTCAATTTCCACAGGATCATTCTTTCTGGATGCCTCAGCAGTGGTGAATTTAGTTGGATTACTGTGTTGGAGGAACACAGCTGAGCATTTCTTACAAATTGTCTTACAAAACTAAGATTTTTTTCCTGTTCAGCATCTCTGAAAGTCAGAATTTTGGGTAAGAGACAGAAAATTGAAAATTAACCTGGTGCCAGGCAAAACTTTGCTGCCAATGAAGATAGAGTAACCGATAAAGCTATTATACTGTAATAATGTTAAACATAAATGTAAACATAGCTTTAATTCATTTTGGAACTCTTAAAATTTTCTTTATACTCAAAGCAATTGAATAAATCCATAATGGTTTGACTGGTCATTTGATCAAGATGTGTGTTCCAGTTATTCAGAAGAATTCTGTGAAAATTTTCTTTTCCATAACATGAGGATGAATCTCAGCTATTACCAGAAATACCATCAATGACTATAAAATAGCAAATATAAGTACTCCACGGTGAAGCTTAAATAACTATTGTCATGGTTTAATTTTTTAAATGTTTTTCAGTTGTTCTTTGGGTAAAATATCTAACACTTTTTAAAATTACCTATCTGCTTTATGAATGCATAAAACACAAAAGATTGTAAATACAAGTTTTTTTGTCAAAACAGTAACAATCGGTATATGCACCTCCTTTAAGAACATGGCTTTTTGAAGAAGAATAAAATAAATGAAACTCAAAGCCATTTAGCACAGATGTAATCTTTATCTGTACGGCACAGAGTTTTTAAGACTAATAGGCTTTTAAAAGAGTGCTTTAAAAGAGACTGGAAGCCTTCTGAATGGATAATTTTTGTTCAGGACTTAGGCATTGTATGAGTCATAAGCCATTATCCCTAAAAGGGCCTTCTCCCCCTATCACTGTTTTTCCCCGACTTTTTTCCTCTCCCCTTGCAAGCAGAGCAATGAAATTGGGCTGAAGTTTTTCTAATATGAAGCATTTGTTTGTTTTTCTATGAACACTTACAAGAACCTTCAAACTTTAACGAAAACACTTGCAACTAGAGAAATTTTGGAAGATGTCTTGTCAAACACATGGCTAAAAGCATAGAACCTTTGTGGTCAAAGAAGATGACAAACATCTTTTGAAGTGTGTGATTATTATTTATAACCCTAATTACCTAAGTTAATAAGCTATTAGAAAATGAAATAGCTTCTATTTAACGTGGTAAGTTTAAATATGATGAATAGTAATAGGACACATTTCACCATGGAAAACTACCACTACTAATTAAAGAAATCATTTAGGCATCAATGATTAATGACTTTCCATAACTAGTTCATAGATAACAAATGTCAAGTTGAAAAGTTCTTAAAAAGAAACCATTTTATTTCTTTCATTTTAGCTTCTTAGAAATCAAGTTATGAAAATTAAAAAAACAATTCCCACCGTATTTTTTATATGTTTTATTAAAGAAATCTTTCTGAAATTTGAGAGGAGTTCAAACTCTTATTAGGAAAAAGAAATCTCTCAAAAAGAAATCTTTCACCAAATGTAAAAGCAATATACTAGGAAAATTTAAGAAATTGGTATTGAAAATAGCAGCAAGTAGGTATATACTGTATAATCATTAACCTGACCACATATTGATATCTGAAGTTTTGAAAAGGAATGGAAGTTCCTTCTTTTGAGTGGAAACAAATTAACAGTTTGCTTCTGAAAGACAGAAGCCATTTGTCCTCTTACCTTCTTCCTTTGCTAATTTTATCCTGACTTGAAGCTTACCTGATTAAGTCAGTAATATTGAAGAAAACTAACCCAGGAAAAAGGACTTTTCTTTTTTAATGAGTACATGCTTGTTCCTTTGCCAGTTTAGAAAATTTAATTAACTACTTTATGTTCACATAAGCTTCAGAATTGGTTTGTGACATAGACTACGGAAAAAAATCCGCAATCCGGAATTTGAGGATGAGATCTTTGGATGGAAGTAAGCTGTCCATTGAGTTGTAATAGGAAATAGCACAATGAGAATGCATGCTCTTTTTTCTCAGTAATTTACGGAAGGAAGAATTACAAAATCTTCCTAAACAGATTAGGTCACTCACTCTTTCCCTCACATTAGTTTTTGTTCCTGTTTTAAACTTAGCTCATAGAGGCAAAAGATCTGTAATAAACAGTATCAGAAGCAACAAGTTGATGAACTTTAGGGGAAGTAATCTTTCAGTACAAGTATCAGTCTCACCAGGAATTAATTTTGAACAGGTAACAAACAACTATTAGTACTACTGTGAAGCTGTATTTATTTGTTGCTATTATTTTAGAGCGCAGTGAATTGCCTTTTGTATTGAAGAGGTTAGCAGTTTTAAAACAGGAAATTGTTTCAGTTGTGCATATCTGAATTCATGATTGTCTTGGGGTGACTTTATCATGAGCATCCCCATGGCTGCTCCATGCCCAGAAATAAATTTTTGTGTCTTTCTGTGCCTTTAACTGAGCTTGAGAGGGAGAAAAGAAAAAAAACAAGCAAACTTTTTAAAACAGTTGTTCAAGGACACAGATATGCACTCCTCTGCAATCTCTGGTGGTGGTAGCAAGAGTGGGGAAGCACCCCTCTTGCTTTTTCAGCCAGCTTTCAGCTCTTTTTCTCCAGAGGGAGATGGAGAGTTGAACTTCTTTTTGTCCCTGGGACTTCTGGGTTTTTTTTTTCTCTTCTTCTCTTCTGGACTGTTTCAACATCAGACCACTCATCGGGAGAATTTTCCTCCGAGGCCCAGGGGTGGGTCCACATTGACCCAGCTTCAAGGAGGAGGAGAGAGACCAGGCTTACCAGAGAGGGATTCTGAAATATTCTCAGGTTTCTCTCCCTAGTGAGAGATTTTATTATTTAGCATTATTATCCGTTTCCTGTGTGTTTCTTAAATAAATAGTTTTTATCTCGTTCACTTTCCTCTGAGGAGAAATTTCTTTTTATCAAACCTGGTGGAGGAGGGATGGTTGTAAGCTGCCTTCCCTCAGAGGACATTCTACTCCAAATTTGGCCAAACTGGCACAACGATCTAGCCTACAGTGTAGAAAGCGAATAGAAGGCTTCAATTCACACATAGATGAATTTTTATGATTCGATGGGCCTATATCAGAACAATTCCTTTAAAGCTTACCTGGTTTTAATGTTTGTATATTTGGGGCATTTTTGAGTTGTTGATTTTAGGTTGTTGTTTCCTTTTTTTGTTTCAACTGATCCTATGTTTTTTGCTGGAACAAATTTGATTTAGCTGTATTTATTCAGATTACAGAAATTATAATCTGTTTTATAGATCGGTGTATGAGGATTCACTACATATTTGCCATACTAAGTTTGTGGTCATTTCCAAGCCAGATGAAAAAATAACTAGCACCATCTCTGTTAGAAGAGATTACCACAAACAGGAATGCAAAAAGATCAGGAATGTTGATGGTGGTGCTAGTTCTCCCATATTTTTTCCCTCACATTCCCTTTAGCACCTTGGGTTTGGCATGCTTTTGCACCAGCCTTGCTCGAGAGATGCTCGGTGTATGGGCTGAGCCTTTTCTGCCAGGACTCCGTCCACATTCTCCCCAGCAATACTTGCCCAGGGCCTGGGCCTTCCCACGGCCAGCCTAGAACAGATGTCTCTTGTAAAGGGACTACAGAGCCTTCCTCATAAATTAAGCTTTCACATTTTGGTACGAGGAGCAGGAAATAGGTCTTCAGTTTAATTTCTGAAACTGTCTTTGCTATTTTTTCATAACCTCTTCGATGCTGGGCTTTGAAGATTTGAACCCCATATTTTCAAAGGCATGTCTGAACACATTTCTATCTGCAAAGGCACCCACTCAAGGCTGCATGGGGTTTTTTTTGCACCCAAAGTAATAAAGCTGCCTGTTGCATATTTGAAGAAAGCAAATGGGAAATGAGGGAATAAAGCATCCTCCTACTCCCCACCTCTAAAGGCCCACATTTCACTGCCATGCTGAGACATTCACACCATGCAGTCACTGCAAGAGTGCATTTATTGTGTTGGTGTTTTCTAACTGACGTTTACCTAAGTGACCACTTACCATGCATTGTGTATATTTGCAGATGCTCATATATAATATGAAAGAATAGAATTAAATAGAATTTTTACTGATTTTTAAGGACAGATGATAGTGTAAAAGTGTAGTGCTTTTCTGTAATTACTGATTTAGAGGTAAGTTCTGAGACAGTTTCATTGGCTCATTGTGAATTGTTGAAAAATGTAGGTTGTCTTGTGTGTGTGGTTTTTATAGGATTTTATAGGAAAGAAAATCTGACATTGCCATGTGGTGCAATTTAGTTAGGGTGCAAGTTATTTGTGGGTCGGTTTTCAAAGTGGTAGTTTCATTTTACCTTCTGTGTGGACTTAAGTGACTTACAGCTCATTCATCTTTTGGTCTTACTCATGCAGAATGAAAAGGACATTGACAAGTGCGCAGGTTGTGAGAGCTTTAGCATTTTCATATGTTTCATTAAGGCTTGTTCAAATGCAATCTTCACAAGAAAATAGGGCACCATTAAAAGCTTGCATTTGCAAGGTGTGGTTTTTTTGGGTATTATTATAGTATTCCATATGAATCTGCAAAATTAAACACTGAAGAATCATGGTCTCTACTCACATGGTCTCAATATTTCAAACATTATATATATTAAATTCATGTAAATTCATTCCTGCTACTTCATTCACTTCTCAAACGACACAGTCAGCTCTCTCTTTGACCAAATGAGAAAAAAAGACAATAAAACTGTAAAAAACAGAAGGTGACACTCATTATGCTTTCTGCTTATGTTATGATAAAGTAGCTGTTATACTACAGCATATTTAATATATTTTTATTCTTGATTTATGAAGGTATGTAATTTTCTGTGATCTTGAAATAAACATATTCCTCTTCTTTGCTTCTTCAAATCTACTGAAGCCAGCAGTTAGCTGTTAACTTTCCCTCTTCACTGATTGTTTTTTGTTCCATAAAAGATCCCTTCAGGAGCTCATGTTGGTGAGGCAGGATTTCTGTAGCAAGGTTGGCCTCAATCTTGCACATATTCTGAGTCACATGACTTTGCTATCAAGAACTGTTTGATAAGAGAGTGCAAATGCTGCTGAACAGAAGAATCACGTATTTTCAAACATACAGATATTGCCAAAAATCACATGGTCTTCAAATCTCATGACTTTTAAAGGATGATGTGCTGTAAATCATTCTAATTTTGCACAATAAAGTGTTTTGCTTCACAGCTAATTTAGATTTTGTTGTGGTTTTTTTTTTGGGGGGGGAGGTGTGGTTTGTTTGTTTGGTTTTTTTTAATTGCCTACTATTTGATAATTTGTTTCATTTATACCAGGCATTAGGTGTTTTTAAATCTAGCACTTATGTAGCAGATCTGTACCACAGACCAGGTATTGCCCAGAAATTTTGCAGTCTGTGTGGACTGCTAGTATCTTAGGTTGTCTGCAAGTGCACTCATGTACCCGGTCTGGCTGGCATAGAGTTAATTGTCATCATAGAGGCCTGCATGGGAGCATGTTTTAGATTTGTGCTGAAAAAAAGTGTTGAAAACACAGGGATGTTTATGCTATGGCTGAGAAGTGCCTGCACAGCATCAAAGCCTTTTTTTTGCTTTTCACTAGACCCCAGTAGCAAACAGGCTGTTGGTACACGAGAATCTGGGAGGGGACACAGCCAGGAAAGCTGACCCCAACTGACCAAACTTCCATACTATTGGCATCATGCTCAGCATGTGAGGTGGGAAAAGAAGAAGAAAAAGGGGGGCATTTGGAGTCCAATCTCTAATGTTTGTCTTCCCAAACCACTGTTATGTGTGAGGGAGCCCTGCTTTCCTCATGAGTTACAGGCTGCCATGGGGATCCCGCCCTGCAGGAAATGCCGACCATCTCAGTACACTATGGTGATACTCAGTAAAAGGAAAAGTGAGCTACCCCTCATAAAGAACCTGGGCACCACCTGGACAAATAAGTGTTTGTTCTCAGGGAGAGAGAGAGACAGTTGGCCCTCTGGTCACCATAGGCAAACTGGTGCCCAGTCCCCATAAACAGCCTGCCCCTTGCCTCTCAATGGGAATTCTTTCTGCCCACAAGGTTTCACCCCATCCCTTTGGATTCTACCCCACTCAGAGTTATCTGCCTGGAAATAACACCTGCTGGGAAGTAGGGAGCTCTTTTAACGTGAATCTGGGTCTGATGCAATGGGTGCAGACACCAGTAGGATTATCTTCCAGGGGAAACTGGTTAAGTGGGGCTCCAGCAGGGGTGGCTTTGAAATGAGTCAAGGAAGCCACCGTTTTTGATCATCCTGAAGCCCTTTAGAGCCAGATGACTGCCTTGTAATCAGGATTTAGGTGTCACCTGTGGGATCACTAGCCTGCTACCACTCTGTGCACTGTCTCTCTTTGCAACCAAAGATAAAATGAGAAGATCACCTTTTCTTGACCTCCTCTGGCTCCTGAGCAGCACAGTTTCCAAAAACTCATGGAATATTAACTATTGTATATTTGAAGAAATTGATATGGGAACCTATGGAAAAGCAGAGTTGAGAAGAAGGACTGGCATATTCAAGAAAAAAACAAAGGAAAATACTGTCAGTATGGATTACAAGAAAAGATGGAACGATAAATATGCAGGATATATAAGAGAAAGAACATGATTTCATATATGCTTGTCTAATGTTCAGGTAGGGAATTTAACTGAGATGTAAAATGTTAAATAAACAATTTAATGGATATAAAAGCAGAATGAGCAACAGCTAAACCATCATATTTGTATCTACTTTGTGTATGGATGTCTTCTGAAGGTACTCCAGTCCCCAGCTTAAAAGGTTTATAAAAGCCATGTGTGGGTTGGGATGGGCTGACCATTTGGCTTGGCATTTAGCAAACCCCATTACTGTTGTGACAGACTGCTGTATCCTGCAGGTTGTCTGGGAAAAGCTGTGATGTTAGGGCTTTTTCCTTCTTATATTAAAAATCATGCTATTAAAACACTTCCCAGGTGTTTTGCCAATTAATTGCATGCTTTCCCATGTACCTGTGACTACATTCAATTCTCATTTTTATGTCTCTTATGTTTCAGTGGATGTGCAGAGACTCACTGTGCAGATTCCAGAGATGAACTATGTGGTATGTTCTTATTTACAAATATTTTTGCATAAATTTTTAATACAAACAAAATGCGGACACATAAGCAAATTCTGATCAAGATAATGAAAAAGAAATCCTTCAGGGCAGCAAAAAGAAATACTTCCATAATGAAATACAGAAGGCAAAATGAGTGAAGAAGTAAATCACAATACCTAAGGGTTGTAATCTGCTAAATCTGATTTCTTAAAATGAAATAGGGTAGTGAGAAAGAGCACCTAAAAGCACAGAGGTAATGAAAGTCTGAGCTTCCCAAATAGGAACAGTCTGTATTTAGCTCTTAAAAAAAACCCCAAAAAATATTTATATAGCTGCTCTAGTAGCAAATAAGATTCAACAATATCTTGTAAAAATTTTCATCAGAAAGTTAGGTCAACTATAACTTCTTCAGTGGTAACTGGCAGAAAGGTTTTCTTCCAACACACCCATAAAGAGCCAAGAGCTCTGTGTACACAGTAAAAACTGATACTAACAAAATGCATCTAGGCTTGTTCTCCTGGTATTTTGATGCCTAGCAATGGTCGCTTAAATGGAAAAAAAAAAATAATGGTGGCATATGTGAATGGAAATTGATACAATAACTGGGTCATCTCCAAGACAGAACTTAAACATAAAGATTATAAAACTCTTGCCGTGCAAGCTTATTACCACAAACATGCAAGCATTCACCTACACAAATATTTATACACCAATTTTCTATGGTCAATATCTATGAATTTAATGGTACTTTTTCTATTAGTATGGAAAGAACTGGAGGATTTTGCCATGGAATATCAATGCACAGCACATAGGCTTGGTGACTTCCCAACACAGACTTGTGTCCAGATTAATGTGTCGAGTGCAAAGGGTTGTAGTGAGTAGGGTGACATCAGGCTGGTGACCTGTCACTAGTGGGGTTCTGCAGGCCTCCATCCTCAGTCCTGTGCTCTTCAACATCCTCATAAATTACTTGGAAACAAGTCTTTGGGGATGCTAAGGAAGTTTGCAGATGACAAAAACTGGGAGGAGCTGTTTGACTCCCTCCAAGACAGGGACAGGGACCTCAACAAAACAGAGTGCTGGGCAATCACAACCCTATGAAGTTCAGTAGGAAAAACTGATGGATCTGCACCTGGGATGAGGCAACCCATGGTGTACAGACAGACAAGGAAATGAAATGCTAAAAGCAGCACTGCAGTAAGGGACCTATGGGTCCTGGTCAATGGCAAGTTGAACATGAGCCAGCAGTGCCCTGGCAGTCAGCAGGGTCAAACCTGTCCTGGGGGGCATCAGGCACAGCATCGACAGCCAGTCAAGGGAGGGGATTGTCCTGCTCTGCTCTGAGCTTGGGTGTCCTCACCTCGAGTGCTGGGGGCAGTGCTGGGTGCCATGATATAAGAAAGACATTAATTAAGCATCACAGTTAGTATGAATATTACACACATGCATTTGCTGAATTATTTGCTCATCTTTAATTTTAAGCATCACAGTTAGAATTTTGAAGAAGCATCCATAAATCTAGAAATTTGAGACAGTCTGAAGACTCTGATGAAAACTGTTTGGGGATTTTTTTTTAAAATGAATCATAAGATTTGTGTTTGGAGTTTCCATTATCTCTTTATCATCAGACCTAGTAATAGTGTTATGTAAGATTGCATATTTTCTACTTTGAGGTTTTTCTAATCCATGTTTCCTGAAAGTACTTTAGTTGCAGTTTAAGTACATTTTTCCAAGACTTTTCCTTTTCTTTAACCAAGGAGATTTTTGCTTCCCATATGTCTCAAAGGATTTAATATAACTTAAAATTTCATATCCCCTAATTTCCCTCTACTGGTTAAATAGAAAACACTTATTTCAGAAAACAATAGTAAATTAAGTGATTATAAGAATTTTCCTGTGGTTGTATGAAAAGATGTCTTTGCTCATATCTTCATTTTTTCTTTAAACAAGATGAAATACATAGAAAGGTCTAATGTGCAAGGTAATCAAACATCACTTTTGAAACTTCAATTGCCTTTTGGAAGTGTCTGCTGAGCCGAAATAAGTTCTACCATCTACCATACGTTAATCAGTTATGATATATACACCAAGTAATTTCATTGGGGTCTTCAGGTCCTGTTTAGTCCAATGCACTAAACTAATGCAAATGACATCCATTCAGTATTACTTCAATATGGCATGTGCTAAATAGACTTAGAACAAATGATTGAATAGGTTTAGGAAATAAAATCAGTACAAAAATGCTAGGATAAATGACACAGGCCTTTCTTCTTCTAGGCTTGCTCATTTGTTAAAACTAGAGGGAGGAAAAAGATGAGGTTTACAAATGAAGTAGGACTTTTTTTTTGTCAAAAATTTCAAGGACATAATGAATGTCAACCTTTTTCCTGCAGATTCTGACTAAGAAAAACGTTGTTTGAGACTATTTTCATAAGGCAACAAAAATATTTTACAACCTTTTCCATTAGCTATGCCTTATTGCTTACTTTACTGGCTTAAAGGACAGTATTTTAAAACTTCTTACTTTTTTGTCTCATCCTCAAATCATGAGGAGTACTCAACACCAAGGCTACATCTACCTCAGCAACTACCATGTGCAAATAAACACAAATTTATAAATAAAAATAGTTGATATTGAGGACCAATATCCACACTCTGTGGAGGGCAGAGGGTGTGTAAAACTGACTTTGGTGAGTCCATGGCCTGAATGTTCATTAGTGGATGCATTGTATCGGGTGTGATCCCAATGCATATCTGTGGCTTAGCATAATTCAGGATAAATACACCTCATAAATTCCAAGATCACTGAATTTTAAAATCAAAATCATGTGAGTGTGAATCAGGAGAGTCACTGCAAAAGGTGTCTCCTGATCCAAACCAGAATGCTAATGTAGATGCACTCAGAGTGGAAGGAATGAAAGCATTATGGCTTTCAGGCAAGAGCAAGGTGAGTAGGAGTGTTTTCCAGCATTTGTTTGATGAAGGATATCTCCACTTACTGGAAGAATCACCTTTAAAGGAAAATATTTATGTTCATCTTCTCACTGTCATGAAGCCAGAATCAAAGATGCTTGTAAGTGAAATGCTCCATATACCACTCTTCTCCAAAGTGGTGTTTTAATGAATTAAATGTAGCAGCCATTTTTAACACAGATATATCTGCTACTTAGCAGGGTGTCTTCTTCGGCTGCTCAAAGCATCCCTATGCTTATCCTGTCCTAATGCATCAAAAGGCACCATGGATACATTGCAACAAAGCTTTCCATTATATGTGATCACAGTTTAAATTTCACATAGTAATACCTTTTCTATGTAATTATCCCCTCTACTTAACCTAGCATTGCAGACCTTTTCTTCATCTCAGTTTTGATGACACTGTATTTCATCTAACATTTGAATAAAACTTATGCCAATATATATTTTGTCTCAGCCTTATAACATTTTGAGACTCCTATATGCCATTAAGCCTTTTACTAAATGTGATGTCTCAGCTTTATTTAGATCTCCCTCTCCTTGCAATTTCTTTAATAGCTGTACTACACTTTTGTTCCACCAAGGAACAAGAATTTTATTGCCTTTCAAGCAAATGGATTAAAAATATTTTTATTAGCTTCTCTCATAGCTGCATTCACCTCATTAGTATTAAAAAAGTCAGTGTCATCATTTGTGTGTATCTTTTTCAGTAGTCTGTAAACTTCCAGATTCAGTCCTAAATGAAAATGTATGAAATTTCTATTTTAGTGAACAAGTTGACTTTTTCTTCTCAAACTCTCTTTTGAATAACTTTTCTAATGGAGGGAAGGGAAACCCAGCAGAAATGCTTACAAATATTTGATTAATGGTTCTGCCCATCAGTCCAGCTTTCATGCATTGTGTCTTTGCATTTAAAAGGATGAAGTATGACATAAGGCAATGAAGTAGCATGCTGTTAAATTGCTGCTGATATTTAAAGTATTTTTGTACCTCTGCTCAAAGTGTAAGACATACAGCCCAAAAAATGTCATAACATGCTCTGCTACTCAAAATTGCTTCCAGAAAATTGTTGCAAAATTCTGGACTCTTGCTATATCCTTTCGTGTACAAAGTCTGCCCTGAAAAAAAATGTACAGATGGATGGAAATAACAGTACCATAAACCCTTTGTCTGTGCTACCCAGATCATCAATAGACACAACCTGGTTAAAGGATGTTACCTCCTTATATTACTGTCAATACTGTCTATGCTAGCCCATTATTTGACAAAATCCCATTAGAAATTGTGCAGCAATAGTTACAAAAGAAGGAAAGTAATAGAGTCTGGACAGTTTTTCTTGATGCAGCTGAATGGAATAAAGAAGATTTTCCTATGCTGACTTCACAGCAGCTACCTGAGTGTTAATTAAGACCAAATAGTTTGGAGGAAAGAGCTGATATTGCTTCATGCGATCAGAAAGGTTCCTTTCCAAAATCCAAATTTTGCTTTAAAATAAAAAGTTAAATACCCCATATTTCAAAACAGATTGATGATTAACAAAACAGAGCTTCATATTTTTACTGTTTGTGAAAGATTTTCTCTTCACCTTCTAACGTGCATAAATGAAGAAAAAAATGCAAGAGAGACAAACTTTTAAGAATAAATCTAGATGCCATTGAATATTGCTTTTCACTACATATACACCCTTGAATTGTAACATAACTCATAAGCAAAATTTTATCTAAAGAAATAATTAACATAAAATGTTTCCTCTAAATAATTACACCCGAAAAAATGTCCAACAAACCATTAAACAAGAAAAGGCCTTGTTTTCATTCTTAACAATTAAGACATCTCACCTTACTGCTATCAAGAAGCAGAGCTATTAGTTTAATTGTAGTTCTCAAACTGAGGAAGCCTCCATGAAAGCACGTGGCACACACACAAACAGAAAAAAAGATGTCATTAAAGTTTTGAACAAATTCAGAGCAAAATTAAGAAGCTTGATTCAAAAAGGTTTTAAGGTAAGTGATGCAATATTTTGATTCTCTTTACCACACTTTTATAGCCAGTTTTCTCAGAAAAGAGATGCAAATAACCTTGTCCCAGATGAGAATCAGGCTGTGCTTCAGTGAAAATATTGCATCAGTGATCCCATTAACATGGGCACAGTGACATACAGTTAGTAAAGACACACTGACATCACCTTATGTGTGCGGAGGAGTTATCAACACAATTACTTTAAATCAGAAAAGGCACACAGAGGGTTACTTATTCATCCAGGTTCAGGGTGGGTATCTGTGGAAGAGATTGTTCCTGACTGTGAGACCATCCTCTCTCTCTCTCTGATGTCCTGAAGAAGAGCAGAGTATGTTTTACATAGCTTCTGTTGTTCAGCACCCGAACATTAGCATGGTAATCCTCAGGGCTTTTTTGAACTTGAGAAATACATATCACATATGTTTGTCTTCTTCATGATTTTCATCAAGAAAAAACAATTTAACATGATTAAGTTGCAAATATGAAAAAAAAGGTCACAGCTACATTCACAGAAAAGCTAATTTCACACTAAGTGAAATTCTACTCTCTCCTCATACTTTTTGTGTCTGCTACAATAAAAGTTTACTTTATAAAAGGGTAGAAAATACTGAGGTAAATGCATAAATCCTGCTATTAAAATTGTGCTCTTTTTTGTTACTTTGTGAAATATTCCCTGATATAAAATGGAAAACAGTTTGTGTCAATAAGAACTGTAAAGAAACAATTGTTTTCTAAAGCCATCATTTTAAATTATCATTAAGCCATATTTTCAATGTCTTATAAATAATACAGAAATATGTTTGTTAATAATTTACACAGAGACTTGACAGTTTCCCCCAAGCAAATCAGTCATTATTGCCACCAAAACAATTTAACCCAGAATGAGCAGCATTGTTTTTGCTGTGTTTAGGGAGAAAGGAGTCAGAGATGTTCATCCGAATTATATTGATAAGTGCAGAGGAAAAACAAAGGCTGTTTTTCAGTATTTGTCTACACATATGAAAGAAGTAGTAATGGCAATATAAATGAAAGTCATTCTGTGACAAAAACCGGTTTGTTCTACTCTGTGTTCATTATCCACCTGAATTAATGCTACTGCATGACTCAAAAACCATTTATATGTTTTACAGTTTTATATTAATTTCCAGTTTCTATTGCACATGTTTATTTAAAAACAGAAAAAAATACACAAAGCAATTTTAAAATAAGTTTATAGCTTAAAGGAGTTAAGACCAAACCAACACAAATCCATATATTTTGCAGGGAAGGGGATTGTGAAAATCATCTAGGATGCCAACAGACTCAAGTATGGGGTACCTACAAGCCACTTTCCCAAGCCATGTATTTTTACCAAAACAGATAACATAATCCATTGGTCATGGTAGACTGAGCAGTGGGCAGCCTCTTCTTCAGCTTTGTCCTCATCTCTCACTCACTGGCCTAATTCAGGAATATAACTCCCTGTGTCAGCTTCATTCTTAAGGTCACATAATGGTCATGTCCTTTATAAAGAACAGAGACTGAGTACTGAAATGACAATTTAAACAATCTTTTTCTTAGCCAAGTCAAATACATCAAGTGAAATGTGTCAGACCCAAAAATATTACCAGTGTCCTTTAAGCAATTCTCTATCCTTCCTTCCTTTCTGTTGCTTCTACAAATGGTGTTAGGTATTCTATCTCAAAGGTTTTTCTGTTTGTTTTAGCTTTATGTGTAATACAGATTTTCTCTTGTAAGTCAGTACCCGTGCAAAGAAACTCTACATAAAAAGTAGTCCAGAAAGGAAAAAAACTTCATTTTTGATGCATAGGCAGACTCTGCTAGGATCACCAGCAAAGTTCTGTGGTTTTGAGAACTGGTACAGCAATAACTCAAATGTGAAACTGTAATAAATAAGAAAATAAGAAAATAAGAAGGAAGAAATCCCTGAGAGACAATATATTAGGAAATCCTCTCTACTCATCCCTAGTGAGGCCACATCTGGAGTGTTGTGTCCAGTTCTGAGCTTCTCAGTACAAGAGAGACATGGAGCTCCAGGAGCAGGTCCAGTGGAGGGCAGCAAGGATGATGAGGGGACTGGAGCATTTCTCTTAAAAGGAAAGCCTGGGGGAGTTGTTCCTGTTCAGCCTTGAGAAGGGACAACTGAGAGGGGATCTCATCAATGTGTATAAATATCTAAAGTTGGGGGTGCCAAGAAGATGGATCCAGGCTCTTCTCAGTGGTGCCAGCCTCTAGGACATGAGGCAGTGGGCTGGAACTGATGCACAGGGATTCCACCTGAATGTGAGGAAGAACTTCTTTACTGTGAGGGTGGCTGAGCACTGGAGCAGATTGTCCAGAGAGGTTGTGGAGTCTCCCTGACTGGAGATATTCAAGAACCATCTGGACACAATCCTGTGCTATGTGCTCTAGGATGACCCTGCTTGAGCTGGGAGGTTGGACCAGAAGACCCATTGCAGTCCCTTCCAACCTATCAATTTCTGTGATTTCTGTAATTTATGATCCCTTCTTACAAAGGAGGAAGGTTTGATAAATCTGCTATCAACAGGAGAAATTAATATCTTCACTTATATCCCATGTATACAATTTAAATAAAAATAAATGTGTATGCATGAGAGTATAACTCAGAACTCCTGAGTATTCCCTAAATCCAGAAGTTATAATTACCTTCTGTTAATAAGGACATTAATTTGTCCTTAACTGTCTCTTAATTTGTATTTTAACACTCATAAGTGGGTCTTCCTAGTGTTGAGGTATGCTGGTGCAGCACTTGTAATGAGGAGTCCAAGTTTTGATTTCGGGATCTGTTTATTCATTTGTAGCCGTGTATGGATAAAATGATGAAGAAGCAAGTGTAAACAGAGGATACTTGCAGCTAGATAAACACTGATATTTTTATCTAAAATAATCTAATTTTAACTCTATGTTATCTCCATTTTGATTACTTTCTACAATAATTCTAGTGAAGGAAATTTGCTGACAGGGATATCATGAAATATTTTTGTAAGGCAAATTCCAAAGTCAAAACAGACATCTCAGCCAGGAAGGTAATCCCTAGGTTCACATTTAGCCAGTCATAAAAAAAAATACCTATTAGGATCAGATTTTTAATATAAGTCACTCATGCTTCACAATATGATCATTAAACATAAAATTTGCAAGCAATCCAGAAAACCACAATGAAGTTTTCAAATAACATAAATGTTTCTTTTCTGTGGTTTTCTCCTCTCTTATTTTTTTATCCCATCCATGATGGCTATTAAGTAGGCAGAAACACAGTCTCTTTCATTTAAAGCTTCATTTCACATATAACAAAACTAAGAACCATGTATTAGTGTGCTTACATAATGGATTTAACAGCTTTTCATATGTATCAATAAGATATTTTGCTGTTGAATATATTTATGCCTCTCCTCAAACAACATCACTCTTTTATAACCAATTTGGCTTCCCCTTCAAATTGTTGGCCACTAAATATACCATGAAATAATTTTTTTTTTTTTTTTTCTTTTTTTTTTTTTTTTGTCAGTTTAAGAGAAATATTTGGATGCACAGATGATGAAGATCAGATAACAGATCAGTGGACAAATCTTCTAATGACTTTTGGTGAGGTAAAACTTTCACCAAAAGTTATAATGAAGGGTCTGGGCCTTTCTGGAGAAGACTAGCTGCTTAGAAGCAGGTTACATCTGAGAGTATGAGCAGGCTAGTGAGAAATGGTGAGGGTAAGGAAAGCCAGTTGACTACAGAAGAATTTTGGGATGAGAAAAAAGGGAAACTGTGAATTAGCTAAGTACATGTGACAGATTTTGCATTCTTGTTTCCATGTTGTTTTAAGCACTCGGTCTAAAGATGAAGTTGTGTTCATATACAGGATACAGAAGAGATGAACAAGAACGAGAAAAGGACATTTTCAGCTTCCAAATGTTGAAAAAATAATAAGTTTTTTTTTTTTACATTACAAGAAGAACAGAAAAGGAAATACTCATGTCAGAATATGGGTGGCTCTTGGGGAGTTCTGTCTTAAATTAAAAACTTGCTGATAAAGGATACTCAATAAAAGCTAGTGAGAACTGTAATAAATCACAAGGATCAGAATATGATTGGGAAAAACTCCCAAAGGACAAAATGCCTAAAATACTGACTTCATATTAAATTCCTTTCCAAACTGCCAAATGCTGTCCTAAGACAGATGATGGGTTGTCAATTATTAGAAAAATTCTAGGCAGCCTTATGAGATGCCAAGCCATCAAGTCAAATGTCTGTACTAAGCACATCAGTTAGAATAGTCTGGAAACATTAGAATTATTGAGATAATAATGCCTGCAACTGAATTAAAGGTAAAAAAGATGTTACCAAAACATGACCAATTTGCAAAGGGATCTCATAATATAGAAAATTATGTAATAAAATGGTAAATCATTTAAACATAGATGGATATGAAATGCCATACCTTCAAACTGAGAACCCTACTTTCATGTAACAGTAGCTGGACAACACCACTCATAAAGGAAAACTTGGGCAGAAGGTGAACAGATGTCAGAAGTAAACCTGGAAGGAATAGAGGACAAAAGAGAAAACCATGCCATCCTTCATATGACCATAGAATGGTTTTGATTGGAAGGGACCTTGAAGACCACCTAGTTGCAACTGCCTTGCTGTTGGCAGGGACACCTTTCACTTGACCAGGTTGCTCAGATCCCCATCCAGCCTGGGCTTGGACACAGTTGTGCATCAACTTCCATCTTAAACAAGTCTTGTGGTTTTGGTGCTTCCCTCTTTCTCCAGAAAGAGTATACTAAATCTGGGGCATGCTCAAAGAAAGTAATAATGATAACCACAGGGATGAAACAGCTGATGTTTGTGCAGTGGATAGGCTAGAGTGCTGCTATGCATAGAAACAAAGGATAACAGGTAGGAAGAGACAGCAGTCTAGAAAACTGTGACAATTGCAGCTGACTTTATCTTCCACATCTAATAACAATGCCAGAGGTTATTACACGAACCCAAGTAACATTCAAAACACACTGAAAGATGTGATTCTTCACAAAGAATCTAATAAAGCCATGAAACTCCCTACCATTATTTATTCTGAACTCTGAAAACTACAAAAGCAATTAGATGAAACCTTTTAATGAATTTAAAAACAAAAATAAAAAATCAAGGGCCATTTACATACAGATAGCAGTTCTGGTTCAAGAAGTTCCTAAGATAAACACTGGCATCTAGAAGAGTGTTACTATATAATTTATTTGTCCTAGTGCTCTTTCCTAAGTATTTACTGTTCACTCTTGAAAATATGATTGAGGGCTTCTGCACAGCTGGTCTGAAATGATACGATTGGTCTTATGTGCTTATGACCCAAGAAAGGTATAATCTGTAACCACCCTTTAATTCTTTTGCACTCATTTATTGCAAAAAGTACTATATATATTGCAGTCTGTAATAAATCCTGTTCTTTCTGTTTAACTTCTAGTTCATTCAGTAAGCTGGATGGATGTCTGATATTTAAAAAAAAAAAATATATGATCATGTAGCTTATCCCATGATTTGCCTTAATTCTGCATCTTTTGAGTGTGCTTGGATAAACATTCTTTTCAGAGTGAAACATTAGCCTCCAGCAAAAAAGGCCTATTATTTGGAAGGGTACTTCTGTCAGGCAGCTGGGGTCTGGTAGATGTCAAACTACTTTACTGTGCAGCTAGACCCGAGACCAAAAGCACCTCTCTTTAGCTGGTTAGTTTGCTAATTGTGCCAGATAATTAATTAGAAGAGTTGATGTTGTTCATAGACAGTTGGTTGACAGCATATGAGGAGGAGTAGGACTACTTGCACTCATCTGTTTAGGAGTACAACCTTGGTGTATTACAATGCTGGAAAATAATGCCGGGGTTTAACCCCATCAGACAACTAAGCCCCACAGCAACTCACTCACTTGTCCCCGGTGGGATGGAGAAGACTATTTGAGGAGTAAAAGTGAGAAAACTCATGGGTTGAAATAAAGGCAGTTTAACAGTGAAATCAAAAGCCATGTGCACAAGCAAAATCAATAAGGAATTATTTAATTGCTTCCCATGGGCAGGCAGGTGTTCAGTGATCCCAGGAATGCAGGGCGCCATTACACATAACAGTGTCTTGGGAAGACAAATGCCATCACTCCAAACATGTCCCCTCCTTCCTTATTCTTCCCCCAGTTTTGTATCCTAAGCATGATGTCATATTGTACATTCTGCCCTTTGGGCAGCAGGGGCCAGCTGTCCCAGCTGTGTCCCCTCACTTTTCCCCAAGGCTCCTGTCTGGTGGGGTGGTGGAAGGAGCACAAAAGGCCTTGACTCCGTGTCAGCACTGCACAGCAGTGACAAAACCAAAACAAATCCAGCACAAATCCAAAACACAGCACCATGCCAGCCTGCTACTATGACAAATATTATTTCTATCCCTGCCAAAACCAGCACAGGTAAAAACAGTTGTTGTAAAAAAATGTTCAAGACTGCTTCATTTAAAACACTAAATTAAAACTTGCAGCCTGTTAACTTATCAGCAAAAATGTTAATGGGCTTTAATAAGGCTAGAAGAAACAGAAGTGACAGAACTTTCTGTGCACTGGAAAAAAGGAAAAAAAACCCACAATATTTAAAATGTTTCTGAACTAATGGAGATAGCATTTGTCAACTTTAGTGTATTGATTTCACTGGGATGTGCCAATGAAAAACTGGAGTAATGCTAATGGTAAACCAGGTCTTTAATTTTATATCAATAGAATTACCTCAATCAGAGGGGTTTTATGCTGTAATTTCTTCCCATCAATCATCTCAAAGATTCCAAGGGTTCAGTTCCACGTAATTTCTAGTAGCCCATATATGATCATGCTTTATATTTGTATGGCTGTCAGTTAGAGCATGTGATTCTGAAAATGTTCAAAAGCTGAAGATTTTTTTTTGAAAATTAACAAACTAAAAAAAAAATCCCATAAACTCTGAGAATAATAAAGGATGTCATGTCTATAGGCAAGTCTCTTTTTATAGAGGACAGCATATGCTGGAACCCAAAACAATGAGGAAGGTAATAAAATATCTCCAGAGTAGCTAAGACTTCTTAGCCCACTCACATCATGTTGAATTTGTATGTAATAAAATGCTGAGTGAAATAATTTTTCTCAGAATAAATTGCCAGTAAAATACAAGTCCTTTGACAGACTGGCAGAGGTAAATACATTACATTTGATTAAAAATTCCACAATGATCTATTTTTTCAATTCCCTCCCCTACTTTTGTTAGATAAATGAAGGTTTGTACCATATTAATAATTCTCATGCTGATCTTTTTTGTAGCATTTTTAGAAGTAAGTTATTTTGCACGGTACTCCAAAGTGCTATCTATTTCATTTGGAAAAAGGAGTGATGCACATGTGATGGATCCTGACACCTGTCAGTTATGATAATTCAATTTCAGGTAAAAAGAACTCTTTTTCCACATGAAGTATTCTAATATTAATGAATTAATTAGCACATTGAAAAGATGTGCAAAAAGAGAAATAGTTAGGAATCCACTGGACAACTGGCAATTGAGGTTAAGGAAAATATTTGAGGACAAGTAAATCACAGTAATATATCCAAACCCATGTAAGTCATAGAATCAAAGAGTGGTTTGCATTGGAAGGGACCTTAAAGATAATCTAGACACCTTCCACTAGACCAGATTGCTCAAAATCCAATCCAACCTGGCCTTGAACACTTACAGGGATGGGCCATCCACATCTCTGAGAAACCTGTTCCAGTGCCTCAATACTCTCACTGTTTCAGTAAAGAATAGGAGTCAAGATAGGATTTACATTATTTTAATAATTCTTGTGGAGTTTTGTAGCTTTCACCAATTAAAAAA
>VXAC01001090.1:1374208-1433646 GCA_013399225.1 Rhipidura dahli
TTCATTTATAAAAAAAAAAAAAAAAAAAAAAAAAAAGATAGGCTGTGTTCTTTAAATAATGCATAATTCATGTTGGTGTCTAGTTTTTTAGGGATTTTATGAAAATATTTCTGTTTAACATTCTGGTTTTGAACTAATCATTTAAAAGCAGGTAACATGAATATATATTCAGAAAAAAAAAAGATCCTCAGCTATCCTTACCACAAGCATTATAGAAAAGGCTATTCAATAGAAGTTATTCAACTTGGTCCACAGCTACTCAAACTGTTTTTAGTTTAGTAATTCTATCTTTACCTAATTCATAAATTAAAAAAACTTCATCAGTCATTCCTTCCAAAGATTTAGTACAGCACATATTTCCATCCCCACTGTTACATTTTTCCTTTCCACAAAACTTCAAATTTATTCAAGTATATGCTGTTTCCCCATCATCACTCTACCTGAAAAAAAACCAAACCCAAACAAAAACAATATCAGTGCTCTTCTGTTGACTGAAATGATGAATAGGTTAACTCAAGTACAAGTTAACATTGCAGTCTTATCACCAAGAGCTCTATGCAAAGGACTACAAAAAATACACCAAGCAAATTCATCTGATTTTTAAAGAACAAACCTACTAATATAGCTTGCACAAGTACACTGGGCACATATTTCCATTACAATCTTCTTTGACTTGGAAATCTTCCTTAATATTCTAAAGTTGTTGAAGTATTTGTGGTTTGATATTCTCTCTGACACCTTCCCCTTCACCAGTTAATAAGTTAAACAATAACTGAGCCCAGTACTAAACATTTGGGGACACCACTAGTGACAGGTCTCCAACCAGACTCTGTGCCACTGATCACAAACCTCTGAGATCTGCCATGCAGCTGGTTCCCAATCCCCTTCACTGTCCATTGTCTGACCCGCAACTTCTGAGCTTGTCTATGAGGATATGACAGGAGACTGTGTCAAAAGCCTTGCCAAAGTCAAGGCAGACAATATCCACTGCTCCTCCCTCATCTATCCAGCTATTGTCCCATCACAGAAGGCAATCAGGTTAGTTAAGCAAAATTTCCCTCATGTATTCATCAGTCTATTTTTAGCTACTTCAATATACAAATCAAAGAAGTTGTATAAAGAACAGAAATGTTTTATATACATTTCTTAAGTTTTTTTGGGTTTTTTTTGTTTTTTTGTTTTTTTTTTTTTTTTAAATAGGACATGACATGGCTGGTGGAAAAAATGAATACTTGAGTTATAGTAGATGAAAGAGTTTTAGCATTAGTTCAACATGGTCCTAGATAAAGTTGTGCTAAAAGAAAGTGATAAAAAAAATCCCTGGTTGAACATTATATTAAAAGTGCTTCCAAGAAATTACTTGAGGGAATCTGGTTGTATTGCTTTTCCTTTTGATACAATTTGATAAGATCATTTGGTGCCAAATCACCTATTAATCCTAAGCAAGATTAAAGCTTTTTACACAGGGTGTCAGGTGAGGGATGAAAAGCTCTTTGAAGGGGTTCCCAAAACTCTGTTCACTAATATTTGGACAATTATTTTATAACTCAGGGCTTTTTTGCTGATCAAGGGAGGTTATTTACTCTACCTAAAGTAGCCTTCACTGCAACAGTGCTAACACAGCAGTGTATACTTGTACTGAAATAGGCCATGTCTGTGTTGAGGATTTACAGGATTAAACTGATCCACTGGAAAACCTCGTGCTAGCAAAATACTCCATTAAGATCAGGGTTGAGAAGTTTTATAACTAAACAAAATATTTAAAGTAAAATGCAGATCCTGCCATTGTTGATTTTGAAAATAGATATAAAGTTTGTTTAAAAGTTTTATCTGGGCCAAAACTGGCAGATTATTATTAAAACATTATTTCCTTTTTCTTAGAGAGCCAAAAGAATAGGGCTCTATTGCTGGATATTCTTTCTTCTCTTCCATATACTTTCCAATCTCCACCCTATCAAGACACATTTGTATTTCTGAGTGAAATGGAAATTGTTATTTAATGGGAATCACAAATTTCAGCATTATATTCCTACCAAAAAAAAAAAAAGTGCATTTATTTATCTATTGGTCCTGAACCCAAATAAATAAAGATTTATTTTACAAGGTAGGACAGGATTTTCAACAACGATCAGTGAATACAGTACTCTTCCTGTACTGATCAGTGACTTGCCTGTAGTGACAGGGTGATCCAAACAACTGACTGTATTGGAGGCTGAGATTAGCCTGATGGGACACAAAGAGTAGAATGTGCTGGTTTTTGCTGAGGTAATTTTCTTCACAGTGCTGGTGTGGGGCTGTGTTTTGGATTTGTGCTGAACACAGGGTTGATAAAACAGATATTTTTGTTATTGCTGGGCAGGGCTTACACAGAGCCAAGGTTTTCCTGCTTTTCCTACTGCCAGACTGGTGAGGAATTTGGGGTTGCATGGGAGGGTGAAAGGAGACACAGCCAGGAGAGCTGACCTCAACTGACCAAAGGGATATTCCAGACCCTGTGACATCATGCTTGGTACATAACTTGGGAGGAAGTAGGAGGAAGTGGGGAATGTTTGCAGTGATGGTGTTTGTCTCCCCAAGTTTTATGGGGCCCTGCTCTCCTGGAGATGGCTGATTATCTGCCTGCCCATTGGAATCAGCAAGTAATTCTTTATTTTGCTTTTCTTGTGTAAACGACTTTTCTTTCCCTCTTAAACTGTCTTTATGTCAACCCATGAGTTTTCTACCTTTTACCCTTGCTATTGTCTCTCTGATCCTGCTTGTGGGAGAGTGCATGAGCATCTGCATGGGCCTTGGTTGCTGGTTGGGGTTAAACCATGACAGTGAAAGAAATACAAAAGGATAATGGCCAAGGGAGGGATGTGCTACATAGGAGTAAATGTCTCTGTATGAACTTGTGTAGCTTCAAGCTAGCTGTCTATTCCTACTTTTAATCCTAAGATTTTCAACTATTTTTCTTGTGTGCTGTGTCCTCTTTTTCCTCTTTCCACTTCTACCTGTCACATGTGAAATCTTTGAATAGTGCTTTAAAAAAAAAAAAAAGGAAAATTATTCAAAAATGTATGACTTTATAATTTATCACCAAAGTAGCTGTAGTTCAATTAACATACTGAAGTATCACTCGGAGCAGGGCACGAGAAAGTTTGTTTCAGTGCTCACAAAAGCAGGAATTACAGCAGGATCAAAATCACATTTCCTGTGAGGAAAAATCTTCATGGGCATTTCACAGGTCCTTTGTATTGCAATTTTGTGATCCAGGGTCCTCTTACATATGACTGACTCATAATATCTACCCCAGAAAAGAAAAACATGTCGCTATATCCCTCATGGAATTGTACATCTAGTGACCAATCTCTATTGTCCAGTACTAGTTTTCTGCTCTGAAAGCCATAACCTACTTGTAAGGTTCTTTGCATGTATGGGGAAAAATAAATGAGCTAAGTATTTATCTCTGAATTTTTAATTTTGAATCTATCTCCATTGTTTCTCACAAAAATTTGTACATGGAAGAATACATTTCACTTATTCAATAAAAATAGGCTCTCCAAATGCAGATTTAGATGTTTTGCCGAGACAGAAATAAATGCATGAAATAATGTTTCATGTGCTGAAAACAAAAGTCATTAGCTGAAAATGTACTGGTTTCTAACTCTTCTCATCATTCCATATAAAAATGAATCACCTATACTGCTACACTCATTTAGCAAATAGTCTATAAAGTGTTTTCTATTAGATGAAAACGTAACAGTCTTTCAGGACAGGAAGAAGTGGTGTTGGATTTTTGAAAGCAGAAGCCAGTTCTGATTCCATCACTGCTGGACTTGCTTGATTTAATCAAGGTCCATTCTTCATTAATGTGGTGACTAAAAGGTTCAGATTTGTAAATCTGGAGTGGCAGAGATGGGGTCTGTGAGATGTCCTGCACAGTGATGGGCACATGACCAGCACAGAGGTGATGATTTTCAGAGTTATATAGCAAGTTACAATGTACAACTTAATTAATTTGCTATTCTCAGCCAAAACCAAATCCCTTGAGGTATATACTGGACATCCCCATCCTCCTGCATTGCCCACAAAGTGCACTCATGTCCTTGAGTGAAAGCAATCCCAAGCATAGATTTTTCTTTGTCTGAGGCAGGAATAACTCAAACTGTTTTACTCAACATATTTTTAATATGCACTTCAGAAATGTTATCCCCTTCTATAGTATGTAGAAGTTTTGATTGAGAATGGCCCACTTCTACTGCTGACTAACCAGGTGGCCTCTGCTAAATCTGCCAGGCCTTCCCATATTCATGATTCAGCCATTGTTCTTCATACCAGGAAGGCTTTTACTGCTTGGCCTGCTTTATTACAGAACATTTCACATTCATGGATAGATAACCTGTGCAATAGTGTCCACAGCTGAGTTAGCTCAGTTGATTAGAGCGTTGTGCTAATAACACCAAGGTCATGGCTTTGATCCCATAGACCATTCACTTAACAGCTGGACTCAATGATCCTTGTGGATCCCTTCCAATGTAGAATATTCTGTGACTCTGTGTAAGTCCGCCCCTTGATCACCAGCCCATGTATATGTTGCATCTCTTTCTTGGTGGCCTGGGATGTTATGGGCCGACTGAGCTAGAAATAAGTCACTTATATTGCCAGTCCAGAGTTACCTGAGCCACATCAGTCTTAGCAACCTGATCAATCTGCTGGCTGTTTTGATATTCCTCAGTTCCCTGACTTTTGGATACATGAGCATGTACATGATGTACCTTCACAACCAGGTTCTTCACCCAAGCAGCAATACTTTGCCACAGCTCAGATGGGTTTAACTCTGTGCTGCCAGTTCATCTGCTTCCATTTCTGTACCACTCCCACATGGCATTTGTCAACATCTATGAGCCAGGACAGAGATAGAATACTAGCCATTTTTCTTGGCCAACAATGTCTAAAGCTAGATGGATGGCTTTCACCTCTGCAAACTGACTTGATTCACCTTCTCCTTCAGCAGTTTCTGTGACTTGTGGTGGGGGACTCAAATATAACTGCCTTCAACCTCCAATGCTTTCCTACAGTCCAGCAGGACCCATCAAGGCATACTGCTTCTCACTTTCTGGCAATTTATTACACAATGGGGCCTCTTCAGCACAGGTCATTCCATCCTCTGGTGACATTCCCAAGTCTTCGCCTCTTGGCCAGATAGACCACTTCCAGGATTTCTGGATGATTTGAGTTTATTGTTTGATCAGTGCAACTCACTTAATTCATGTAGCATCAGTTGCAAGATATCCCTTTGAACATCCAGCCCAGTGCTGGCAGTTGGGGTGCCAGGAGGAGCTGTGCTTCAGTATTAATCACTTCTGAATAATCTCAAACTCAGCTGCCAGTATCTCCTCAGTTAGAATATAGTGGGTTCAGATCTTCTGTATCCCTGACTCCAAAGCCCAGGGGTAAACTTCAGGTCTTTCCTGGTGTTTTCTGCCAGAGGCTCCAGATAGGGCCATTCTTTTCAGGTGTAGTGTAGGGAACATTTTTTAAATCTTGCCCTGTCCTGAGTAGCCCAAGGGTTATTGAATGCACTAATTCATGTCTGATTTGTTAAAAGACTTGTCATTGCTGAGGGCTATATTTGAAAAATTTTTTCTTCTGGGTCATTTGATAGAGATGGCTTATAATCAGACTGCAGTTTGAAATGTGCAGTCTCCAAAAACCCAGAATACTTAAAAAAGCTTGTGTTTCTTTTGTGTTAGTTGATGAAGACATTGCTATTATTGTGTTCTTCACATGCACTGGGATCTGCCTCACACTTATTTAGCATGCGGTTTACCAAGTGCTTTCTATTGGGTACAAGATATTTTGGCTTAAGAGACGACATAAAACATGGTATAGCTGAGTTTTATAGCAACCTAATGAAACTTCCTGAACCTTTGTGGATAACATTTTACAGAAAACAGATAACAATGGCTGCATGTACAAATGTTTGCAGGATATTCAGGACAGTAATAGTTTCAGTTATGGAATACACAGTAACGTATTGCAACACATGCAAATAGTGAATTTCAACATCCTTCTACCTGGTTTATACCATCTGCAGGAGCTAAAGAGCTGAAGTACACATCCAGAGTAAAGGGGTGTGGCAAAACACAGCTAGATGCAGCACAAGAGGGTAAAGTTTTGAACACAAAAGTCAGAGTTGAGAATGAATGAAATTAGTGAGCCCATTTTCTGTCTGAAAATCAGAATAAGTTGCATTTAATCTTCAATAACTTAAGGAAAGGAGGACAAAGGAGTACAGAAGAGACCTTATACTTTTATTCTAGTCTAAAGTATAGCTTAGAATACCTGAGTATCTTTTACAAAAGTTCACTGCTACTACATACTACTTCCCCAAGACCCTTGAGACTGCTCTCCAGTGGTAATTCTCTGGTGAAGCCCACACCTCATTGCACTAATTTTTGAATAGGAACTGAATGGACTGTCACTAGAATGTTTTGGTATGCAAGGATATAACTTTATTAAATATTACACAGATAGCATGGGTTTTCTTTCCAGCGAGTTATCATTGAAGAAAGCCCAAAATAATTCCTTATATAAAAATATTTTGTTACTGTGATCTCCAATAACAGAAAGAAATGTAGTTTGAAAAAACTCAACATATGAGGTTTGTCTTTTGATGAGGATAATATAAACCTCCCAACAGATGTACTCTGACATGGATTCAGATTGCCAGGAATAATAAGGAAGCTATTGCTTGATGCCCAAGACAAAAATGAATATTCTGAATAAATTCTATATAAAGACTGATTTATTGTGATGTATGTAAAGCAAATATATGACAGTCCTTGTACAGAGACTTCTAAGCTATTTCAGTTTATTGTAATTTTAGGAATGCACTTCAATTAGGAGGCGCTGTTTCATGTGTTACCTTGTTGCAGCATTAAGGTCAAATTCTCACATGAAGTTCAGAAGTTTTTTTAAAGGAAATTTGTTAGGTTGCGTAATTAAATTGGATGGCTAAGACATGGCTGAGGAGTGACAGTTCAAATAGTGGTATTAATTTTCCAATTACATTTTTTTTTCTGGCTCCACTTCCATTAACTGGCAGGTGGTCTCTGTGCATCTAGGAGGTTCAATGGGCTTGCTTCCTATGATCAAGATGATGGTTTGATTGACTTAATTTTAAATTCATGTTATGTTTGACTAAAAGCAGGTAGAAAGACTGACTTTACCATGTTCTTGCTGCTGCACACTGGGTAAGGCACAACTATGAGAAGGTGGAATGAGACTGAATCTTTCTTGGAGAGCAGATGACCCCACCAAACCCCAGACAGGCAGGGAGACCATCGCCCATGACAGACAGGAATTTTCTAAGGTGACAGAAGGGCAGTTGTGAGCCAAAATTTGGTATGACAAGAGTAAAACCAACAGACTTTCCTAAAGACTTGGTCATCATTTTGGTGATGACTCTGTGAAGCCTTTAGTAGCCTACAATGCCCTTTACACTTGATAAATGAGAGAAAGTTTGAGATGATAATTTTCCCAATGACAGTGTGTAAGACTGAGGCAGAGGGAGGAAATAACTTTCAGAACCTGTATCTACTGGCAACTTTTTTTTTTTAATTCAAAATTAATTTCAATATAAAACTTGCTGCAATATAGCATCATTAAATATGAAAAGATTACTAATACCTCTCAGTGTCCTTCCTTTAAGGAAAATATAAAGTTCTACCTCAATGCTTTTGTTGCTGTGGGTTCTCAGAGTGTAATAAAAGCTCATAGAGCAAATTCCAATAAAACCAAGCGTACTGAAGCGTATACAGATTCAAATTGCTAGATTTAAAATAGCAAGTATGTTTATATTATATAGAGTTAAATTACTCTATTTAAAGTAGCAAAAATGTTCATATTATGGTGGTTTTATCAGTTGTTCTCTTTTCGATCATGTCAGCACCCAGCACTGTACTAAAATACCAGGATAGCTAGGGCTGCCTATGCAGTCTGTCAGCCTGCAGCTGCAGATAACTTTTTTATTCCTCTTCTATAGTGCACATCATTTGACAGAACAGAATCTATCAAATCTCAGCTTTTCCTGCAAACACTGTTCTCAGAGTGAAGCAGAGAAGTTCTATTGAATGAGTTTGGATATTGGATTTTAAATAATTTCTTAAGCGAGACTTGTTTGAAACAATATTTTTTACCATTACATTCCTGGTAAACCCACAGAGGCATGGAGAAGTGTCTGCAAAATATTGACAATTCTCAGTTCTCCGCCATTCAATTTCACTACAAAGAGGTAACGCAGCTAATTAAAGTGACCTGGACATTTGCAAAGCCTCTCTGGAGATGCCCTTGACTAAAAGACAGTAGGCAGCATTAGTCCTACTGCTAATGACATGGCACTGGGGGAATAGAAACCTGGCTGGCAAAAGAGTAAGCTGAAACCACTAACGACACTGAAAAACTGAATATTTCAAATACCAGAAACATGAGCAGTTTTCTGACACCATTATCATTATGCAAAAATCTTTTGGTCACCTTCATAAATTACACTTTAATTTACTTGGGAAATAATATGCAAGTATAATGTAGGGATAATTGTCTAAGTGACTTCATCTTTCTTAGCATGGTATTTCCTTAACGTCATACGTAGTTAAATCTGGGTGATGTATCTTAGGGTGTTTGAGATGCATATATTCTTTCTAACAATACCTACATGGTTTGATTTGTAGTGCAGCCTCTGAGGTTACCGAAGAGAAACAGGAGTTAACTCTTCACCATATCACGAACGGAAATATAGGGGAGTGGCAAAAATACAAGTTTAGGTTTTTTGGTTTGTTTGCTTCTTTGTTTGTTTGTTTGGGGTTTTTGTTTTGTTTTGTGTTTTTTGTTTGTTTCTGTTTATAATTATTTTTGCAGACATTCAAGAATTAGTGACAATAGGCATTCTAACAATTTACTTACCAAAAAAAAAAATCATTTTTCTTCCTAAATTCATATTTTACAAACTCAGCAATGACAACACAACATGTAAAATGAGTGCTTTGAATATAGATAGTCCTCACAGATCACAGCATGTGGAAAAAAATTTAATTAGTATTTCTCTCTGTGGCAGAAAATATCAGAGTAAATAAGCACATTTTTCAAATGTGGAAGACATTCCATACCATCTGAAATTCTACCCATTTCTCATGTTCACTTCAGGCAGCCAATCACAGAGAGAAATATTTTCATAAATTATGAAGTTGATTGGGCATGACAGATACATAAGGCTTAATTTAATATTAGACAAATAAAACCAAGCACTATACAGAGGAAGTATAAAGGCCAGCTGTAATGAGAACAACATGTATAGCTTGGCAGACAGAGAATATGGCAGTAAGAAAGGTGATTGATGACAGAAGAACTGTGCTCAGAAGAAATCCTTGAAATCATAAGAGTGTGCCATGTAAGGAGATACAGGTACTGATCACTAGTCATCCTGGTGCTGTCAGTCTAAATGACCCTTTAAGATGATATTTATACTCATTTTACTTGAATGTCATGTACAAATAGAGTGACCTGTTTATTTTTTTCTTTTGTGAACTGCAAATAAAAAAGAGTTGGTGTTTCTGAGGTGAGTTGCAGGACAGGACCTATTTGTTAGAATAAATTATACTGCCAACTTGGATGATCTGTTTCATCTAAAATAAGGTCATGTCTTCCCTCATTAACTGCCCAGAGCAGGAAATAGAATTACATAAATGGATTCCTTCACAGGGGAAATCAGACCTCTCATGTGTAACTCACTGGAGAATTACTTCCTTCTTTGTCATACAAGGAGATACATCTAGAAATCCCGTAATGTGTAAAAGAGAATGGGGACAAAAGTTTATAGCAGTCCTGTCAAAGCATCTGACAGATATTTTTTCTTCAGAAAAATACTTAAATGAGACTTTCTAACAGGACTTAACAGTAAAGCTAATAAAGCTGTAGCCAGAAAAAAAACTTTATTTTTATAATCATTTTTCCTATGAAAGGAATCAAATGATTCAGCAGACATAACCATATGCTTGTCTTGGTTCAAGAAAATTTAGGAGGTGGGCCCTCTTAGAATAGAGTAATCTCCCTGTAGTTTCAACCAATCCCTTTCCACCAATAAGGCATGTATACAAGTAGATATAAGTTAAAAAAAAACCAATTTACTAACACATGAAACAGCAACAGGTGAAAAAAATAACAGTAAGTAACCACTAGATGCAAAAATCACTAAATCTCATGAACCCCACAGTAATAAGATTTAAGAGTTCAGGCCAAAGTCTAATCGACCAAGTTTGACCTTACAGGTTTTTGCAAAACTCACAAAGCAAACTAATTTAGTGGGAGTGTATGGATGGGTTATTTGTTTTTATAACACCCTTTAGTTATAACGTTAAATTTTCTGTTTTGAACACTTCTCAAAGAAAATAGTTTCCTTCTAGGAAAAAAACCTTGTTGACTTTCAAGAATGATTGATTCTGTTACTCAGTGTGCTTTTGTTCTGTGTGATATCACTGCAGGTTACTTACACGGTGTTTAAATATTACACTACCTGTATTAAGTAAAGAATTTATCAATTGTCTGATCATCCTTACTATACTGAAAAGGTAAGAACATGATACCTCAGAATACCAAGCAAAAAATGACATCATATTTTTTGATAATCACTCTGTATCAAAAAAATCATTAAGATCCATTTAAACTGAAAAATACTATTCAAAGAGCTTGCAGTATCTGTGCAGAATAAAGTCTTTGGATTAATTTGAAACTAAATTTAAATATTTGTTAAAATCCAGTGAAGATAAACAGATATGTCAGAGACTACACTGGAAGAAAGAAAGAAAGAATTAAATGCTTTTTAAATGTGTCATGACAGGTTCCCCTGATAAAGGAAGTGTGATTATAAAATTTGGGAACAACTACAACTCATTTCATATATAGTAGCAAATTTCAAGTTCATGACATTAAGTAGAAGCAACAGCTTTCCATAGAAGTGTTGAGTCAATGAAAAGTAACAGCTGGTGATATGTGAAACCAATGAAGTTGCTGAAAAGAATAATTTTTTTCAGCCTCAATGTGACTATAAAAAGAGTAGCATGTATTGCTCTAAATTTGAATAGACAGTCTTACATTCTCATGCTCTTGATCACCCACAGTCCTGTCGTTAATCTGCTGACTGTCTCTTCAGCCATCATATATTCAATCAAACACCCAGTCTTTCCAAAATGAAAAAGAAAATGGCAGAATGCCACATCAAGAAAGTCACAGTATATCTTCAACAGGAATATTTTTTCTTGGCAGCACTTCTTCTTCTTCTTTATTGGCAGAAATTCAGTAACATCAGAGACATCAAAGTATATTTTTGTATTTGTGGAGGATTCTAACCTGCATAAGCAGTTAAGGACTAAATTAAAATTGTTTTTCTTCTTTTTGTCTAATAACAGCTACAACACTGAAAGATTGCTTTAGCACAAAGAGCAAAAGCAATTTTTAAATATTTCTAAAAGTTTTAGTTGTGATACCAGACTTGACTGAGTATTTGCCAACCAGTTATATAAGAGCCATGATGTTGCCTTTATTTCTTTATTAAATGACCTCTATCTTTAATTATTTTTTCTTGTTTTGTTGATTTATTTTCAGGTCAAAATAATTCCTTCAGATTCTCATGATAAATAGTTCTACTAATAAAATAATGCATTTCTAATCAGAATGCTTGTGAAAGAATTTAGTAAACCAGTTTCACTTTTAAGCATAAAAGTTCGATGCTAGATTTGGTAGGAGAGTAGGGGAAGTAATATCATATTGGCACCTTTTAATGCAACTACAAAATTGTAATTTGACAAGAGTTTGAACTAGAAGAAAAAAAGCCAAATCCACTGGCCAGTTTTGTTTAAATGAACACAGACAAGCAAATAAAAAAGTAACAAATTAACAACTTAAACTTCTATAAGAAAAATATGTAAGTACTTTTTCCTGTATATACACTGACTGAAAAAAAGCAAGTTTCTCATCAACAACCTATGTCAAATCCAAAGCACAGGTGAACAAGAAGTGGTGCTTTATCAGCTGAGGAACCTATTCAAAAAAAGTAAAACATTTAGACACTGAATTTCCTGGTTAAACAATGACATTTAAAAAAGCATGTACGATAATCATATGTGCTCTTAGTGTACTTGGCATCAGAAACTGAATAAGTCTTTCATTGTTTTTATATTACTTTACAATGGTATCAAATATTTCTGTAAGAATACTTTCTTGGCCTACTTAAAAAAAAAACAACAAAAACCAAACAAACATTTAGATCACTGAAATTTTGAGGTTTTCTTCTTTTTTGAAGGATTTCCTTAATTTCCTTTTTAATCTGCATATACCATTCACTTAATGGCTAATTAGGTTCCTTTTATTTGAAGATTTAAATTCCATTTTCTTTGTTCATAATTTTCCCTCATATGACACTAGTCTGTTTGAGTATTCCACATTATATTGATTTTTAATATTCCAGTACTGTAACCAAAATCTCGTTATGGAAAGAGTAGTGAAAAAACCCTGGCCATTCATTATAGCACACGCTCCTTACAAATCCTGAAGAGATCTTGATAAGGTTTCAATTGCTTTCATTTAGTATTATGAGCTCAGAATTTCTCAGATGCTGCCAATTAAAAAAAAAAAAAAAACCTGATACAAAAAAAGGTAAGTACTGAAATATCTGTGCTGCTTGAAAAATACGGGATCAGTCTACCATTTTTCATTTTTCAATATGAGATACAAATAATACCTCAAAAACATCCAGGAATTTTCCATAGATGTCAGGAAGAAAAGGAAAATTGCTTAAAATAATGAACACAGAAGACTACATTATGACATTTTCTGATCCCACATTTCATTCTATTCCACTTTTCTTTTCTTTGTAAAGTCCTCTCAGAGAACACTCTTGAGCACTTACCATCACCGTAAAAATCCCCAACAAAACAACCCAACAAAACGTACAAAATCCCCCAAACTTACTTAAATGTCATTACAGCTCCGCAATTAGTTTGTAAATAAAAAAATGCCCACATTGTACAGCAACTTAGACAACTTAGAGCAAACTTTAGTAAAATTCATATCAAAACTGCAGTTCAATATTCTATTAGCCATTAAAAGAGATACATAATTTTTCGTGTCAGATTTCTATGGATTTAGAGAATTTTATTTTAATTTGCAATGTACACGATTTGAACACAATGATAGCCAGATGATATTAATTTAATCAGAGAAGAATTTTACATTCCTTTTGAAAGGCTATCTTGCTCTTCATAGTTGCTTTAAAAGTGGCTATGAAAATTAATAAATTTTCTGCCTTTTTCATTTCTTTGAACAGTGGCATTATATTTATCTGTTCATGTCTGGGTAACTCCAGAAATAAATTTCATATGGAAGGCCAAATCCCAACAGTGCACTTTGTTTTTAGAGTGGATGCAGAAATGCTTCATCCTAGTTTATTGATAGCTGAGGTGGACCAGAATGATATGCCTTACCAGGAAACTGTCTGAGGAAAACCAACAGTTAAACAAAAACATAAAGCAACAACAAAGGAAACATCCTAGAAGATTTGATTTAAACTAAGAACACTGTAGAGCTGGAATAGGTTTGAACATAACAAGGTCTAGCAAATGCTGTCCTATATGACCTTATCAGAAGGTCATCTATCTAGAAGCTATCAATAATCATTTAATAAAAGATATATTAATCTAAAATGGGATTTAGAGTTAAGGCACCATACCAAAAATTCAGAAAATATGTGATTGCAGTTCAATACTCTGATAGCTAGAACATCTAGCAGTGATGTATTGCTGGTTCATCTGGGGATTTAATGATCTTATTTTCATTCTCAGTCTTTAGAAAAGTAATACTAGGTGTGTTATTTCAGTCAGTTCATTGCACAGAAATTTATGACATATAACAAAGTCAGTGCTTCCCTTGGAAATGTGGATGGAAAGAACCTGGAGGCCTTGGAAAACACCAGCTGAGGATGAGCCAGCAGTGTGCCCAGGTGCAGAGATGGCCAACAGCACCCTGGGAGCTATTCAGGGATGTAGCCAGGACGCTGAGGGGAGGGAATACCCACCTCTGCTCAGCACTCCTAAGCTCCTGTCTGTATACTCCAAGCTGTGGAATCCCTTCAGCACAGGAAGGAGGGAGGGCCTTCAAGCAGGCTGAGGTCTGTGACACTTTTCCTGTGCGGAGAGGCTGAGGGATCAGGGCTTGTTCAGCCTGGAGGAGAAATGGCCTTGGGTGGAAATAAATGCAGCCTGCTGGTACCTCTGAATAGTTTATCGATGACATGGAGTCACCTTCACTGTGGTGCTCAGTGGGGAAATGAGAGAAAACAAGCATAGGGAAAAACAGTATTTTTTAAGGAGACTCTTTTTCACCCTGAAGACAGCCAAGCAGTTGAAGAGACAGCCCAGAAAGGCTGTGCTCTCTCCATCCTTGAAGACTTTCAAGGTTCAAGATTTTCAGGATAAAACCCTGAACAACCTTGTCTGAGCAATTTTCCTATCATCCTGTAGTTTCAGAGCAGAAAGAGTAGAAACTACTACAGAGTAGTAGTTTCAGAGGGAATGGAAACTAACCTAAATTCCCTGATGAACATCTAGATTTTCAAATGAATGCTGTGGAATCTGAATGCCTTATTTATGGGAAGCAAAGTCAGTACCTCTTTCTGGACCTGTGTTAGTGAGGAGGGCCTAACCATTAAGACACTGTAGGACCTAAGTGGTAGGTGCTTTATTTCTTTGTTAGATCTAGTCCTAGTCACCAAAGGCTCTATGGCATTTGTGTACAGGTTTTATCCAAAGGGAAAAAAATTCCTCTTTTTGCTGTCACTGGCAATTTAAAAAGTAAATTTGCAGAATAACTTGTGCATTAATGCGAGGCCCTAGGGATATTTATAAGAACCCTTTAAATTAAACCCTTCAAATGAACCTTTTTAATCCTATAGAACTGACAACCATGCATTTAGCTAAGTTTATTATTCATGTCATAATGATTTATGGGCATTTTAACAAGTTACAGCCCACGTGTTATGTTGTCACGTCTTTTTGAAGATCAGTAAGTTGGATTAGCTATGCAAGTGTATGGATAATTCTTGTAAGATGCTTAACAAAAGACATCTTTTAACTCAGGATTTCCTCCAGCTGTTTGATCAGAAACCATGTTTCTGTCAACAGTTGATCTTTAAACTGCAGCTTTTTCTTCATGAAAATGAAGGGATGTTCATTGCACAGCTTACATTTATTTCTTGTTATTATTCTTATTCCTATAAACCTGTAAACTAACATCACTTCAGCATTATAAATGCAAACTATGTAATTTTAAACAAGATTTTCTCTAAGAAGATTTATAATAAGTAGCTTGTTAAACTGTCTTTGAAGTGTAGCTGACAAACCTAAGAGCTGTTGTTAACAGTTAATTCTTTAGGAATAAGTAAAATAAGGTATGAATTTGGGAGACAGACAAACAGAGAAAGACAGACACACAAAGAAAATGCTTAACAATGGCATGGTTAGAGACCAATCTAACTTAAAACTTTAAAAATGGCATCAGTGAAATTTGTCTTGCAGTTAACACAACATATAAATTATTCATATGGCATTTCTTATTAGAATAGCTAGATGGACTAAAAATTCCAGAGTCCCTAAAGGTCCCTGGTTTATTTCCAGTTTTCAGCACCAAAAAGACCATGGTCTGTTGACCCTGGCTGAATGCCAGGTACCCATGAAAGCTGCTTTATCACCTCCCTCTGCAACTGGAGAGGGGACAGAAAATACAGTTAAAGCTTCATGAGTGGAAGTAAGGACAGGGAGAGATCACTCATCAATTATAGTCACAGAACAGGCTGAACATGGGACTATTACTTGAATTTATTACCAACAAAATCAGAGGAAAATAATGAGAAGAAAATAAATCTTCAAAATCTTACCCCCACTCCTCCTTCATTCCCAGATCTACCTCTTCCCCACAGTGGCACAGGGAGTCAGGGAATGGGAGTTATGGTCAATTCATCACAGATTATTTCTGCCACTGCTCAGGCAGAGGAGCCTTTCGCCTGCTCCAACATGGGGTCCCTCCTACAGGAGACAGTTCTCCATGAACTTCTCCAGTGTGAGCCCATCCCAAAAGCAACAGTTCTGGGAAGAGGGGGAAATGCCACTGTTCTCTAATGAATGTTGGTCTGTAAGTACATTTAATGATACACAGAGAACTGAAAATATCAAATGAAATGTTACATATATAAAAGTTGCTTACATTCTGTGGCACTATGCTGGAGCAACAGTCCTTGAAAACTATTCCTGAGAGCACAGAGATACTGAAGATACTATCTTTCAAACATCTCCCCTGCCATTTACAATACTGCAGTCTCCAAGGTGAAATAAAATTATTTTAACAGACAGGACTGAAAAAGAAAATTGTTCTGAAAATTCATGTCCTATCTGCCTTTTAATGCAACAAGCATCAATCCAGAACTGTCATATGGAAAAGAAAGAACCAGTGAACCTTCTAGTCTTCTGCTGGTCCCTACCTGTTCCAGGCCTGGCTGGGATGGAAGTAACTTTCTTCCCAGGAGCCACTGTGGTGCTGTGCTTTGACTTTGTGTCTCAACAGTGTTGATAACACAGGATTTTTTTGGCTATTGTTGAATGGTTCTTGCAATCAAGGCTTTTTCTTTCTCCCACTCTGCTCCCCCAGTGAGTGTGCTGGAGGTGAGCAAGAGGCTGGGAGGACACAACTGCCACAAGTGAACAAGCAATATCCTGTACCATATGACGTTGTGCTCAGAGATAAAAGCTCAAAGAAAGGAAAAAAAAAAAACAAACCAAACCAAAACAGGGATGTTGATGGTTAAAGCATTCTTTCCAAGTAGCTGTGATGCATTCAGAAGCCCTGCTTCCCAGGAAGTGGCTAGAACTCTGTCTGCTGACAGGAAGAAAGATACAATTCCTTTTTTGGTCTACTTGCACATGTACCCTTTGCTGCACATATTACACCATTTTTTTTCTCAATCCGGGAATCTTTTCACCCGTCTTTTTTTCCCTCTGACACGTAGCAGAAACGAGTCAGTTCCATTAGATGAGGTCAACCCACCAAACCAAATGCTGATTTCATCTCTGTTACTGAAATAACATACTGAAATATGGATAGAAGCAGATGCACAAGGGAAATGTCATTCACATGGAAATAACTAAAACTGGAGACTAGAGGTTCAGAATGAGTAGAGACATTTGCAAGTCTTACTTACAAGTAAAATCTAATGTCTTTTAACCTGTGATAGTTTCTCTAAAACATTGTAGGCTTGCAAACAGCTCTTACAGAATGATGGCTACTATTCTAAAGAGCATATTTGCTGAGATCTTTGTTCCTTCACTGGGAACAAACAGAATATTCTCACATAATTTACATGATCAGTGATAATATAATTAGAGACAATTGAAGGGCTACAAATTGTATATCTGCTGCAACTAAAGAAGGAAGCCAGCTATAGCTGAGGCCAAAGACAAACAGAAGTACACCACACTCCAAAGTCAAGAGTATCTGGCCTTTTGCACCAAAACACTGAAGCTGTTGCCAGACTATTCAGACAGATAATTCTCCACTCTTCATTCAATATCAACTTATTAGCCCAGAGGAAAGGTGATTAATGGCCAGTCATACCGTGAGAGGAGAGAAGAAACTGAAAGGTTTGAAAATCAACTAGAACTGCTCTAGCCATCTGATTAATTCCATTTCAGCTAGTGCAAATCATCTGTATTGTTACAGTTAGGGTGACTTAATTTGTCCAAGGCTGTGAGACAGACTATCTGCTTAGAGATTGAGAGGGAGGCTGATGAACACTCAGGTCAGGAAGAAAGAGAAGTGCTGGAAGCAAGGACCCTGTTTTTGTGACTAGTACAAAATGTGAAAGTGGCATTTGATGTTGAAGAGGTGAAGAAGGACTCAAGTTTTCCCTCTGTTTCTGGTACACATCTCTCATTCAAGTGGTCTGCCAGTTTACTCCAGGAATGGGATGTTTTGTTTAGGTATTCCCTCTATATGACACACATGTCTTATTTCCAAGTCCACCCTGGTGCTATTCAGTGAAGGCATAGAATTTCAAAGCCTATTTTTGGTGGGGATGGGAACTCTACTCTCCCATGCTACAATTCTTCTAAAACCATCTTCACTGAATAAACAAATATGAAAATATTTGAGAGAATATATTCCACTGTATTTGGAATTTATTCCAAATAACTTTATGGAATTTTCTTGGACAGGAAAATGCAAAAAGATTTTGATTTGATACTGCACATAACATCTAAGTAGAGACTAAACCAAAGTAAATATCTTCATCTTATGCCTTTTATGCAACATAAATGTGGAGACTAAAATTAAAATTAAAAATTAACAATGTGTATGTTTTTTTGTTAATGTATATCTAATAACTGAAATTTGCAGCTATCAGTACTATTAACTGAAGTTGTCTACACCTTAAATAAGACAGAATGTGGTTTTGGCATAGCCATGAACACTTTCAAGTCAGCTTTTAAATTCCATATACTGCATTTTTCAAGAAGAAAAATACCAGTTATTTTTCAGATCAAAATAATCTACTTTTTAGTCCTTTTCAGCAGACATAAGTGTAAAAGGAAATAACATCACATAAATTAATAATTAATTTTGCTCACTTCTATTATTTACCATTGTAGCTGTAAGTATTCATCACCACAGTACCTGAGCATCTTAGATATTTCAGTGAATTATGCATAAATCCACCAACTTTTAGGGTGTTTCTGTTATTCCTGTTTCACATTTCTGGAAGACAATGGACACTGAGATTGATAGATTGATTTTTCAGAGGTGCTTAGTATCTGGTTGGCCTACCCATTCATTTTGTTTGGCACTGCAAATAATAGGTGTTTATTTTTTTTTATCTATAACTTAAGGAATTTGAAAATAACCATTTTTAAGAAACTTCCTGACTTGAGATAAATTTCCTTTCACATTTTTAAAGCTAATTTTGCCAAAATAAGAGCTTGGAAAACATTGAAAGTAACAGAGGACTTATCTGTTGATGTCCAGCTTGTTGCTGGTAGCTGTTGAAGCAGTCAGAAACAGGGAATAAAATATGAAAGAATAATTAGCCTTTCTTCTTTCTTTTTTTTTTCTTTTTTTTTTTTTTTTTAATTTGGAAACACACAGTTTCTTCCCTGCCCGGGAAAAAAAGTTATGCCATTGAAATGGTCCTCCTTCTCAAAATACATTGCATTTATTAAGGCACCTTTTTCACATAATCTTATTCTTATATAACTGATACTTACAGATACTCCACTGGTGCTCAGTCACCATAAGAAAGTTGATAAATGAGACAGAGATCTACTTCTCTATTTTTTCTCATGAACTGAAATGTTAATGCTGTCTAATGCAAAAGAAGAACAAAGGGGGGAGTTAGAGGACATGAAAGCCAAGAATTTATTTTCCATTCCTTACACAAAACATTCAGTTCTAAGTTCAATACTCATGTAGCAAATGTATTAAAATACGTTCTGATCTTTTTTTTTTTTTCTAGAGATAAGTAATGTTGACTGCAGGCAAAGATAATTTTTCGAGTTCCTATTTTTTTCTAAAGTGCAATTTCAGTGAAACTGAAATTCTACTGGCACAGTAGGATGCACTGGCAATTCAAGATTGCAATTCTAAAACAAACTTACACTGCTGTTAAAGCACAAATCTGCAAATCTCATTTCTTCTGGCTTTGTCAGAATTAGCTACAGAAATAGCTTTATTTGAGTAACATACTGCTTTATCTTATTGCTTCATAAAGCATTCTGTCACATTATAAGCAACTATGAAGTTTCTCCTTTTGTCTTATTGTCTAAATGGATACAAGTACATTGATTTCAAAGGAACTACAACTAAGGTAATGCATAGATTGTGGTATTATCTTTTGTGAACTGACGACTTAGCAAAAGAGCAGACTGTCCCGCTGTATAAAGGTTTGGACCACATTTGAGGGTAACACTTAAGCTTGTACAAAAAACTATGCACAATGTTGTGTGCTGACTTTCAATTACTTGAAATAAGAAAAACTGAAATAATCAGAAAATCACCCAGAGCTAATACATCTTCCAGAAAGCCTAATGCCTTCTGGTTTAAGATAGCTTGCCTGTGATTTTATTTCCAGGCCTTATTCGTGAACTGTATCTTACCAAAAAGTCTCATACATTTTTAAGATTGTATTTCCCCAAGAAAAAAGCCACAAACATAAATAACTCTTTGATTATAGTTACAGCAATGAAAACATCTAGGAGGTAGTAATTTCTGTTTACAGGCCTAATCACAGCAATTTGTATTAACCACCAAGTATTTTATGTGACATACAAACACACAGGAAAATCTGAAGTATTTTCAAAGTTTTATGCAGACCTAAACCCTTCATAATGGAGCTATTTGCCTAATTGAAATTCAGTTTGGAATTTATAATGAAGATAAACAGTGTCAGTAAGTTTATAATGTTTTGTTCTTTCTTTGCATATGGAAAGACTGCAGGTAAGAGGTAGAACTGAGAAAAACTGTGATCCTGCTTGCATAACTGAAAATTTAGCAGTAATACCCCATCAGGCTGGATTAACATTCACACCTATTTAGCCTAACCTCAGAACAGATGGAGAGAATGGAAGCTGCACAGGGTAGAAGTTATTACAAAAACTGCTGTTGTAACATGATTGTAACAGATATAAGCCTCAGTCATCAAGTATTCAACTACTTTGAAGACTGAAGCCTTCAATACTGCAAAGCCACAGATTCTTACTTTTCTTTAGCAACAGTTGACACTTTGAAAATAATTGGTAAGATTTGCGCAAAAGGTTTCAAATTAAATTAATATTTGGTTTGAACATGTATTTTCAGTATATACCTCTAGTAGGAGACAATGGTGTACTGTGAAGATGTCAGAAAACAATTTACTCAGACAGTAAAATACTTAACAATTATTAAAATATAATGGAAAGTTAGACTGCAGTGTACCGAGTACAGCTGTCACACTGGAAAAAACAAGGAAGAAATCCTTGGCTATTCTCTGCACAACTCACAATGTTAAAACCACAACATGACATTCTGTCATCTATATCCCATGTACTATTAAAAATGTCTAAGAAAGATCAGATGAAGAACTGAGTTATGAAAAGGTGAGAAATCCAGTTTATTTTTTATATTATTAAGGATTTAGTCTCGTATTTCTGTATGGAGAAAAAAAATAAAAACACTACATAAATATTGCAGAATGTTTCCTACTCTGAAATCAGTATGTCTGTCACAAATGTGGTCCCATGTGATTTCATGTTTGGACTTTGTACTAAAGGCATCCAAATGGTGTAGTAAGAGAGAGTTCCAAAAATGTAACTGGCATCCTTGCTGGCAGTTACAGCTTCCAGCGACTTAAAGTTGTAATTTCCTTATTCAACAAACAGAGAGAGTTTTGTGACAACACTGGAGGAAATGAGAGTCTTTAAGAATTTATGACATGGTAATCTTCACCTTTTCCATCTAGCTGAGAATGTTCCCTTTAGAGCTAGAGAGTGGTTATTATCACACGCTGCCCTTTTCTTTACCTTCCACTTTCACAGGAACTGTTTCTAAATCTGTCTGCTCAAAGGAAGATAATCTTTCAGTCAGGATAAGGGAAAAAATGGCCATGATTACACTCCTGGGCATATATCCTTCCTTTTATCACATTTCTTCATTTTAACTTTTACTAGGGTCATTATTATTGCCTCATAAAATATGGCAATGGTACCATTATTGCTCCTACTCCAGAAATGCTGTAGATGCTGATAGCACAGAGAATAATGAGGACACAGATTTCAACACACTAAAATCAATTGGAAATACTTTCAGCTTAGCTGAGAAGCAAGCATGTAAATTATTAGAGCAGACATGGACCAGTTTCCAGGCTGGCTGCAAACACTGGAAGAAAACCCACCCATTCCCCTGGGTTTTTTGACTTGTCCTTGCTAGCTGAATTATGTCTTCAGTAGTATGACCAAACAAGAAGTTTGAAGTCTCACTTCAGTTTTTGGAGAACTTCAGACCTTTTGAGTATAATTTTTTATAAAACTTAGCCACTGCCAGTCTCATTGTCATGATATGATAGCAAGGTTCTGCTTAAAAATATTCTACAACCAATGTAGGAACAGTTACAGGTCAGTTGAGTTTGTCTGCAGAAATATCAGATAATAACGGTCCAATACTCATGTTTATGCATGACTCATGTCAGTGACATAAGAACATTTTTTACTTCTTTACGTTCTTTACATATTTGACATTTAAAAATGCTGCCTGCTACTCAATGGTATTAATCAGTTTGCCTGAAAAAATGTTCCAAGAAAGATTAATTTTGAGGTGTTTTTTTTTTAAATTCAGTGTGAACGTAAACAACATTTATTTAAAGACAAATAAAAAACTTTTTGGCTTTATTTATATTTCATAATAAAAAAAGACCACAGACCCAATTTTCTTCTCTGAGTCACCTTTATGTAATTGTGTTCAATCAACATACCTTGTTTTCTGAGCTGACTAAATTAGAACTGGCTTTCTTCTTATTTCATTAATTGATACTACAATGATTATTTTCCTAACATTGAATGCCACAATAAGCCTATGGGTTAAAGCCTATTTGGTTTGCCGAGGTGTCCTAGGTTAAAAAAAGATGTATTTAAGTATTCTATTACCACCAGCTGTGGGCCCTTGGCTGTTATCACCTGCTAACGACCCACCCCTGATAACAGAGATGGGCCATCAAGGAACCACCCAATGACTCATGGACTTATCTCACCCTATTGTGAGATGCCCCACCCAGGAGGGGGAAGCCGGGCATTCCCACCTGGATATAAGCTGCCCTTAAAACTGCCTGGCTCTCAGAGGATGAGAGCCACCATGGACTTTCTGCTGGAAACCATGTCTTCCATCGGATCATCGCTTTCACTGGGTCACTTCAGTTGGACTGCTTCCACCACCCTAACAGGGTATCAGGTTGTATCTAACTCTGTCTGTGCTTTTTCCTTATATTATTTTGCTTGTTTCTAATTTTTTCTATTAATTTCAGTCTTGACTTGTGACCTCCCACTGGTTTGTTTTCAAACCAATACACGAAGATAAGCTTTAGAGAAGCAGCAGAAGAAAAGGAATGCCTATGGAATGAGATTCCACAAAGGCTCTGATAAAGCACAGTCAGTGTACCAGGGGCCTGAATAGAGGACATCCTGTTATGTCCATCTGCTAATTCATGTGTATGATTTATCTGAGGTGACTCATCGTTTTAAGGACGAGTTTTTCAGAGGATGGAAATTATCTTGCAGTTTTGCTTGGAGCAATTCACATTATTAAGAACAATAAGCCTCTGTTTGGTAGCTTTTCAGATTTCACCATGTTTCTGAATATGTTCATATCATCATCAAATACCTGATATTTGATCTGTTCTGCACACTCCACCCACTACTGCTTAGTGATACCAGTAAGCAGGGTTGGGAGGGACATACCCTGTTCTAGTAGCAGGCTTGTGTGGTATATACCCCTTTTTTTTCAGTAATAGATGTTAATTTGTTTTGCCACTCTGTAAGGCACAACAGTGGCACAGATTGCTGTTGGCAAATCACCATCAGATTTGTTACAGGAGGTTCACATTTTTACTCAGATTCTATTAGTGCTTTATTCCATGGGTAATTCCATTGAAAATGAAACAACACCTTGGATAAAGTGCTAAGTCTGAGAATCTGGCCATAATTTCTTCTATCTGCTCTTTCAGCACTTTAGATTATGAAGTGTACATAACAAAATTCAGAAAAATTAAGCAAAATCATGAGACAGAACCAATAATAATTAAGGTCTTTAGAGGTAGGTGACAGATTAATGTATCTTGACAAATGTATCAGACAAATGTATTTTGTAAGAAATAAAAGTCATTAACTGTTCCGTTGACATGCACCAAAATATTTTCTCTAATCCAATGTACCAGTTTTGTCTCTAGCCAAATTAGACTGTCACATTGAATCTTTTGAGAAAGTTACATAAATTGGCAGTGAAATAATATTCTAATCATGTAATAGATATCAACCCTTTTTATGTAACCAGTGTTATTTGCCACATTCTGTAGAAGTTCTTCCTCATTCTAATGCCCACCTGAGTGAAAGCTTTACTCTTACTTCACATTAGCTTGTACAGCTATGCAATAGAAGTATTACACTCATACAGATTCAGTGAATAAGGAAATTAAATCTTGACTATATGCTCTATTTGTCTGACTGAAAAAAACTGAACAATACAGAAGACTGAATAAAATAGTATGATGTTTCAAGGCAACTGCTTTTCCAAAGTAAATGGGAGGAGTTACATACTCACTTGAAAAAAAAGACATGAAGCTGATTTGATTTTTTTTCCAGCTATTGTATGGGGTAATTTTTTCATTCTTGCAGAGATATATTCTATTAAAATCAATATATTTGCATCTATCACAGGCTAAGATAATCACCTGGAATGATGAACCTACCCCATAAATATTTATCTTCTGATTTATACTGTTATCTTTAAAGTCCTGTAGTATGAAGATTAAAGCTTTACCGGTATTGTTAGAAAAAGCTGTAAATCAGGAAAGAATATTGAGTGTTCAGTTTTGATGGATTAGCTAGGATTAATACTTAGTCATGGAAGACAACAAATGTTGACATATCTATAGGTACATTCATATTAAAAGATAATTTTTCTTCATATAGTGTTCATTGAACCTATCAACTAACAAGTCTCTCTGAACTGGACCACTGACAGAATAGGGATGCTGAAGAAAGGATGAAGAATATTACACATAAATAGAGCTCTTCTGAATACTTCTAGGAATATCCTTATTCCACTAGAAGTAAACAAATGCAACTGCTGGATTTTAGGCTTTTTTTTTTTTTTTTCTCTTCACTTGAATAAAAAGTAAATAGTAGTTTTGTAATTCAAGTTGTGAAAAAATTTACCAGAAGTCAATGGAACAGGCCTGAGCAGACGTTTTGAATGGATCTGTGTAAACTGTGATTATCTGAAATACAAATTTCTGGAATCTACAAAATCCTCACATTTACCAAGTGCATTTTCTACAGTGCTATTTATATACCATTAAGTACTATGTAAGTCATCTGGAAATGATTAGCATAAATGGATTTATTTCCTAAAATGAAACAGTGTTTAAAATGTCTGTGTCTGATTTTATAGAAACCAGGTAGCTCAAGATAAATGTCTCCATAGCCTGTGGTTTCAGGTTTGATTTAGCGACTCTCTAATCAAATAACTTATTATATGTAGAAGCTGTGTCTCAAAGCCTGATGCACTGAGTTCCACTTGAAAGCATTCTTTCATTCTTCATCCCACAGTGTAGAGGCTGGCACGTGTGCCCTAATGAAGTCAGTCCCAAACAATCTGGAAGAGTCTTTTTAAAGTACACCCTTTACTCAAAAACAAACCAACAAAAATACAACACTAATCTTGCCGAGAGTACCAACACCATGACAAAATGCTACAGTAACTGTATTTTACGTATGCAGATAATTTGTTTCCCTATCTGTTGTATTACTGAGTTCTCTTTTGCTTTCCCTTTCATTCCTACATCAACCAAAAATCTGATTTTTCTTCAGGGTCTAAATAACTTCTAAATGCTAACACTGAGATTTTCCTCTAACAGATTTTCATTTTCTAGGTTTTTGCTTCCTTGGCAAACATCTCACTTCCCTAATGAAACAGCTCCCTTGAACATATAAGCCACATGGTCTCTCAGCCCTCAAATTATTTTTGTTATATCTTACTTTTTCTTTTTTCTACAGTGCTGACCTATCTCCAGACAAATTCTTTAAAACAAGGTCAAATTCAGCTATCAAATCAGGAAAAGACAAAAAAAAATATGTTCATCACTGTGTATCAGTTCCTTTCCACTCTTCTTCTGTTACCATTCTATATTGTCTGTTGACATCCTTAAGTATCGCAGGTAATCAGATTCCCTATAAGAAACTATTAAATGTTTTACTTAGAGTGGAATGTAAGATTTAACATAATTTTTTTTATTATAATAGTGAAAAAATGCTGGTGAAAATTGTACAGATGGACAGTGAAAATATGTATCAGATTTAAAGATGTAAAACATCTACAGAGAAGCTTGTAAGAGCAAGAGACACATTAAGTATATCTAATCTAAATACAAATGGACTTCAGAGGTATTTGATATCCTAATCCATGGCTGGATCAAAATTTTCCAGGTACATAACATTTATTACAACTGTAAAAATGCTGTCTCTAACAACAGTGATTCTCTTCCAACTGATCAAAATCTCTATTTCAAATTTTTTGCCAATCACAGTCCTTAACAGTATTGCAGCAGACTTTGCAGTTGCACTCTGCAAGTACTCACATTGCTGCCTAACCCCAGGCGCCCAGTCTGTGTGACAAAGGCACAAGCCTGAGTTCCAAGTACCCTCTAATGAGGTTTTTAACTCAGACTCATGGAGAGATGTGTTAAATTGGATAGTCAGTATTTCACCCGTGGTGACAATGGGACTATTTTTCAAGCAGTTATTATGACAGAACAATAGCAGAATCTGATTTAAAACACACAGTAGCTATAGCAGGTCTTGGACATTCTCTAGTAAACCACAAGATGTGTGCTGAGTCTAACATTTTTTTTTCTTCAGAACACTGTGAATGTTCTGAAATTTGCATTAAATATTGATCTGTTTCTGAGTATAAGCATCCAATCCTTGCATATTTTTGGGTTTGCTGCTCCTCATTCTTTCAGGAGTTAAGTAGTTTATTTAGAGAGCTGCTACTTTTACCAGACCAGGCTTAGGATACCCGATGCTTCTGAGAAATCGATTTTTAAAAAATGTTCACAGCTTGTTACAGATAAACTAACAGAAGAGTAGTTTATTCTATTATACTAAGCCTTAAAAATAAAAAATGTACTTACCATGACAAAGCATCATTTGACCTATTACAGTAGAAAATTTGATTACTTGTCATTCTTCAAGCAGGAGGATGCTTTGAAAAATATACCAAATACTTTAAATGTATTGCAAGAAGCAACATATAGCTGAATAACCAAGGATGACTCAAACTCAATTACTTACTAACATTTCATTTTAGTCACAATTTTATTGATGTGTTGTGTTGATATGTGCTGTGCATTCAGAGAGTTCGGGTAAAATGCTTTTTTTGAGAACACTTCGTATTCATATAAAGCAAACACAAAAGACGAATATGCAAAATAAAAATGAATTAATTTTCAAGGTATTGAAGCAGTCTTATAAGTTTTGAAATTGTTGAATTCTGTCACTATATCCACTTAAGTAGCATATGATTAATACTTCTTTACGAAGTGACTGGAATTCTCTGTATTTTAATTTTTCAGAGAACCAACCCAACTATAAATACACTTAATTTTGGTATGAAATTTGCAGATCCATGCATATAATAAGTTAATATGTGCTCCCAGGCCCATATATGAGGAAAATCAATGTAAGTCTTGGACAGCTCAATTTTCAGGCTTTGCACAATGCATTAACATTGGACTCTTACTGGCCAAAATCTGTTTGCTGTAGCTGATGCTACCAACTCTGCAGCAGAATTCCACTTCAGCCCTTGTCTGGCTATATCATATATGGTCTCCATTTACCTTTCTAGCTTGGGAAAAGTGGGTGTTTTGTTGTCAGCATAGCAGAAGAACTCCTATCAACCATCTCAGGTGTGGATAATTTGTATCAACAGGTTAAATTCCAGATGATTGGCGTGACAGAAAACACAAGGACTTCACCAAAAGGTCTTATATTTAATATATAATTAAAAAATACTGAATCAAATGAAAAAAAAAATTGATCACAGATATTACAGTAAAAATGGAACTGAAGAATCTAAAGACAGTATTTACAGAGGGATACTTGATGCCTTAAACATTTCTTTAGTATTGCATGGTTTCTATTTTTTAATTATAGGTATTATCATGTAGTTGGTAAGAGACTTGACATTTGTAGTGATCTGTAACTGAAAAATGCTCTGAAGAACACAAAGGCCTAGCTCTTGTAGGGCTTAGAGGGCAGCAGTGAACCTGTTTAAATTCATCAAGCTACAAGAGGAAATGAAAAGTTAGCAGATATCTGTACTAAACTATCTCATGCTCCAGTTGGATGACCATGGAATATTTGTTATTCTTGCCGATAACTCATGTGTGAGTAAATGAAAGCAGATGAAATTTCTTTATTTGCAAAAGAGTCAGAATGATGGTCAAAGCCATTCCAAATTAAAATTTCCAAAACTCATCAGGCTCGCCTTCTTTCTAAACTTTTTGCTATAACTCTTCTCATGAAGGAATGGTAGCTATTGTTCTGATGAGGTAGCTGTTATATTAATGATGTGAAAGACACATAATTAAGCAGAAAATTGTATGTAATCACATATTTTGTTTCAAATACAGCCATTAATAAAATACAATCCTCTGTATATGGTCAAAAGTATTCTGACACTGACAGGACAGACAGGAATCTTTTCAAAATTCCAGTGGTTAAATGTATCTGTGTTTTAAAATATAAGAAAACTTCCCCAAAGTAAACTTTTCAGGGGATTGGTTTGGGTTTGTTTTTTTTTTTTTTTTTTTTTAAGTAAAAAGGGTTTGTTTTTTTCACTTACATATGTCTCAAGAAAACCCCAGCAAAATCCCCCAACTCTTTATTAATTTTAATTTCTTATGTTAAAGTATTTTACTTTCAACAGCAAAGTGCTGCATAAATTTTAATCAGTTCCATTGGCACTGTCCAGGTGATAAACTTAGCAGCTCAACAAATGTGGGCAATACCTGGAATTAACAGAGAAATGTGAAAGAGAAAAATATCCTCAGCTGGATTAGCTCTTTTGCCTGTTTGGGACTAGACCAGCAACCCAAGTACATATTGTGCTCAATCATGTTTTTTTCTTGTGACTTACTGAGTTGACTTAACAGAGTTGATATGAGCAGTGCTGATTTAAAACCCCAAACAATCTGGTTGCAAAGAATCTGATCACGGCTACAGTGTATTTTTGAAATTGCATTTTAATCTCAAAAGACTTCTGAATCCATGACTAAATCATCCCTGAAAATGCATCTGGCAACAAGCAAGCCAAAATTTCATATATTTTTTTAAATCACCTGTCATGGTTTAGCTATAGATGGCAACTAAGCAACTCAAAGCCCCTCACTCACTGTCCCTGTAACCCCCATGTGGGATGGGGGACAGAAACAGAAGGATAAAAGTGAGAAAATTCATGAGTTCACATAAAAAACAGCTTAATAATTAAAAATAAATATTATTAATGAAAATAAGGGAAACAGGAAAAAAGAAAACAAGAGGACAAAATAAAACCCAAGAAAGTGATGGAAATAAAAATAATGTCTTACCACCGATTAATGCCCAGCTAATTCCTGAGCACAATGCACCCCCTAACCTTCCGCACAATTTTATGAGCAGAGCATGATACCCTTTTGGTCAGTTGCTTAAACAAACATTTATTGAAGGTAATGTTTATTCTATACAGCCAGTACATATTTGGTATTCTATACAGGAAATTCCTTTTATATTTTTTAAATGAATTTGTCAATAATTCTTCTCAGTTTTGTCTCAGTTTCTCTAAGACAAGAGTGTAGTTTGAGAGGACTTACAAACAAACAGCTTCTGGAAAACATTTACGCTTTATTGAGTCCATCAATTCTACCATCCCCGTATGTTAATAACTATATCTAGCTTCTAAATAACCACATCAAAATTCATAATAGGTTTCGAGGTACAAGGAAAGAAATCAATGAAAGCTCGTGACCCGAATTCTTTCTGATAAGTATTATAAAGAAACTGTGGCTCATCTCATGGCAGTTTTCTAATAGTTTCCACAGCACTTTGTGGAACCCAGTAGACTGAACCCACAGGCATCATGAGCTCTAGGGAGAATTCCCCGTAGATGGAGCCCAGATGCAGTGCTTTTAGTCTTCAACACTTGTTTCATCTATACTGTATCACCAATTATGAATACTGCAGAATGTTAACTCTGTGCTCTGAGCTTTTGGGGTGGCACAGTGATACCGCGTACAGCTGATCCTCTCGGTTCTTTCCATTTAGACAGAGAAAGGTACATATACACAACACAATGAGGCAGAATATTTATACGCTTTTAAATATTTATTTTTTAGAAGGTAAGCAAAGGCAGTTTGCTACGTACTTTATGGGCCGAGGTGCCCCGGTGGTGGCGGCAGCGCTGGGGCTGTGCCGGTGCCAGCGGCTGCAGCGGCCCCAGCACAGGGCACGGCTGAGCCCCTCAGCCCCGGGGAAAGCCTGGCCAAGGGAGGGCAAAACACTGCCTGGCAGCCAGGGCTGAGCAAAGAGGGGAACCGTGAGGGAAACAGCCCTGCCAGCCTCAGGGGACAGCGGGAGCTGGGACGGAGGCGGAGAGACCTGGCAGGGATGGACCTGGGGCAGGGAGAGACCCCGGTGGGGCAGAGGCTTCCCTGTGGTCATTGGGAATGTTCCAGGCTGGTGCAGGGAAATGTGTGAGAAGGAAGGATGGATAAACTGACAGCAGTCCCCCCATTTCCCACCTCCTTGCACAAGCCGGGCAGTCGGGAATGGAATAGTGAATATAGAGGGTGAGTGAATAGAAGGTGAGCCTAGGAAGGAGGGGGCACAGAGGGAAGATTTTTCACTCTTTTCACACTGTATGACTCTTCTTTTAACTAGAAACAACTGAAATTAATTTTCTCAAAGCTGAGTCTGCTTTGTCCATGATGGTAATTGTCTTTACTTCACCCCACAAGCTACCATCTTATTTCCTCCCCATTTTGTGTTAGAAAGTGAGAGACTGGCTGGATGGGGGTTTGGCATCTGGCCACAGTCTACCCAGCACAATTTTATAGAACTTTTGTTAGTATGAATTCTTCATTAAAACATTTGCTTGCAAGATGGTTTGGGTGGGAATATGAGCACCCAAAGTCAACTCCCTTCCCTTACCTTCAACCCTGAGCATGTACTGATTTCTCCCAAGACTAAGGTGAAAAGACGAGTCAGAGCCACTTAGTGGATGCTCAGCAGAATGTCCTTAGAGAATTACACAAGTGCCTGAAGTGCCCAGAACAAGTCTTGTTCTTACAAAGGTCTTTAAGTAAGAGCTTTCATATTTATAACAGGACTCAGGAGATTTTGCTTGTTATATTTGTAATACTGCTGGGAACAATAATCAAATATACACTGAAAGCATTTGCAAATTAAGCACAGTAAAACCACTGGGTATGAAGACTGTATCATTACATAGGCAAATCTGTACTTGGGTGCTTCTGCCCTGTCTGCACACAAACGTGCTATTTGCAAATCTTCAGGTTTAGCATAGTTGGATGTTTTCAAGTGAGTTCTCAGTGAAAAAAACATTTTCTTTTCTAATGCATCTTGTTTATCGCTAATCCTGACTGACTGCCACAAAACTTGTAGCATAAAATGAACATCTGTGTAGTGAAGTAATGCTGAACTGTGCAAGGCAGAAAGAGCCTACATAGGCTAATAAAGATGATGATGAAATTGCCCTTGCCTATAATGGGAACTAAATATGTTGAATTTTCCTGCCAATTTTCTGTGGATCATATCATTTTTCTTTAGATGTAATTTTGCTATCCCACCAAGGTCAACTGTATTGCTTCCATTTTTGAAAGGTATTACTATTCAAGTTCATCAGCAAATCTGTTTGAAATCTAAGCACAAGACTGTGTCTGTCCAGTTCTTAGTCCATCACTGTCCAAAACGGACTGAAATAATAAATATGAAGCTTTTTGTCCTAGGATGCATTAACTTGCTACATAAAGAAGGTAATTTTAATAATTGAATACAGTGACATAATTATTAACTCTCTTCTCCAGCCCCCAAATCTCTCTGCTAAAGCTGATTACGTGATAACCTCTGATTCCTATACAGTAGTCTTCCTGTTTCTGCAAATAATACATTCACAAATGAAGAAGAACCATAGATTTATAAAGTGGTTGAGTTTGGAAGGGACCTTAAAAATCATCTGCTTCCATACCTGCTGCCACAGACAGGGAACCTCAAAAGCCTCATTTAACCTGTCCTTGAACACTTTTAGGGCTGACACATCCAAAACTTCTCTGGATAACCCCTTCCAGGGTCTCACCACCCTCACAGTAAATAATTTCTTCCTCATTAGCACTGTCCGTGTCCCTGAGGGAGCACCAATAGTCGCTGGTCTCCACCTGGACATTGAGCTGCTAACTGCAACTTTTTAGGTACAGTCATCCAGCCAGTTCCTTATCCACTGAGTGATCCAGCCATCAAATCCTTGTCTCTCCAGTTTAGAGACAAGGGAATCTCAGCTGATGTAATCTTTTCAGTTTTCAGCAAAGCTTTTGATATTGTCTCTCGCAGGATCCTTCTGGACACAATGGCCTACACACAGCTGGATAAACACCACATCATGTGATGGGTGAGCAACTGGATCACGGGTCAGGCACAAAGGGTAACAGTGACATCAGATCTGTCACTAATGGGGTTCTGCAGGGCTCCATTCTTGGCCCTGTGCTCTTCAACATCTTCATAAACAACTTGGACATTGGCTGTTGACTCCCTTGAGGGCAGGAAGGCCCTGCAGAGGCACCTGGACAAACCAGATGGCTGGGCTATAGCCAACCATATGAAGTGGTGGTTCTGACTGGCCTGTAGCTCTCTTAGAGTTTTCAGCTGACCTTACATCTCTTTGAGAGATAAAAAGAAAATGAATATAAACCCATTTCTCAATTATCTTTCTGCATGTCTTACTGGATACAGCATAGTTATAAATCTCAAATCACACCTTTGAATACTAGTTGGGCTAAATTAGCACAAGCTTTATAATAATGTCATCTGAAGCAACATGTATGACAACAATTTTCTTGAACACAAGAACTCTCATACGGCTTTAAATCTGTTTTCATGTATTTGTGCAACTTGTCTCAATGCCAAAGGCAGCTGAAACACTGTTTAATGGACAGCTAAGGAATCACTGATTTCTGAAAGTGACTTCTTCACTTTTTCCCTCACAATGGAATTTTGAATCTTAGCTATTTCAGAAGCATCCCTGTAAATTTAAGGCTAGGTAAATGTCAAAAAGTTGCAGTTCCTGAAAATATTTTGTTGAGTTCAGTGGTGCATTAAATAAACAGTGTCTCCTTACACCCATTAAAAACAGACAAAACCAACCAAACCCAGAAAACCGCCATGTTGTTCACTATTTAATATCAATTATGCTTTCCAACTCTTCACAGAAATGTAGGAATAATTTAAAAGCAACCTAAAAATGCTTGGACAAACTTTACGCCATATGAAAAGAAGAAGCATGCAATTGGTAAGACGTAGTTAGTTATTTAAAGTGGTTTTTGCTTCCTGAACTGAAAAAAAAAACAAAACAAAACAAAACCCTGATTTATTTTAGAAAATTAGTCAAAACCATAATTCTCTTCTCTAGATTTTATCAGAAGAGTGTAAAAATTAGTATCTGGGAAGAAGAAATATGTTAACAGTCATTTTCTCCCCTCACTTTTTCTTTGCTCTTTCAAGTAGGGAATTTTTATGCTGTTACCTCTTTAACTATATCTTAAATAAATTCAAAATTATTTGACAAAACTGTACCAACAACCTTGTTGCTCTGAAAGATTCAAAAAGAATTTGCCTGCCTTTTATGGATAGTTGCTTTTGATTTTTAAAGAATCTCTTCTAATCCAAAGAAGAAGTCTTAGTCTAGTAGCTCTAAAAGGAAATAGAATCCTTTTTTTTTTTTTTTTTTTTAAATGTCATTTATGCACTTACATGCACAAGGCTAGCTTATAAACAGGAGATATTGTCCAAACTGCTCACAGGAAAGCTTTCTCTGAAAAACAGGTTAATGCTCTGCATCACCATGTAGACTGATGCCATTTAACCTTCTTTTGATACCCAGATGAAGAAAATGAAGTCTCTTCTTAATAGTCTATGAATAAGTTAATACCCCTAGGACACAATAATCCCTGCATCAAGGAAAATAGAGGGATCAAATCTTTGTTAAAATTCAGAAGAAGTTATTAGTGAATGTGCATTACATGAAAATACCTGTTTCAGAAAAAAAAAAAAAAAGAAAAAGAAGAAGTAAATTTTAAGAGTGCAATAGGTAATATTCAGCAGCTTTTTCTATAACTGGAAGACAAACTTTTAGAGGAATGGTGTGTGACAGATGAAACTTGGATGTGTCACCTGTTTAAAAGACAATACTGATCACAGTTTCTTTGCTATTTTAACTAGTCCCCTTATTTCTATTACGTATTTTCACTGAAATTAAAATGTAAAAAGGGGGTGAATGCATTTGATAGTAAGGAAGCAATGGCACAGAAGTTGGCACAGTCCCAATGTATAACATCTATAAAATGAAATTCTTGGTTCCAGTAAGATGACTCACATTTTGCTCTTTAAAAAAAAACATATTTAACCTTTTGACTACAAAAATTTGATTGGTCTGAAACTTTTTGTTTTAATGTTTTATAACTTTCTAGTCATAATGAGATGTAAAATGGATTGTGTGTCAAAACTTGTCTCAGATCGTGTTATCTTTCACATCACAAAGAGAACAGAAATGAAGTTTCTATGTAGAATAAAAGCAAATGTGTATAAATATCAGAACCCAGTGGAAAGAGAGCAAGGTAAGACAAAAATGGTAGGTATATATACTTCTTTTTGCTGTACTCCTTGAAAGAATCCACACTGAAGATTCAACTGAAAAAAAGGAAATCCAGCTGAGATTAACAACTTTTTCATAGCACCAAATAGTAAAATATTGTTTTGAGAAGCAAAATTATTTGCCTGTCTGAAAGTATTTTACAACACAAAAAAACCAAAAAAAACAAACTGATGATCCTGTCTATCATTGAGTCAAATCTTTTCTTTATTTCTACTATTTTAAACTCTTTTTTTGTGGGGAGAAATGTACAGCCCACAGAACAGTTTTGTTTTAACTGAGGCTGGTTTCTTTCCACATTTCAGGCTCACCTAGATCTTATGTTCTAAAGCAAAATTTCAGTTTGCTACTAATACATGAACAACAGACAATGTTACAAGTGTTTCTAGGCACTAAAGATGATTTTTTATTGCAGCTTGATTTATTGAGCTACAAGATGGAAATAGGATGCTAAAATTCTAGGCTGTGTAATCATTTCCTTTATTCCATTATTCATAAAATCTTTCCTTTTTCATGTGATGTTTCAGCAGTTCTTAATTTGGCTTTGCATTTTAGAAAGCATATAATCCAATGGTGCATAGCAAGAAGAAAATAATGGCCCAGTGTTCATGGCTGGCAAATGATATCAATGATGTGTGATAAATTAAGTTTTAAAACATGTTTAAAAAGGAGGAGGAGTATTCAGTTTAATTTGTTTGTTACTGGAGAGGGCTTAGGGGAAATATAACTTTTGAATTCAGTTGAGGATTTTGATTACTCTTATTTACTTAGTGCACAAAATTTTAGGTCTGAGATGAAAAAGCAGGTTTTTCTGGAAGGCAGGAGAAGAGTGTGTGGAATTAATGGAACATAAATGTACTGTTTTCTCCAGACTACTAACTACTATCTGATTATCACATTAAACTCAAATGTCCTTCAAAGGCATGTTGAATTTTATTCCAGAGAAGTTATTTTACAGTCACAATCTATAGAGTGACACGGTACACAAAATACAGGCAAGTGATCAGATTATTTCAGACAAAGTCTTCCAATAATGCAGATTTAAAGTGGTTTCCTTGTTTACTGGACAGATACCTTAACAGGACGCTTGATTGGAGGGTATGTATCTCCCAGTCAGTCTGCTCAGTTTTTGTGCTGAATTCTGCAACAGCCTGCTTACTTGGAGTGTGTCTCTTAGCTCACATGCATACCATGAAGCAAAATGCCTGAAAATAGTGCCTGGTTAAGAGCGTAGACCTGCATGACATCTATAAATTGAGAGCCCTGGTGGCTAAACCTGTGTATATGCTAATAGAAGTACTGACACCCTGGTGCAACCAAAATCTACCTGTGCCTTTTATTTCCTGCAGCTTGAGTTTTAATTCATGCCTGCACAGTTCACACCTTTAACACCTCCACAACTCTCTCAAATTCTGTCCGTATGCCCCTCTGTAGCTCAATTAGGTTCACATTGTAACATCTACAAAATTTAAAATCTGTATGAATGCACAAGCACCCCGAATTTAAAGATGCAATTTTAGATAAATAAAGGAAGTAGCCTGTGAACTGAATGGTAGATTGCCACCCCATTGCTCTTCTATCCTCCATCCAATTTAACTTCTCTAAGCTGTTTCCGATTTAACATTCTTATCATGACGCTTCTTATACATCTTCTTCCCTGCATTAAAAAGTGTAAACACGACTTCACCCACTGCTTATCATATTCATAGTGAGTCTTTCAGAGCAATTTGGGACCTCTGAGATGAGCTACCCTATATTGCTTCTCATATAAATAACACAGTTACAGACTTAATGTCCTTATCAAGCATTTTGTTTTTCCTTTTGAATTGAAATTGCCCATTGATCAACCTGTAGTGAGTTTTCCACTTTAGTAACTAGATAGCTTTCAGGAGTGGGTTCATTTAATTTTGAAATCTGTAGCAGTTGTGTAGTTACAGAGTGTCATCCCCTCCTCCAACTGCATTGCTTTCATAAACACCTAATTCCTTTCAGTATCATAGTACGCATTGGCTTAATTTACTCCCTCAGTACCTTGCATTTTCTTTCAGCTTTAATAACCTTCTTTACCATCACCTGCAAACTTTGCTCTCTCAATGTTTATTCCATGTCTCTAATTAATGAGTTAAATGTAAATCAAAACTTTGTTAAGCTGCTGTCATAGTATAAGCTACTATTGAGTCATATTCTTATATTTTGGCACATGATAGAAATTGGAAATGCATCCATCTTGTTCCCAATCTCCAGGGTTTTTTCAAATTTTGGCAGTCTTTTTAAAAAATCTATTGCATTTTGGATGTTGTTTGAATACTTCATGGAAGACTCATATAATATTAATGCTTTAATATTATCCAAAAAATGTATTTCATATATATGCAGAGGTGAATAAATATAAGAGGAACCAGTTAAAAGACAACTCACTTTACCAAACCTGATATGTGAAAAGATATAGAAGTACTAACAAGTCAAATGCATCTTACTAAGATTTAACCAAACAACAGCTTAAAAAAACCCAAACGCTGAACATAACTTCAATCTTTGTGACTCTGCAAGTTCTATAGAAATCCAGAGTAACTCCCAGAACAGTAGTGTGAAGTCTTCTTACAGCTTAATGAAAGAATTTGTACTGTGGTAAAACAGACTGACCAATCTCTCAACCACCGAGCAATCACCTCAAGCATTGTCAGTGTATCCACGTCTCTCCAATGCTATGATAAATCAAGTCAGCAAATAGCAACTATAATATGAAGTAAACAAACAAACAAATAAAAAACAAACCAAACTGAAAACCCAGGAAAAAACCCAACCCAAACCCAAAATTTCACTGTGAAATTCAGGATAAATCAGACTTACTTAGAGAAATGCTCTGTAGATATGCTGGATCTGTCAGGATTTTTCCGGTAAACCAAATCAGAATTCTCCAAGCTGATGGTTGACAGATATTTCAATATTGCATAGAGATGTTAACTTTCATGTTGACATCTAAGTAAGAAAACCGATTGCAGATATTGTTCTACAAAAAAGTCTATTATCATAGTTTAAATAAAAACAAATCTTGGCCTTACAGCATTTCTGACTTTTGGCTATCCTTTAATCTTATGTTTGCTATCTATAGGAGCAACGAATACAACATGTTCGCTGAAAGGAGATTCATTTCAGAGAACCTCATATCTTCAATGAATATATTCCTCATTGTTTCTATACTGCTGTGGAGCTGCCAGAAGTAATTGCCACAAAAGTTGCAGTCCTCCTTTTTCTGTAGTATGATATTGAAAGATCAGGTGGATATGCATCTATTTGTAAATAATGGGATTCATGGAAGTCGTACTTTGCAAAGTAAATGAACCAAGGAATAGATACAAGGAAAAAAGTACCAAACCATTAATTCTGAAGCAAGACAGCAACAGCTACATATCTTAGATTTAAGTGTACAAGTTTCAGATCAGACTGTGTCAAGCTTACAAGTTATTTCAGGTTTAAAAGCCATTGTAATGTTCCCTTTGCATATATTTGTATTAATTTAAAAACAAAATTACTCTCTGGCATGTTTTTAGCTTTTTTTAATCCTCCTTGGTTTTGCTTATCAACAGCTATCATCTTTGATCATTCAACTGTGTGATGCTTGCTGTCAGGTGTGCTGTTTGTTTCCAAGGGAGGAACGTGAAGGCTCACAGAATGAGCAGAAGCTTAATGTCTGCAACTACATGTGACATATAAAAAGCCAAGAAGTGAGAAATAATAGTGTGGGGGATTTTCAGGGCAGCCAAAACTGAAGGCTTGGCTAGGGCATTCTGAGCTCAGTATTGGATTTGACTGATAAATTCTGGTGTTGTTAGAAGATGATATTGGTATGCAGAGAGATGTCATCTCTCATTTTTGTTTAATAATTTTTAAAAACAATGACATGATACTTATACTATTAAAACTTCTGATTAAACAATAATTTGTAGTTTTCAGCAGAAAAAATAATCCCCACCATCCTGTTTGTGAGACAGAAAAGCTACCAGCCTGCAAAAAAGCTAAGAAGTGTTTGGATTTTTTTAAAGGGCTAAAGTACGGTATCTTAAATTCAAGTTAATTAATTTAATAAAGATCACAGAGAAGCTTCAATCAGAAGTGAACCTCAGCAAGTTTAGTTCTAAAGAATGCACCTCTTACAGTTTTCAGCACAGTTTAAATTAGTTTGCTGAAAGTCTGGTAATCTCCGTGCCAGATCTGATGGCACATCTTTTGTTGAAGATTTTGTTCAACACCAAGTGCTTATAAGTGATTCAAAGAAAGACAAAGAACTTCCCTGTGACTGATAAACAATAAGATAAAATTAGGTTGTGACTAAAGTTATGGTAAAAGTTCCCTAATATGACATTAATCAAAATTTAGGTGTCAGCAAAAGTAGGCAGCAATTTTTATCATCATGTTAGCTAAGTGGCAGGCAAACTTGACTGGAAATGTAATCCAACCACACAGGAAATCTCTTCTTTATGCCTGGAAACATGAAGATTTTATCTCTTCTTCCTGAGGGGATTTATCTTATCTAAGGGTGTATCCTTAGTAATAGAAAGAAATAATCCTTTAATGCTACAGACTTTGTGTTAGTCATAGCTTGTAGCAATGAGTGGCAGAAGATAATTAGTACTGTGTAAAGAAATTAAATATTTATCTATTTTTTAATTAATTGCTTTCAATTTCATTAGTACCCTTTGTAGTGGGTTGAATCTATTGTGCAACAGTTAGCAAGAATTCCAAAGCTTATGCTTTATATAACAGTTCTCATTTTCTAAAAGCTCTGCTGGTTACTGGTATTCATAAGACTTTAAAAAATGGAATTGGAGAGTCCATATAAATACTTATTTTCCATCAGTATGCATAATTCTCATTGACTCTGGCTGTTTTACTATAGGAATGTTTTATCACATGACAAGGGGCAAATTCTTTGTTTTCTTCTATTTGAGAAGTATATTCAATGTCCAAATACAGAACAGCTGGAGACCAGCTGTGGCTCAACATTTTGAAATAGTTCAGATCTGCAGTTGAAGGATTGTGCTCAAAACAGAATGTAAGAAAACTGATACCAGGATTCATCTCCTTCTCATTATTTCAGTATTTTCAGATTCTTCTCCTTCTCAGTATTTCTCCTTTCACAGTATTCATCCTGTGCATGAGTCTGCATCTGAGAGCGCTGCTTCAGTTTTTCAGTCGATAAAATGGAATTCATAGTTTTAGGACATGAATCTTATCACCTCTTTCAAACATTTTCTTTAGATTAAGATCAATCATGCACTTTGAGCATATCTTTCTTTTCACAGATTATAAAGTTTAGCTGCACAGTTCAGAAGTGAACATTTTATCCAGTGAGACTGACAACTTACAGCTGCCTCACAAGTTAAAGCTGCATGTATGTGCATAGCTGAAACCAGGACAGGTATCAAAGCTATTTTTATTGCAATCTTATCTGTACAAACATCTCACAAAACTACATCAAAGAGATACAGGCTCATTTCCAGTGAAAGATGTATCCATGTTCACAAAACCTGCAAATTACACTATGTGTTAATTAAATCTCTGACAGCCTGTTCAGAGAACAGCCCAATGCCAAGCACCCATCAAAACCACTCAGTCACTCCCCTTCACAGCTGGACAGAGGAGAGAAGATTTAATGAAGGGTTTATGGGTTGAGATAATGACCAGGAGAGATTGCTCATTAAATACAATCACTGGCAATACAGGCTCAACTTAGAGATATGCATTGAATTTATTACAAACAAAATCAGAGCAGGATAATGAGAAGTAAAATAAACCCTTAAAAATACCTTTTCCCTACCCCTCCCTCCTTCCCAGTCCTATCTCTGGCCCCAGCAGTGCAAGAAGACAGGGAATGGGGTTTATGGTCAGTTCATCACCAGAGGTTTTCTTCTGCTCATCAGGGAGAGGAGCCCTTCCCATGCTGCACGGTGGGGTCCCTCCCATAGGAGACAGTTCTCCATTAACTTCTCTGACATGGCTCCATCTCACGAGCAGCAGCTCCCTGGAAACTGCTGCAATGTGAGTCCATTCCATGGGCAACAGTCCTCCCAAAACTGCTGAAGGGTCAGTCACTCTTCCACAGGGTGCAGTCCTCCAAGGACAGGATGTTCCAGCCTGGGAGCAGGGGCCCTCTCTCCATGAGTCTCCCACAGACTCCCACTCTCCTCTCAGGCGTCCACCTGCTCTGGTGTGGCGCTCCTCAATGGGCTGTAGGTGAATCTTTGCATCCTCCATGGACGTCCATGGGCTGCAGGGGCACAGCTTCTTCAACATGATCATCACCACGACCTGCAGAGGAACCTCAGCTCTGGAGCCTGGAGCACCTCCTCCCTCTCCTTCACTGACCTTGGTGTCACCAGGTGGTTCTCCTTACATGTTCTCACTCAGCTCTTCTCTGTCTGCAATTAAAACTGTGCAACAACTTTTTGTTTTGATTTCTTCTCAAATACATTTCCACAGAGGCATTGCCACCATTGGCCCAGCCTCGGCCAGACGCACATCCCTCTCTGGAGCCATCAGGGATTGGATCTGGAGGACATGGAAGAAGCCTCTAGCAGTTTCTCACAGAAGCCACCCCTGTATCTCCCCCACCCTCACCACTACCAAAACCAGGCCAGGCAAAACCAACCCACCTGTATTCGTCCTTGCTTATTTTTAAACAGTAGGAGAAGACAGTTATAAAATTCTGGCTCTTAAAATTTATAAAATTATAGCAGCACTGACAGAAGTTGATGATTCTAACATGATTCATCCTATTACAGGATTCTTTCTCAATACAGAGCTCATAGGAGAGGCTTATTGTGTTTGTCACTTCAAATCCTCATTCAACCAGGCTTAATTGATGTCTGAGAAACAGAACAGCACCTTAAAATTGCTATGGTTGCTGCTGCTTCTGATGCCGAAGTCTGATATCAACAACTTCCATAACAGAGTGACTTTGCAGACATGACTCAAAAGTACTGCTGTGGACTTTGATAATGCACAGAACAAAAGGATTGATAGTCGGAAGGAGAGCAAATTTAAATGTCTTCTTAATATCCTTGTAGCATAAAATATGATGGACTGTAGGAGCCAAGAGCTGATGTGGTCAACACTAAGCAGTAGGAAAACAAGAAAATACATCCAGGTTCTGTATTGCAATGCCCATAATGGATATTTTAACATAACCTATCACTAATAGTAATCTCCAAGCTGAAGTGGAATGAACTGAGAAGCTTATTATATCAGAAAAAGAGACTTGCGAAGGCTGAACATCTGTATGAAATAATGAGCATTCTTTAACTGTGTCGCGTCGGGGGATCGGGTGGAGCCTCAGCCACGGCCAGCAGACAGCCCTGTAGGTAGGAAGCCCAAGCCGAGGAGCGACGCGACTGCAGAGTTCAGACTGGGCAGCTGCTGTGAAACAGCAACGGTGCTGGAGACCGGTGTTGTGTCCCCTGAAGGGACCTCGCAGCGAGGTCTCGCGCAGGCAGCCCACACTGAGTCCTGGCGGGGGGCACGTCCCAGCTGTGTGCCGACACCACCTGTGGTGCCAGCGGCGAGCTCTCAAGCCTGCTTACTGAGCCTAGGTGAAGTGGTTGGCTGAGTCCGGAGGGCGGTGGTGTGGAGAAAGAGAGGGAGCAGTTCACAGGTGAACAGAGAGGGTTTATTCAGCGAGGGAACCCGGAACCAACTCCAATTCACATTTTAATTACCATAGCTTTTATAACGCACAAAAACAGGGAGGTACCGAGGGAAACATCCAATCACTAACAACATTACATCTATGATAACCAATAGAACAACTTCAACAGGGAGGGATTAACTTGTCAGTCAGGTTTAAACCAATCACTCGAAGCCTTTCCTTGGATCTTTCCAGAAGCCTGCCTTGACAGACACCCTGGATCTTCCCTGTGGGCATAGATTCCTTTTCCCTCTCTACCCCTGGCACCGCCCCAGGTGGAACCATTCTCTTTAGGGGTAAGGGGGCTATACCAAATTCAAGGATAGGAGGTGAGTATCCCTTTTACAGTTCTTCTGGGTGGCCTCCTGACTCTGTCTCATCCAGCCAGCATAATGCTAAGGCTGGTGCAGCCAGAGGAGCCAAAGTTCCTCCTGGAGGAGCTGGGTGGGCCCCCACATAACTGGAAACAATGCCAAAGGAAATACCAACTGTAACACTGAAAATTAGTGAGATTCACTCTTGATTTAATAACAGCTGGAATCTCTAATTATCCTAATATAATGAGGCACTTTAATCTTCACTAAAGTGTGTTTCAAAAATCTATCCGAAGATTTTTCTTCATCAGAAAAATGCAGTTAAACATAATCTGTCAACTGTGTGTACAGTCTGATTAAATTCTGTTCTTGGCTCCGGCAGCTTACTTTCACCTGGTGACCAAAATATTCCTGCATTGCAAATTTAATTTAGTGTGCAGCTAAAAAAAATTGCCATTTATTTTACAAATTTTATTAAAATATATGAGTTTTTCTTAAAAGAAAATCCAAAACTAACAAACAACTCCCCATCCCCCCAGTCAAAACACCAACATAGCAAACACACAATTCAGCATTTGTATTTTTCCATTGAGTTACTGCAATTGCCCACATAAAAGACAGGAAAGGCTTCTGAAAAGCCATTTTCAACACAAACAATAGACATCTTAAAGATACTCAAGCTCCTAATTTTGAGAATATGCATTCTGCAATGATAAACTCCTGCTTAAAAATACTATTAGCAATTTATCTGGTCTACCCCTAAGTTCTGTTAGAAAGTGAATGCCATTTCAGTCCTGCTGACTTGTGAGTGTTCATGCTATCAACTTGTTCCATATCCTCCTCAATTTAAGACTTATCCTCTGCTGAGCCATCTGCTATGATGAGTTCTAGCATGTGAATTACTGTCATTCTTTCATAGTGTAACCTTTTGGACAATTTTACCGTTTCTGTACAGGTCTTGCCTTCTCTAAGCACTCTTTAACAACCTGCTCTGCAACTAGCTGAGCAGACTTGCTAAATGGTTTTTTTTTTATTTTCATGTCTGAAGAAAGTATTGTGGTTTATGTTGATTCTTATGTCAATTGCTTTTCAAAGTCTTTTGGATTAATTTAATTTTTTTTTTCTTTGCCAAGGTTCCTCATATTTTCTGCTTTCTTTCTGAAAGAGCTCTTGTCATATTTTTAGAGATAGTTTCTTTTGTCAAACATTTTTTTTTATCTTTTTCTATATCGCCTTTTTTATCGTGTTCATTAGTGCTGCACTTTTTGGAAGGCAACCTTCAGTAATGGCCATAAAACCTAAAAGGATTTAATTCCCTTAGCTTTGCTCTTCAATTGCTTCCTTAAAAGTGTCTTTTTTTCTACACAGGCTACTCTTTTCAGTGAGCCTACTGACTTTTGTAAATCCTGTGAGGATGTTGAATATGTTGACAATCATTTTTAAACAGTTACTCCTCATCAATATAATGTTTACCCAGACCCTGGACAGCGCTTGGCACCAAATCACAGATAGCACCTCCTCTTGCAGGCTCCCTGTGCAGCTGTCCCATTAAAAAAATAATCACCAAATTTAAAACTTTTCCCACTGCATCGCATCCTGGGGTTATGTTTGGCCCATATGCATAGCAGAGGAAGAGGGAAGGGGAGAAACTGGGCTCTCCCACCCTGCTTTAATTTCTCTTTCTGCCTCTTTCTGTGTCTTGGCATTTGGTGACAAATGACTATCTGAAGACTCACTGCATGTACAATCTGAATTACTTGCTGGGGTGGTTATTTTATTTGATTTGATTCTAGCTCTCTTTAACTTAGACTACTAATTTGTGGCTAACATGGCTTACATATTTTTGATATTTTTGTATTTCAATGTGAAAATGAAAAAGTATTGTCCTTCCACAAATCTGCTGTTGAATAATATGTCAGAGACTTCATGTATGGCCAGACATTTCAGCCCCTCCATCTTGTTTCTTTGTCACATTTCTCTCTGAAAATTAGGTGACACACAAAGTAAATGTTAAACAGAGAGTAAACCAGATTATTTACATATTTTGGATGCCTCAAGAGTACTGCCTAGGACATGTTGCGTAATGTTAATGATGAAACTGTAGTTTTAAATATCAAGAAGGACAATTCAGGTTAGCTTTTGAACTGTAATATTTAGGAAAAAACAAACCATGAAACCTGGCAATAGAGACTTTATTATTAATGTCTTTTTCTCTTTTGTGATTCCTCTACCTATTACTTCAGGGTTGTTTTTGTGGATGACAGTCACCAGCTGTTACTTCTACAAATCACAGTCTGTCATAGTCTTTTTCTTTGCATTTTTTACGTGTCTCTAATACATTTTCCAGACAACTGAGCAGAAAAAGTGGTATAGTTCTTTGCTAGTGTGGTTTATGTACATAACGCTTCAAGATAGGCTTTGGCTGAAATTCTCTGGAAATAAACTTAGTTTTGCATTCTACTCTTTAAGCTTTTAACCAGAAGTTACAGTTATATTAAAAAGGTAGGTGTTTTAAACTTTTAGAGAACAGCGTAATTTCCACTTGAACAGCAAAAGCCTTTTCTGCCCTGCAAAGTGAAAGAATTTTGGTCGCAAGAAATGCAAAAGCTTATTCAGAATTATCCATACTTTTGTTTTAGGGAAAGATGCAGGACATGGTATGACTGGGCAAGAAGGAAGTTGGAGGAATGGTGGGACATTTGGAGTGATGATGTTTTTCTTCCTAAGTCACTGTTACATGTGGTGGGGCCTGCTCTCCTGGATACAGCTGAATACCTGCCTGCCCTTAGGAATCAGTGAATTAATTCCTTGTTTTCCTCTACTTCTGTATGGAGATTTTGCTTTCCCTCTTAAACTGTCTTTATCTAAACCCTTGAGTTCTCCAGCTTTACCCTTCTGATCTCGTCTCAGTCCTATTTGTAGAGGAGTGAGTGAATGATTGTGTGGGGCCTGGCTGCTGGCTGGGGTTAAACCATGGTGATGAATCACACCCCAAACATCCCAAGAAAACAGCAGATTTCAGTTTAATCCTTCCATTGCAAGTACCTACAATAAATTATAATTCTGCATGGTTCAAACCACTGTGCTGTTAGATGCTGCTTTGAAACTGCATGTGTTTGAAACGGCATGATTCTTGACTGAAATCTGGTTATCCTACTTCAAAATGATACATCCTTATGCCAAAATGCAAGGGAGAATTCTTTCAGCTCCAAACAGAAATAAGGGAATAGTATAACAGTAAACAAAAGCAATGACTTAGAAAAAGTAGTTCTAAAATAGTCAGCGCACATAGCCTCTTGTCCTTCTTCATCTGAACAAATAAGATACCTTGCAGGAAAATGTATCCTGAGAACTGGAACCGAATTTTAAGCAAACTGCTGTGTGTTAAAAATGTAACACTTATCACCAGGGTGAGCAGGAAAGAAGCTCACTTTATATGTAAATTTCTGTGCTACTCATGGAATGAAAAGTCTGGTGTACACTCAGTAACATAATTGTGCAGTGCACAGGCAGCCACCCATAGACAGACATGACTACATCAGAATGGTCTGTCTTAATGGCACATATACATTAGTAGAAATCCATAAAAGAATGTTAGAAAGATATCTGGAGCTGCTATGTGATTGTTTTGCTTGACAGGTTAATATACAATGCTCTTAATAGAAATTGAGCACTATTGTTGAAAAAAAAGAAAACAAACCCAGTTTGTTTTATGCAGAGTAAATCTCAAAAAATTAGTGCACTTTGGCAGCACTCAAACTTAGATATCCCTTCAGGAAATGCAGGTACAGATACATGCTTTTCACTTATTTTTATTTTGTTGAGATTGACTATTTAATGATTTTTTTTTAATTTTACTTTTGTATGATCACACTGCTGTAGTGAAGATTATGTCAGCACTTCAACTGTGAAAATATTTTCAAGAGACTTCAACTTGCCTAAAAAATTACTCAGAATTTCAGTGTGTCACACACAAAAAAACCCCTCAGTCTGGTATAAGAACACTCTTTTATGATTAAGACTTCTTTTGCATTCAGTATAAGGTGTTAACAGTACATTTGTGGGGTTTTTTAAGTCTAAAGGAGAAATATATCTATTACTTATTGACAAGTCTTTGTTTTATATATTTTCTTGCTGAACTTCAGCTACATTGTTTGTTATATTTTTAAAAAAAACCACTATTGTTCCAAAAGAAGGCAGTTTTCAATATAGACCAGTCCTTTCCTCTAAAATGAGTCTGTAACAATAAGTTCAAAGTGACATAGGTGGAATGAAAACATCTGATTTACTTCATTTTGGTAAAAATATGACCTGAATAAGTGAACCAGAAGGAAAAATAATTCTCATAGATCTTATTTTTCCACCTTTATGCTGATTCACCCCATCCAAAAAAAATCCCCCTGGTACAGCACTGAAGGCAGAATCAAGCCCAAGTCATTAATAAAAATTTTACCTTGTCCCATTAAAAGAAAAGAACCACCAAAACCCTACAACTCCATAATGCAATCCCCACAATTCTGCTGTTTCTTTGGCAAGTGACCATCCTCAAAGGAACTCTTCATCTTTAGAAGTGTTACTTTTAACCACTGCATCTTATTCATTCTCCCGTTCTATTTCATGAGGAAATCTAATATCCGTTTTCCATCACTTAACAGCAAGGAAAAATTGCTGTCAATTGCAATTTGTAATATGCATAGCCCTGTGTCAATAATGGTGGCTACAATACTCAGCTCACTGGCCAAGATTTCTGTTTAATTATAACAAAATGATACTGAACTCTGGGTAGTCTTTCAGAAGCCATGCTTAAAGAATACCTTTCACAATCCAGGGTGTTCAATTAATAACCTCCCAAACACGTGCAGTCTGTAAGACCCCCACAATATAGTTCATTTATCCTGCAGTGCCTATCAGAAATGATTATCCTATAAGAAATTATTCTGGAGGACATCAGTCAGCTGCATGGCTCAAAGAATGACAGGAAAACTGCTCTGACTAGGGCTGATTTAATAAGGAAATTAAATATGGGCACTATAAAATTAAGGGGGAAAATGACAAAAATATTCATAGCAATTATGAAATCAAGACTTAAAAAAAATCTTTAAGATAAATTTATTTAGGAAATAAAGCCATAAACTATGGAGATTTGAAGAATTGACCATTATGATAAGAGCAGTGTTTCTGCAAAGCGGTTTAAGAGTGGATTATTAGTCAAAAATACCTACCATAGAAATATGTAACAGAAAAGCAGGAATCACATTGAAGTAATCCAGGCAGGGCACTTCTGTACAGAAATCAGTTATTTAGTGTTCTGCCAATTTGAAGAAACGTGTCTCATCCAACTTGCAGTAGCAAAAATCCAATTGAAGAAATCATATTTCAAACTGCACATACCATCTTTCTCAGAAGTACAAACTTTAGAACAGTTAGGATGCAAAAACATACTTTTTAGAGATTATGGAACTTCCATATGTGAGGGGTATTAATCACAGATCAGGATTCAGTTATATAAACCTTTCAGATTTGGGTGAAGCTGGAATTATGCCAGGTCTATGGAATTTTAGGATGCAGTCATTTATTAACTTAGGATTCACAAAAAAATGGGTTAGGATTTTGTCTGGAGTCTCTTTTGCAGGTGAGAACTTTTGAGAAAATTTATTCTAAATCCAAACTTTCAAATGCAAGGACACCTGTTATTGTTTAACTTCCCTACAGTTCAGGTCATGACAGACACTTTCAGGTTGGTTTGTTTGTTTCCTTTTTATATTCAACAGTGACAAAAAAGGTTATGATTGCAGATTTATCCTGTGATTTTAAAATTATTATATACCTAAACCAGAGATTTTTACCTGAAACTGCATTTGAAAACAACTCAAAAGTTAGGAAAGTTTAATTCTGTAGCACATATGGCTTTTAAAAAACAGTAATTTTTAGGAAATAAAAAATCTTTATTAAAAACAACAGACAGACATTTTGCCACTTAAATGCACTTCTCCAACAGGCAGATGAAATATTAAATGTGTGCTTTCATATTCACAAAAATACATTACTCCATATAAAATAGATGTTTGAAGCTGGTGATACAGATGTTTGTCCAATTTTCTGTACTGCTAATTTAGCTGGCTGGTGGCAGTGATATGGAGTTCTATAGAGCATGTACTGACTTACAGGCATTAACTGAGGGGGCCTATATTTACTTTTCTTCCAGTAAGACAAAGGAAGACAAAGTCCAATGTCTCATGAGACACCATAGCTAGATATTCATTTGGCTAAATTGCTATACTTACATATATTATTGAGATAGATATATTGTCACATTTCTACATTGTTACATATCTAGAAAGAAAAAGGTTAACATTGCTTACAACATAATATTTCTGGAATTGCTTTCCTTTGAAATTAACATTTAACAATGAGGTAAAATCCAGGGGACAAATAAAATCCCCTCCTCTCAAAACTCCTACTTGGAGTAGTATTGGAATACAGCTGCAAGCAATTCTATGTCTACATCTGACTCACTCTTACAGTTAAATAATTGTTGAGGTAATCTTTAAGTGGTATGCTCCAGTCAAGCTGAAACAAGTAATTGACATGCAATTTTCTTAGTCTTTGGGCAGTTGTATTTAAAATTTTGAATTTAAAGTGAGGTTTGTTTATGGTTTTGTTCATTTGTTTTCTCTCTCTCTTCACAGAATCTCTTCTCACATTTTTCTTCAGGAATACCCATGTTTCAGCTCCATGTCTTTTGCAGCATCTAGACAGTGTTGTAGAAAAGGCTTTACCTTTTAGGCCAATCAATCATCACTTCTCAGTTCCATCTTCTGTGAATAAAAACCCCAGAGCTAGAGGACAGAAGGGCACTGTTTCCTTTTATTATCACTATCACAGGATTCATATGTTCCACAGCTCCCAAAGAGCAGACCAACTGGAGAAGATGACTGGATTATGGAAAAATGGTGAATGTCACAATTGATGTTCATATGCTCTTTCTAATTTTTCAAAAAGTCACAGTCCTCAAACTTTATAAATGCTTATATAGCTGACTACGGCCCAAAAATAGGTCAATACTTAAACAGAATATTATTTTCCTTATACAGCTTTCCACAGGAAAACAAAAATATATGGGGTTAGTGATGTTGTGCAGGATGATTTCAGAAAGAGGATGCAATGAATCTTCAAAAAGTCAGATTTGAGAGTAGGCTATCTGCAAATTAAGGCAGCATCATCAGATGCCATAAGTAAGGTCTGCTATTTTCCACAGAAAATCATGTGGAGTAGAGTTGGGAAAGCCATCAACTTAGTAAATGATAGAGATTTCTGCATTTTGAAGTATATTGCTTAGTGCAAAAAGGTAAAATAAGTAATTTGGCTTACAAAATAAGGATTAAAACCACTACCAATCCAAATAGCATTTTCTCCATAAAGTAATTTACTGTTGATGAGCTCTGAAAGATTACTGGGGGGAAATCACTCAATAAAACTTACACGTTATCTGATTATGATTTGATTGTTTAAGAAAAGTCAAGTATGGTGCAGAAGAATTTTGTAATTGCATTTTTCTTCTAAAAACATCTGGTATTTAAGATGTGGAATGGTTGCAACTCTAAAAATTCAATTATGGAAATTATCCTTAAATTATAAACTAACATATTATTAATGCACAATTAAAATACAGAAGGGAAACAAGATTATCCATGAAGTACTGCTGAATCTTTCAACTGATGGAAATTACTACAGATATTTTAAACATTTCTTAGATTGATAAATTGTGTTTGCAATCCATCAGGAAAGATACAAACCCAAAGTGTACAACCATCCACTTAATGAGACTTTTTAAAAACTCAGTTGAGGCCTTTGTAAAGTGTTAATTTTTCATTTTCAGAAAAAAATGTTACAGACTATGTTTCTAAGGAATGTAGCTGCAATCTTCACTAAGATCTGACACAAAAAATGAGAGAACTGATCATACAGACTAATTTTGTATCCCAGTGTTTATATTCCCACTTTCAAACATTTCTCCTAATATATCAATCATGTGATAAACCACAGTATTGTGGTTCAATCTGTTGATTTCTACAAGAATCAGTGGTCAGATTTATTTCAAAATTATGACAATTACACAGTGTAAGTTTAAGGAGACATGAGGGTTTATGTGCCTAAGGAACTACTGTCATTATTATTTCATTGTATGCATTGCAAAAAGCCCATTTTCCATCAAACTGTGGGAAATATTAAAGGAAGAATTAATTTTTCTTTGGTGCGTTTTCTTCCTATGTAGAATTCAAATATAAACACTTGGACTGGAATCTCAAGAGTTTATGCATATAACGTATTTCACAGAGATAAATCCACTGAAATCACTAAGATTGCTCACACACCTATAATGAACTTCATACATAGCATGTGGTGAGCTCAGTCTTACCTACCAATATGAAAGGGGAAAAATGTACAGATAAACAGTGAAAAAGAAAATTATTAATGTACAAAAATATTTCATGTTACATACCTTCTATTACAATTAAGGACAGAACTAAAAATAAGGACACTCCTTAGAGTGCAAGAGCTGTCCATCCCCATGTGTAAGAAATCAAACAAGTCAGGCAGAAAACTGAAATGGCTGAGCAAGGATTTGCTGCTCAAACTGAGAAGGAAGAAAGAAATGCATGTCAGTGGAATATAGTGAATTACTTTTCCCCAAGTTGAGTCTGTTTTGCCCCATCACAATAATTGTCCACTAATGTCCCTGTCCTCACCTTGACCAACAAGCTTTTCCATTTCCCTGGTCCTCCCTAGAGGAGGGGGACTGAGAGAGCAACTGAGAGGGGTCTTGCAGATGGCCAAGGTCATCCCACCACATCAACAAAGCTGGCTGCCAGTGCTAGAGGGCAGCAATATTTTTCATGCTAAACAGACTATTAGAGTCCATTCTCATAATCTGGTCTATCAAAAAAAATTACAAGATAAATGTAATACTGTGCCATTTGAAAAACATTTTTTCTTTCCAATACTGAGAAAAGTTTTGGAATGTACAATAATTCAGAGCTGATGTATAACATAGTTCATTCACACCTGTGTGAGGTAAGGTAGTTAATAAGGCAATATCACTAATGGCTCTAAAAGCCTGAGTGTTTTTAGCATTAGCAAGCAATTTCCAGACTATTTCTAGGGAATTTAACTACCATAACTGAAACCACTTTCATTTTTATAAATCACTTCTTCAGGTAAGAAAGTTTTCAGCTCACAGGTGACATTTACTGAGCCAACATATATGCTATAAAATTAGAGGAAAAGAATTACAGAATAGATGAGTGATGTATTTGAAGGGCCATATTCTGACATTCTCCGTCTATGAAATGGATAATTTTATCTTAATTATACACTCTAATTCCACTTCAGTAATTAACAAACCTCATCACTATGCATTTTGGGGTCTGCTATTCTCAGGATTACCTTTATTGCTAGTCTCTGTTGACAGTGCACTTTCATAGGGGCAATTTAAAAACCTCTGAAACTGAAACAGATAACTGAAGACAATTACACAATGTAAAAGATGTATGCTAATTAGAACTACCAAAATATCTGAAGGAGTAATTGCATCTGCAAATCTGAAGGCTTTGCAAGGAAACTGGGGGGGAATAGGTAATGGAAAACAATTTCATAAGTACAGCACAAAGAAGTACTGGCCTTAGACTAAACTCAAATCCAGAAATTCTGGCAAAGCAGCAGATTCCTCTGACAATGGGCAATTTGAAAGCCAATTAACATATGAATTGCAAAAAGGACATGCAATAAAATCTCACTGTGCTACTGAAAAATAATAAAACCAGAAAATTTAGCAATAAAATCTAAAATGGGAAGGAGGTGCTGTTCTGCTAGTCTAATGATGATCCTGGTATACAGAGTGGGACGCAGGGCTTTGCCTGTTCTTAAGGCTGCAAAGGCTAATCTGACATCAGGGACAAGGTAGGGCTCTATTAACTAATAGGTGTGGGAAGAGCCAAGAATAGGAATGTATCTAAACACTTCCAGCTCCGTCTGGAGTGACCTTAGCATAACTCTTGCTTAGGGGCCCCAAAAGTAAGAACGAAAAACTGTTTAGGCCTGGTGAGAAAGCAAGAGTATCCAAGGAGTAGTCATGCTACTTGTGGTCACATTAATGTCCCTCTGTGAATGTGAGATGGCTGAAGGGTAACTCCACACACGTGTGAAGGCAAATACTCACATCAGAGTCCCCAGGCTTAACTCTTAAATGATGGGGCACGTATTTTGAGATCAAACATGACAATTCAAGTGGCTGTAATTGTAGGGCTCAATCAACTGATGGTGCAGACGATGAGATTCCTCATCACTTAAGCCGTCAAAAGCTTTTAGTTCAGTTATATGTAATGTCATTTCCACTGTTGTATCAGGCAGATGGTTTAGTAAACTATTTTCACAGTAGAAGAAGGAAGGTAGCCTGTAACTGAGGGATTAATTCTGTCTGCTGTACCCTACTTCCCAAGGGATGATTTAGTAGTGCATTTTTTTATGTCAGCAAATATTAAACCACCACTATCAATATATATCATATATAATTTGCTACAAGACACAATCTGGCCTGCAAAAATAATGCCTTCTTAATATCCAACACACCTTTGAATTAAAACAGCTCTTTGTTCTTATACCAGTAACATAAAAAAAAAATCAAGTTCCTTCTTCCATCTTTATTGTAGGGCTTTCTACCATGCTGTGGTAAGATAGCACCACATTGTGCTGTTTTTCCTGAGAAGAGATAGTAACCATGACCTGTGGTCATCATACACTACTAGTTTTAGCCACAATTCAGTGGCTAAAAATACAATAATTGCTGTATGTGTTTATGTGAATGAATAAAACAGATATACATACAAAATCTTATGGCTTTGTGAACAGTGATTTCATGCAAAAGTCATGAGGATTGCATTTCAGTTTGTGATACTTGTATGAGAGACAATTGTTGGCAACAAAACAATTGTCCCTTATTATGCCTGTGAATTTTTCTGTTCATTATGCATAGGCATGGCACTGTGAATTTTTGCATTATACAACAACAGAAGATCAATGTTTTGCAATAGGACTAAAAATGGTATCAGTTCTTTGAGCAAATATAAAGAATATTACCATCGTTTTTAAGTCCATGATATTTTTTGTATGCATGAATAGAGCAGTAGTTGCTACTAGTAGTAGTTAGTAAAATCTATGTAATTTAGTTATTTTTTCTTCTGTTTTCAGGTAGATGTTTTATTGATTAGTTAATTTGCTCACAGGTGAGAATTTCCAAGATAAGGTTTTAGAATAAGGGTAAGCCTAGAAAATGCATGTAAGACTGGGACCTCATCTATAGGCTGTGGTTTTGATATTGCAGGCTGTACGGTAAATTTCAAGATGAATGTCTAAACAAGCTGGTTCGGGTACTGACAGTAGCATAACTCAAGCAGCAAAGATCTGCTTCAGATTTCTTTGCACATAACTTTGATACCAGGTTTTCTAAGGGTAAAATACACCATGTTTCAATTTTATGAGTAGATTTTGCTACCTAAATTCACCTGGGGATCAATTTTTCAAAGTAATTGCATTAAGGGATCAGCTTCCCATTTACTCTGGGCTGGAAGGTGCCTGTACAAACCCTTCTACATAGGTACTAAACTGCTTTTGAAACTGGTCAGCATGATACACCAAAACATCTTGACCATTTTGTGCTTTAATACTCATTTTTAGAATAAATTTCTTCATTAATTATATTCACAATTATTTTTCCAAAGCTGTAGACTTTTTTGGTGAATGAACAGCCCTTGCAAATCTTATGATGAAGGTCAGCATAGAAAAGCATTTTTGATATAGAACTTATTGGTGCAAAAGTCACTGAATGTGCTAAGTAAGTCTGCATTGGCTGGGATAACTTTCTCACTGACTTTTTGAGTGATTTTTCTGTACTTAATTTACCCACTTTTGCTGGAAACCTTTAAAAGTAATCACAGCTCAAGGCTAGCTGCTAAATAGATTGAAAACTGAATTTATATCACTGTACCCCTTCTGTAGACTGCTTGTCTGCTATACATCCACTTCTCTATTAAATAGTCCAGAACAGCTGCTAAAGTTCTAGTGTCTATTACACACGCTGCTCTCCTAGATATCCTCTGTGTAAGCACAATGTTCTTTTATTTAAAACATCTTATAATAACCTTCTTCCTCATAGAACACCACTGAATCACTCTTTATGACAAATTCTTCATAAAACAGGATGCAAGTTTCTACTTGGTTCAATTGAGTCTACTTGTTCTCAATAATTCCAAAGCTATACACAGAGACTTAATACACCAAATAACATATCTTTGGCAGGCCCTAATAAATACAGGGTAGGTTTTCTTGCTCCTGCGCTACTATAACATTGAATGTTTTTATTTAACCCTCTAGAGAGAAGCACAAGTGACAAGACTTGACTGCTGTCTCCTCTTTTTTGGATTTTTAATAATTTCAAGTCTGTCACCACTCAGTGAGGCTGGGTTTTCACAGATATCAATTAGTTTTCCTGAAACACTAATATTTCATCTATAGAAGTTTCATCTTCCAGCTAAATGCCTTACACTACTCTACAGACTGTATAGAATCCTACTGGTCAATTTCTTAACACTTCCTCATGTAACAAAAGGTGAGGTAGCTACAGGGACGTAGGCTTTTTTTGCCAGTGCTCCCAGGAAAAATATTTAGGTCCCAAAACTGAAGAGATAAAATAAAAGAGACTGGCATTATTATATAAAAGAGTATATAGGAGCATATGTATCTATATCTATATATATATGGATGTTTCTGTAAAAATAAGATTTCTTTTAAACATCATTTCACAGATAGGGGAAAGACATGCAGAAGTAGAAAAATTAGTAGAAAGCAAATCAAGTGTTTCCTAATCTGAAGGTAGTACCCAGATTAGTACCCAAACTTCAGTGTTTTTTCAGTACTAAGCGTCCAATTATTTTAGTGTGAACAAAATAAATGACATGTTTTAGTGCACTTAAGATTATACAGATATATCTGTACAGATCTGTATAGATTATTGCAGATTGTCTGAGCTGACTGGGTATGACACAGCATCATCAAACCATACTGTCTAATTACCTTGGTCCTTCCTACTAGGCTGAGCTCCTATCTGTGGCACAAATATGGGTTCCAGAGTGATGCAATGAGGCAGCAGACTTGGTGCACAGCCACTGTGGACTCCGTTCAGCTGCTGGACCTGGAACTGAATCACAGAATCATGGAAATGTGAAATCACAGAATCATTTAGATTGGAAAAAAACCTTTAATATAATTGAGTTCAACCATGTCTAAAATGACTAAAGCATGTGCTAATGAAATGTAACACAGTCTACACCTTTATTTTCTGATATAGAGTTTAATGTACTTCAGATGAGAAATAAACTGCCTGTGAACTTCAGTGGAGATAGAGAACTCCTGAAAATCCATCTTCAATAGTTCCTGATAGATATATGGAGATGGACTTCAGCAAAAATACAAATATGTCAATGATGTGATTCAAATTTAAAATACCTAAGCCACTTAGGATGGCTTTTACAGCAGAAGGCTTTTTTTTTTTTAATAAATAATAAAATTACTTCCACTGTCACAGCCGGTTCTCAGCAAACAAGTAAATTTAATCCTATTTGATCCTATCCTAAAAGATACCACATAATCAAATTCAAGAATAACAGCAATAACATTGCATATTAGATTCAACAGTAGGGCTGAAGAAATCCCGAAACTGCTAGATCTCAGAAGAAAACGTCTGTAAACATGTCTTTTCTCACAAGTGATTGCTATCTGGCTGTCACATGCAAGAATCCTAATTAGACTCTTATTCTGTCTAATATATGCCTTTTGTGCTAGACAGACTTCATATAAGTGGTCTAAGTTAAATTCTACTCTTTTTCTCTAAGTTTCTACTCTTCTCATGCTGTCAAGTTGTATGTAGTATATCAGTAGATTTGTGGATTTCCTTTCTGCTGTATCAGACCAATGTATTTAATGGTTTGTAGCCCACACATTTACTTACCTCTTCCCCAACCTTGCTGTAGCCAAGTATTGCTGGCCTGTGCTGCTTTCTGCATCCAGTTCCTGTAGGAAGTCTCCACACATGCACTGCTAAGCTTTCCATGATGAAGTTGTTCCCCTTCCCCAAGACCTTTTCCCACCTCTCTCTTTATTATGCCCCGAGTTTTCAATGTTCTCAGCAACTCCATTATGGACTTCTTCAGGTAACAGAGAGCTGGCCATTACCTGCTGTCTCCCAGTGCAAGCCTTACTTTGCCTTGGACATCTAATTTGTCAGACCTAGACTGGGGCTTGCTTCACCACTGCCACAGCAGGGCCCAGGGAAGACAGGAGGAAATGCTCTGGGCAAGGTGTCACCAGGCTCCATAATTTATCACATTAGCAAAGTTACTCTCACAATGGGAAAAGAAAGGGAAAAATAGGCTGAATGGCTACTGGGCCTCTTTTCCATAAAAAAGCCCCCAACAACCAATAAAGGAACAGGGATGTGATCCTGTCTTAGCTCCATTGGGCTGATTGCCACAGTGTTTGGTCTAGTTGCTGTAGCTGGACTGAGGGGCAGTTAGAAGAAGGATGAAGCTACTTCAGTGGTTCCATGAGCCAGGAAGGCTCAACAACTACCAGAAGTACCCTTAATTTTCAGATCAGCCGCTATGTTTACATACCACATGGTGTGGAGGAGCCACAATGAAATAAGGCTCAGAGCCGTCCTACTGCCAATGGGACCAAGTGGTCCTTTGCCAGTGCACCCATAGCCGTGCCTGCAGTAGTTCTGCCAGTTTTGGTATCTGGAGCCCGGTGTCTCCTCTGCCCTGACATGCAATTAAAATTCTCAGGAAAAAGGCAGGGGAGGGAGGATTCAGAGGGCAGCAAGCCCTCAGGTGCACTAATCCTTACTCTTTTCTTACTGTATGTTCTGCAAACATTGTCCTCATCCCCACTCCTACACACACTCCCAACTTCCCTCATGTGCCAGCTGTGCTTTGGTTATCCAGACAAAAATGTGACAGCAGATTGAGGAATGCTGCTGGGATATGGAGAGTTCCTATCTTCAGCCATGTCATCTATGACTAGGAGTCTGTTGTTACTGGTAGGAGCTGCTGTCTTTGCCAGTACATCATGGGAAAAATCTGGTTTGTGCTCTGATTCAAGGGGCCATTGTAGGGCTAGTGCGACAAAGGTACACAGCCTCACAGGGGTGATATGCCCATGCCTGGCTGTGTACAGATACCCACCACAGCCTTTCCAGATGAGACATGATTCTTCCTAACACACAGTGGCTTTATGGGCTCTTGATGGGTACAGATTTCAGCAATGAAATCTGTATATGAAATCACAGGAGGAGCAAGCAGTGCTCTGCTACTGCAGCCATAGCAAGCAGTAGGTGATGATGAATCACAGATGATGACTCAGGTAGTACAGCCCATATTCAGTTCTGTGTGAGCTGAATGATTCTAAGTAACATTTGTCTCCTAGGTGTACTTCAAAGGCTGCTGGGAAGGGCAGAAAAACTTGCCACTTCCTCAAGTTAGCCTTGCATCCTGCTCCTATGGCAGTTGTGTTGAAGCCCTGACTAGCAGAGGCCTGGAAGGTAGCTTCCTACTCCAGCAGCCAAGGCAGAAACTCAGGATGAGGGCAGCTGAAGTGTAAAATTCATGGCTATCATCCTTCTGGCAGGATTGTAGGCCAAGAATCAGGTGTACAGGTTTGTCTGAGGCAATGAAGCTCCAGTAGGAAGACTACAGACTTTGTATGTGTGTGCACTTTATGCGTGGGAAGCTTCAGATGATCTGTCTCCTCTGCATCAGTTACTTCCTGATGCCTTTTGCTGATACTAGATAAGATCAGATGTTAAAAAAAAAAAAAATTCTGTTTCAGGACAGAAAAGGGCCAGCTTTGTTCACAGGTAGTAGCTCTAGTGGAATCTTAAGCTGAGGGGGAACTACATAAGATGGAAAAGTATCAAAAGTATTACCTTCAAAAGCATCTTCTCAGGACAGCTAAGCTGATGGCACCTTTCTAACACATTCAATCAAGAAGACAAGAAATATAGGATTTGCTTATTGCCTTCTGGCCAGTACAGAAAGCAGACAATTTTGTTTTATTTAAATTCTTGAGTCATTTACTCTGCCCCTACAAAGCTCTGATCAGTAAAAATTGCCAAAACAGGCTCTGATATTGGGAATTTTTCATCTTGTATTGTTGCTTTGTTTTACTGTTTCTCAAGGGATCAATAGACATAAATGGGATTCTTCCCAAGAGTAGAATAGTTGAAGGTCTTTGAGATAGAATAACTGTGAAAACACATTTTTGGTTAGATGTCACCAACACACCAAATGTCTTTAGAATTGTGTTTGGAAAGGCAAATACACAATTCTTTCCACAAGCAAACATTGACAATATGAGCATTAACCCCTGAACACAGCCTTTCTGCACCTTCCTAGCTGCTACTGGAAGGAAAATCAGATAGCACATGACATGAATTCATGGTGTGAATTCATGAATTCATAAATGCATGGTGTGAATTCAGGAACATGACCACTGAGTGCATGTAACAGTAATATGGAAGAAGAAAATTATGTCCCTTTCTT
>VXAC01001090.1:1443764-1488970 GCA_013399225.1 Rhipidura dahli
TTTTTTTTTTTTTTTTTTTTTTTTTTTTGTTTTTTTTTTTTTTTTTTTTTTTGCTTATATTAGGTTCAGGTTTCTTGCTGGCCAGAGAATGTATTTTTTCTTTAATTTGTGAGTGTAATCCAGAGGCCTTTATAGCTGTGTGGAAAGATTGATAGAGAAACTTAGTTCTTGGGTAATAGTCCAGAAACAACATAATAATTTCATAAATAAAATTTGCTGCCACTACAACTAGAAAAAAGAATTTTTGAGAATTACTATTTTCCCCCAAATACATACTATTTACTAAGTTTAAATTACCCAACATGTGAAATAAAATTATTTCAGTAAAATGAACTTTGGAATATTGTCTTGTTAAGCAGCAGGATTTTAATTTTCTTTAAGTGAGCCAGTAATTTTAATTGCTCTCTTCTTTTTGTTTGTTTTGACATAATTACTATTTTTGCAATGTACAAAATACTATAGGTGTTATGCATAAATTCCACGTCAGAAGTCATGTCCTCGCTAAGTCTCACAACAGCCCACAGGAATTTGAAAAATAAAATTCCTTTTGCAAACAATGCTTAGGTAATTTTATAACACGTATAGCTGGCCCTTCATACTCAGTGAGTTTCTTAACTTTAGCTAACCAATCAGTAAGTCTGCCTTGGTAAATATATTTTTCCTCTCAAGAGCTCTGACTTACAGGAACCAAGAATAACTCTGCTCAGTATCTAAAAACTCACTGCAAATTAATTTGGAGTGCTGAAGTTATCTCTTGGATCTGATCTTAGCATTCTGCATAGTGTGATGAATACTGATCTTCAATGTGCAGCCTAGACAGCAATTTTTTTCTCTGTGTGATAATATTTCTCTTGGACAATGAGGTGAGATGATTAAAATGAGTTCTAGTGACTAAGAGGAGCATGAAAGGCAAGACTATAAAGTCAGTACAGCAATTTTGTTTGCAGGCCATGCCCCTAAGTCAATTGGAATATGTGTGAAATAAAGCCATTAAACACAATTTATATTCAGTGCAGTAAATCTGTGGAAATATAATGTGTGGCTTCAAGCTTTGCCTTTATCATCTCCTAAAATAGGCTTTGCTAAGTAACATTGAAAATTACTGTACTTTTTTTGGTTCCAGTTTGAGTTGGATAAAAGCAAGTCCTTTTTCACATTCCTTCTGACAGCATGCAATCTACTGCCTGACTGAAACTCTTATCTGCATTTACTCAGTATTTATATTTTATTTCAAAAGTCTCATAACTTTGTTTTAGTTGTCCATGAGGACAATAACAAACATCCCTCTCTCTGCAAAAGTTTAACAGGCAACAGTCCTCTAGTTGTGTGTGTACTTCATTTTGCTTAGGATCTAAGGCAAATTTCAGCCAGTTTAATGTCTTAATTCCCTGTGTGAGGAGATATATAATCTTTTTAAAACAGGGATAAAGTGTCCTAATATAGGGCTGCAAAAGTCATTACAAGATGTAGTAAAATTCTCAGTAAATTGTTTCCTAGTAAGAGCATTGAGATTTTTAGTAAATGGAAAGAGAAACTGCAAAGTATGAAAAACCACACAATTTTAATATTCTATAAAGCTAAGAGCAATTTGTAACTCTGCATAAATTCTTTAAGGACATATAAAAAAATCTTATTGCCACTTGTCTTCCTAAAATGCAAAGAATTTTATATGCATAAAAATGAAGAGTCCTGGGAATTTTAAGAATATATGTTAAGGAGGTATTTTTAAAACTGTCACTTAACTAAGACAAATATGGTTGTCTTTATATACATAACTAGTATGTATCAAAGCCAGAGTTCTTGAAATCTGTCAGAAACACCAAAGTCTCTTAACTTACACAATCTCATTTTTCTGTGGTTGCAATTACCCCATTTCAATATTTTTGTTTTGTGAATTTATAATAAAGAAGAGATCAGAATTGTTTGGAAAGATGAACTATGACAGAATATGAATGTATTTTTGTTTGTGCCAATATATTTTTGTGCCAGCTAAACTTGGAACAGAGGGAGAGGTCCAAAAGAACAACTCAGTTATGCAAGAAAGTAGTGACAGGGACTCTATCAACACATGCCACCTATCAGAAAGTCAGTACATTTTTTCATAGATATCTTGATCTCTTGGTGAGCCACTGCTAAAGCCTGTTTCTCCTGTATTTTTTTTTCCCCTTAAGCCCTTTCCCCCTGTTACACTATAGTGAAGATGAAGCTGTATTCCTTTGAAAAGTTCAGGATATTTTCTAAATATGTGCTTGTCAACTCGATTAACAGTTGTGTAATCCCCATCTATTATGGTCTGTGCTTGACAGTGTTTCTCTGTTCTCTGTCTTGCAAAATGCAAATCTATCTACTTGATGGATTTAAATAAGTAGCACAGATGGAAAAATAATGCCTTTTTTTTTGGTCTTGAGATACTTGCTAATTTTAAAAAACATGTCATTAAATATAGTTTTCTTTGTATAAAAATAGGCTATGCAGAGAGAACAGTTTATTTTATTTCATTTGTATTTCATGAAGTTGCCCCTGCAAACAAAATTACACTGAAGTTCTATTCCTTATGCTCACATACACAGAATTATTTCCAATGCAATACAGCAATGACACACCAGTCCCACAAAACAAACTGATGAGACTGCTAACAGTTCACACTCTCTCTGTGTTTGCTGCCTGTAAAAGTATGCTTACTCTCTTTTTGCAAGGTCTAGAGTCTTTTGTGTGTCTGAAGATAATCAGTCAAGAACATTTAAAAATTAAAAAACTATCAAAACCCAAAACAAAATAGAATAAAGGTGCATTAGGAAAAAATTCTCAACTGTTAGTCTCAAACTCTCAGTACCATTAAAATATTCCAGTTTTAACTGTTTGGAAAGCACTCTTTCCTTATCCATAGACTAACATAAAAGTTGTGATTTTATGACATTACAATTTATATCACATTTTTTCTTTTTTCTTTTTTTTTCATCATTAACTACAGAGTAACTTAGGTTGGAAGAAACCTCTGGAGGTCATCTTGTCCAAACTCTTGCTCAAAATGAACCAATTTACACCATGTGAATTAAGGCTTTATTCTGTCAAGTTTTTAATATATTCACAGACAAACATTCTGCAAGCTCTCTGGGAAGCCAACTTAACCACCCTCATAATGAAAATAGATTTCCTTTAGTATCTTCAGATTTCCCCGTGTTGTAAACTGTTCCCACTGCCTCACATTCTAGGAGAGCCTGGCTCTGTTCTCTTTGTATGCTTCCACTAGCTTGTTAAAAGGTATTTATGAGGCCTTCCTTTTAGTCTCTCTTGTTAAGACCAAACTCATCTGTTAGCCTCTCCTGGTATATGTCAAGTGCTCCAATTGCCTTGGTAAACTTCTGCTGGATCTGCTTCAGCACAACAATGTTTTTCTCGTGGTAATGAGACCAAGGCTGGGTACAGTACTCCAGATGTAGTGCCACAAGTGCCAAAGGGAGACAAAGAATCAATCACTTCTCTGGACTTGCTTGCAACACTCCTCCTAACACAGCCCAAGGTGCTGCTCCCCTTCTTTGCTGCAAGGGCACACTGGTGGCTCAAACTGAATTTGTTTCCTGCCAGTACCCTCATCTCTCTTCTGCCAAACTGCTTTCTGCTCACTTGATGTCCAGGCAGTGCTGGGGTTTTTTGGTTACTATATTCATGGTGCAGGACTCAGTGGTGCAGGACCATTTTAACCCTTTATGAAATTTCTGTCATGTCTTCTGTTTAAGCCCCTTTACACAACAGTCCAACCCTCCAGTCCCTTTTTTCCAATTTGGCATCATTCACAATCCTGTAGAGGGGGCATTCCACCTAGTCAGCCAGTATTTTTTTTCCCGATTCATTCCCAAATGCATTCTAAAGTCATGACCATTTCTTTGATCAAACCCCCTCTGCATTACATCTCCAGCCCTTTCATGCAGCTTTCTCAATATAGTCATCAGTCACTGCAGAGGCTGCTACTGCACTGAGCTGCCACCAGGAGCTCAGCTCCACTTCCTTCCAAGGGCAACAAGTGCTACTTCAGCTCTTCTAATGTGTCTCGTCTGGCTCTGTCCACTGTTGCAGGATGATGTGAACCCCCCTTGCGATCTGCATCTGTATCATACATATCCTGGAGATGATGTCTAAGATAAACTATGAAATCTCAGCAGAGGGGAGTATTTAAAAAGACAAATTGGGCTCAGGAATGTCAAGAACAGATGAGTTTAGAGACGTTGTGTGCACATGGGCAATCCACCCTGTCAAAACTTAAATTTACTTGTCTTAACCTCAAACTGAATGACACGTGGTCTTCAGCGTTATTTTTAGAACTATAATTGAGCTATACATTTTTAAACTTTTCTTTCAAATGCTTTGAATAAGGTTGCAGAAGTTGCAACAAAATGGCATTGAAGCAGCAATTAAATTAATACATTTAAGAACTGATTACTCATAAATATAAACCATTTTACCTCATGAAGAAATTGAGAAAAAAGAAAGGTGTAGTTTTTAAGCTCTTAATTTCAACAAATAATTTATTCCTTGTCTTCCAGGAAATGCATTAACAAAGTTAAAACTTATTTTAGCTGTTCTGCTTGAATAGCAGAAAAGTCCTGCTCCTTTTGAGTGAAACTAGGTTGGCATTATTGCAATAGACAAATACTTGTCCCAGGTAGATTGCTGAGGGTAAGAAAACACCCTCATTAACAGGCAGTCCTGTCAGCCCTGCTGCCATTGCAAACAGCCGTGCACCAATTTTTTGACAGAAGTTTGGATTTCCCCAGAATAGCTACGTGCTACCAGTGCATTGAGTATAGAAACATCTCCTTGGAATTGGTGTGAATACAATAGGTTTTGAATCTCAGTCCTGCAGACTATTGTTGGTGTAGCCCTAATGAATACCTCTTCCAGGGAAAATGAAAGCCTTGTCCCTTTGGAGGGCAGAGAGGAGAAAGATTTATCAATTGTCATTCTCCTCCCAAAATTCATATTTCTTTCATATGCTTTTTTCCTTCTGACTGCAAAATTCATTTTTGTCTTCTGAGAGCATAAGATCAATTTTGACTACTGTGACCAGAAATTAAAGATCTAAATCCTTCAAAGCACATTGATTTAATCACACTAATAAAGCCAAATGATTCCCAAATCTTGTGAGAAGTCCTAGGGTAAGTAAAGCAGGAATCCAGGCATTAGACATATCCACAGTCCTGCTGCAAACAGTAGATAACACTTTTGCTGCTGCTGACAATTTCAAGTAATAGATTAGCTCCAAGTAGTTCTGACTTCCCATTCTTAGCTTTCTTTCTGCCTTCATTAATTATTTCCCCAGAAACTTTTCGAACTGCTTACTAGAAGCTAACTGCTCCAGCTTTCATGTAACTTTTCCTGATATATGATGGAATACTCCATAGCTTCTAAAAGCCATGAAAAAGGTGCTCATTTGGGACTGAGGAAGTGGAGGAAAGAGAGAGAAACAGTAGAAAAGTGGGCTGAGTACGCTGCTCATTCTGTCATTTCCCTATGGGCTGGATCTGGAGAGTAATTTTGACTCTGTAGTCCCATTTTGAAATAGAAACTTTTCCCATTGGAGTAGATGAGAATATCTTTAAAATGTCTGGATGCCTGTTTCTATGAAAAGACTCATTAGATTACCTTATACAATGTAAAGTTTATGAAGAGAGTCCATTAAGAGACTTGTGGAGGTGTAAGTTGAGGATTCTTTAAGCATGCTGACAACGAGAATGTGACTCATCTGTGTGAGAGAGAATGGACTATGGGACTGGTACAACCTTTATTTCTCTTCTGGTGAAAATGATGCCTTCTTTGAAGGTAGTTCAGTACTTCTTTCCTTTCAAAAAATGAGTATTTTTCTTTTGTTCAGTTTCCTTGACAGTAAGGAAAAGAAAATGTCGTCTTTTTGCCACAGAGATGTTTGAAGAACTCTTTTTTTTTTTTTTTTCCACCTAGAGAAATTAAAAAAAAAAAAAGCATATGTACATATGTGATGGACAGCTATGACAATATTTTAAGGAAAATTGTAGGGAAGGTCTGTAAAATCTTTCAGTGATTCATACTTTCTTTCTCTCCAAAGTGCTTATTTTCACAAGGATCTTGACATTATAGCCAAAATCACTGCTAACACAAAGGCCCAGAAACAATTCCATTTCTTAATGAAAACCTCATGCTGTGGTCTTTTCATATGCAGCCAATTAACAGGAACAAGAACAGTTGAAACTTCTAATAGCAAAAATCTCCTCCACTAGGAAGAGCTCAAGATGGATCACAATGAGGTCTCCCCTCAGTCTCCTTCAGGCTGAACAGTCCAAGTGACCTCAGCTGCTCCTCATACACCTTCTCCTCCAGACCCTTCACCATCTTTGTTGCCCTCCTTTGGATGTTCTCTAATAGTTTAATGCCCTTTTTATGTTGTGGCACCCAGCACTGCCCCCAGCAGTGGAGGTGAGGCTGCTCCAGTGCAGAGCAGAGCAGGACAATCCCCTCCCTTGCCCGGCTGGTGATGCTGTGCCTGATGCCCCCCAGGACAGGGTTGGCCCTCCTGGCTGCCAGGGCACTGCTGACTCACATTCAACTTGCTACTGACCAGGACCCCCAGGTCCCTTTCTGCAGCGCTGTTCTCCAGCATCTCATTCACCAGTCTCTATACAAACCCAGGCTTGCCCTGTCCTGGGACAGAATCCAGGACTTGCCCTTAATAAATTTCAAACAACTGGTGATTGGACGTCCCTCTAATTTGTCCTAATGATGAATGTGATAAAAAATTAACTTTATTTTGTATTAACGAAAGTTTTTTTAGTTTCAGAGAGCAAACATTCATAAGAAACACAAACCCATCGTTTTTTTTAAATACTGCAAAGCTCACATCTGGTTGTGGCAAGATCTAAAGAATTTAAGTTAGATGTATTCTATAAATATGAAATTCATGTTTGTCCTGCATTTGTGGTATAGGTAGGTATCATGCTCATGTGCACTCACTCAGCAATTCCCTGGCTGATAAAAGAAGCCTCTGACCAGTTTCTGCTAAGCTGATCTCATTGACTAATTTGAGACAAGGGGATTTACTCAGCTGCACCAGAGAGTATTTGTCTAATTACTGCAAGAGCTAGGAAATAGCTGCAAGAGGTAGAAAATTCAAAGAATCCAGGTAATTTTCTCTGTTGTGCACTTGGCCAGTTCACAGTGACTATCCATGTGCTTCCATGTATTGATTAACACCTGGAATGAAGATTCTGGTTCCTCCTGAGACTCTCTGAAGCAATTCTTATTGCAGTATAGATTTTAGATAGATCAAGTCATTCTAAATTAGAAATTACTCCTGCAGATGCAGAAATGGTCACCTAGTATGGTCTTTTGAACATACTTAAGACATGAAGTGTTTTGTACACATTTTATCAATAGGAATAGAACATACATGGTCCCATGGGACCACGGGAGACAAAACTGAATGTAAGAATTCAAAAAAGACGTGGTTTGGGAAAGGTTTTGCTGATACAGCTGAAGAGCTCACTGCAAATTTCCTTACAATGGAAACTTCTGCCACCACCCAGACAGGAGCTGATCATGCATCAAGATTTTGGAGATCTAATTCCCCATATGAGCATTGTCTTGTTTAAAAGATCCTAGTAGGTAAGGGGTTTCAAACATCTCATTAATAGTCTATAGAGCGTGGTCCTGTAAGGTGCCAACAAGAGCAGTTGCTCCCTGATAAAAAGGGAGATGAGGGTGACAGCAAGATGGAGAGAAGCAGGGACCTCACGAGGAACAACCCAGTCCCATTGGCACCTGGATGAGACAAAAAGGGCACACTGATGCTGGTAGTCAGGTTCAGGCAAGTGCACAGAAAGCCAGGCAAATCCTTATCAGTGGCTTGTTCACCAATCCAGACCCAACTAACCCTGTCAAATTAAACAAAAGCAGTAGTTTCTGATACTTACGGAGAGACTTTTTAAAGATTGAGTTTCAGAGACCTTCCCAAACCTAAAAGGGACCAGAAAACTCATTGTTCAAAAAGACCCCCCCCAAGCCTAGCATCTACACAAAACATGATCATTCCACTTCAGTTTGCATTACATTGTAATGGGGATTTTTAAAAAATATTATATGTATTGTATTTAAATATTTTTTATGTATTATACAATACTTTCCCATTACAAGATAAGAGGTAGAAGATGTAAAACTCTAACAATGCTCTAAAGACACAGGACAAAAAAGGTGGAGTAGTAATGAAACAAATGTTGATATTGCACAGTAAGGTTTGTCTAAGGTTTTTCATGGTTTGGCCCTCTGCCACTGGCCATTCAAAGCTGGCAAAAGCAACTGATTTTACTTTCCAAGAGTCATTTTGTAATCGAATCCAAGGCTGCTTCTCCTCTAAATAGTGAATGCCAAAAATTATTTAGAATTCCCTCCTTCCTTCCTTCCTTCCTTCCTTCCTTTCTTCCTTCCTTCCTTCCTTGCTTCCTAGGGGCCACCATTCTTCTAACTATTTTTAACAGGTTTGTGTATTTTACACAATGGTTTTTAACTATTTTGCTTGGCATATTTTTTATCTCTATCACTCGAAGATTAATTGGATTTATAAAGGAGATTAAATTAAACCAATATAGGAATAAATAAAACATATAAATCACATAAATCCTTCTGATTTCAAAAATCTCTGGGGATGACATATTTTTTCCAGTATTTTACCTTTGCCATTATAGCCCTATCTGTAATTACTCAAAAGTCATTGCTAAGCACTGCACTTTTCTTGAGTCTACTCCACACATCTTTACTGCAGATGAACCTCAGCAGAAACTCCTGTAAAGAGCAGCCTAATGTACTTGGTAAACTTCATAGCAGGCAATTATAACCACTGATTGCCCAGTTTAGTGCCATGGAATAAAAAACAAAACTCCGGAACTACCAATAGTACCTTTAAGGTAATAAGGTAAATATTGTCATTTTGTTCATAGCACTTCACACATTTCTCCCAAAGAAATAAGGAATATCAACAGAGTAAATTTCTTCTTTTAGGTTTCTCTCAACATTTTGCCAAGGAAAGTCACAGCAAGCTTAACATGAAGGTGACCTCAGACACTTATTACTCTTAACAGCCTGAGAATACCCTTTAGATGCTGAGGGGTTTTCTCGAGGTCTAAACTAAAGTACTGCTTATTCCACTTGGACAATTTACTTCAGGTTTAAATTACTTTTCAATTTGGGTTTCTCATGTCATATTTGCTACTAGTAACTTTATCTGGCATCGTCTTTTAACATAAACCTGGAAGAAAGCAGCTTACAAAATTAAAAATCACATTGCCCTTTATGCCCTTCCCTGTGTATTTTTTTTCTTATTTCCTCTGCAGTTTTTCAGAAACCACAATATTCTCATAAAACAGGGCACTTTTAGAGCTCACAGTGCAGGTGGTGAAATACTGCAGGGATTTAGTCTTTTAGTGTTCTTTGAGGATAACCAAAGGTAATACCACTGTGTCAGCATAAGTTAACTATGCTGTAGATGCTGTAGATGTAAGGCAAATGGCATGTGTTGGAAGGGAAATAGAACAACTGCAAAAGAATTTGTTCTCAGTACCACATTATGATTTATTTTCTTGCCAGATTGATTGGTAATTACTGAGGAACAAATTATTATTTTCAGACTATTTGAAGTAGATTTAATGTACCCTGAGAACTTACCCTGAGAAGATTTAGTTGTCTGAAGTTTGTTTGTTAGTATAAGATCCAAGTGTAAAGATGGGACACATTTTTCTGTATAACTCTTGCTAGGATGGCTTAAAATAAGGGAAAAAAAAAAAAAAAAGAGTGCATATTTGTTTTGTTTAACTGATATTTGAAACATATCTTCAAATATGACACTTGAGTCAGAAAATTAAACCACAGTTTTAACCTTCTCTTCTACTGTGAATATTCTATTGTAAATCCTGGTAGGTGCTTTTATCTGGCCTTAGCAAAAAAGTATGTTGGTTTAAGCTTCTGTGACAGAAAAAAAACCCCATTATCAAAGGGGAAAAATCAATAAATAACAGTTCTCAGACATGATGTATCTGGAAGTTAGTACTATTTTTTTCAATGGAAAAAAAAATAGAGGTAACATAAAGTAGCTTTTCAAAGAAGATATCCAGTCCACTGACATTTAATCACTTTAAAACTGTCTGCTTGGTTTATTTTTTTTTTTGTTTTAATTCTATTTTGATGTACTCTGTCACAAAAGCATCTGTTGTCTTTCCTCTATGCCAGCCTGTGCAAAATCACATTTTAGGAGTGCACTGAGAATTCCATAGGAATTTTAGTCTGTTCTGTCAAGCACCATGCTGATTTGGGCCTTTTGCAGAATTTCCCACTTGGTAAGGTCCACTGTTTGAATCTTATACAAATTGATGAGAAGATATCCCCACATTTTCAAGTAATACTAGTCTCTTCACATGGGATGTTCTTCACATTTTGTCATTTTATTGTTCCATTAATGTTTGAATTTTACTCAACTTTTCATTTCCCAAATTTTTGTTGACATTTTGTGCAAATAATGGTGGTAGAAAAAAGTGATGTTCCATACACTCTTAAAATTTTTAAATAATCCTTCTGCTCTGCCCCTGTTCATTCACTAGGAGTCGCATCTTGGTGCTGTAGCATGAAAACTGCACAGCCTGCATGACACAGAAGGCTGCAGGTTGCACAAATGTTGTTTTAAACACAGGACTCCAGAAGCTTGAGAGGGACCAGGAGAGCAAAGGAGGCTGTCTCAACAGTGAGATAGATGGTGCTGCTTTAGCTGATGTTGGGAACATTGTACAATACCATTGTGTCCAATGGAAACTAAGAAAACAAATGAAGAATTTAAAAAAAGTAAAATAATTAGAATGCGAATTATTCCTAAAGACTTAAGTATGCTCCTTATTCTGTAAATGATGAAATATTTTTTGAAAGAAAGATAACTTTCAAGTGACTACAGATTGGAGAGTAAACCTATATTATCCCTGTGTTAATAGGAGCATTTGAGTAGTTGCAGCTCTTAAGCAGGGCAGAATGATAGCATGGAGTTTCACTTCTGTCAGCTATTCCCACTGTATACTCAACACTGTATATAAAGTAAAGTTCTGCTGATATATATCTAGTGCTTTAAAAAATAATTCAAAGTATTTTTGTGTTTTCTTTTCAAAATTTATGACTCCAAGAAATACTTGCGTTTGATCTTGTCATCTACTTCTATAATAAACTATCACTTCATAATTGGTCTATTTGGAATGCTCCCTAATTTATTTGGATGATGTAAAGTAAACAAGGAAATTAAATTATCTGTAAACCATATGAATATTACAATCAACTGTAGAATTGAAAGTAATCTTCATGGTCTACAGGTAAAGCAGAATTGCCATGTACCACCAACATTCTGAAATTATAAATGTAAATATGTTTTTATTCTACAGAATATCTTATGGGGAATGAATTGAACAAATTCTTTCATAAATGGTAATAAAACCAGAAAGTACTGCTTGCTAATCATGACAAATCCATGAGCCATAAATACTGACTGTGTCAACTAATAAATGAGGTCTATTAACCAAAAGAGAAGCTGGTTGCACACATGTGATCTGCAATAAACATGTTGCTCTTGAACACTACAGAGAAAGAGATGTTTAGGCTTTGTCTTACATATCAAAGAAACTGAGTAGACAGTTGGGTTTTAATGCAGTTTCTGAAGAATCCCTTAACATCAAGTTTTAAAATCTAGTAGCAAAACAGACTAGCACACTGGAATACAAAGGAATGCAAGGCAAAATAAAACAAAACAATTGTGTGTAATATACTTTGTCAATACTGGAAATGAATTTGAATTTTATACTATTTTAAAACCTCTGCAGGCTCTTTTGGGACAAGTTAGATATTACAGTACACATTTTTTACATTATTATTTTATTTTTAAAATATTCAATCAAGTGGTTTTGACAGCAGTGGTGATACCATAATTCCACTTTAAGGCAGGTTGAAGTTTTACATATACTTCAGAAGAGTAAGAAGTCTGAATTATATTCTTGAGATTTCATTGAAAAGAAGTAGTATTTCTTTTTCACATAAACTGGCAATGTTCATCTTAAAATCCAAGCTAAAAAGCAAGAACGTGTTAAAAAAATATAGAAAAAGAATAAAGAGAAGTTTGAAAACAATCACACTAAATTAAAGCAGAACACTTTATGTGAACAGTAGGCTAATAATCTCTCTCTGTGTTTTAATTTGAAAAATCTGAAATAAAGACATTAAGACATATGATCTAATTAAAAGTTCTCTTGACTGGGAAACATTTTTTCACCCGTACATAAATTCAAAGCAGCCACATAGACAAGATGGCTGATTGATGTATTTTGCACATACATGGATTACCCCATTCAAAATCAATGTACGTGGGACAAAGGGATTAAAAGGTAGTAATTGAAAATAAAATTTAAGTACTGTTATCAGCAAGCCCTTTCGTGTTTCATTATTTAAGGTGTATATGATCAGCATACTTTACACTCCTTTAATTTCAAGTGCAAGCAACTCTTTTATTTTTTATTTTTTTTAATAAGAAACAGTTCGTCATGACAGAAATGCTTGAAAAAAAGCAAAATCTCTGAAACCTGGGATCATGATAAATTTTCAATTTCATAACAAAAACAAAGAAGAAAGTTGAAGCTTTACTCTGCTTATCTGATTAATTCTATGCTAAGCAGATGTAGAAAATGCTATGCTAATCTTTCTCTCTTGCATAAAAATCACCCCTAACTATTGTTGACCTCACAGTGGAAAGTTTTCCTTACCACATTAAGCATTTTTTTGGGCATGTGATCCACCAATTTCAGGATTTGACAGGAAATAGTCTTCTCATTAAATATAATTTAATATGAAACAGGTTTTTAGCTTTTTGCATTAAAGCATGATTATTCAATGCAAAACTGTATTAAGTCCACATTAACAAGCTGAAGTTCACAAAGAATTACATTTAAATTGCAATCTCCTTAATACAGAACTAGATATATTTGTTAATCTTTTAAGCTCTTTGTTAGAATCAGCACCAGTGTTTATTTCTAAAAGAAACCTCCTGAGAAGTGATTTGTATTTAATAATCTACTTATATAAAATGCAGTTACTGCCAAGTTCTGAGACTTGTATTTAGCTTTTCTTAAACTGGTTTCCTCAGCGTGTCTGTCACTTAGTCTTATCTTAGCCAGTCTCATCTGTCACTCCCAAAGATTTCAGAATCATTTACCTAATTTTTCCAAGTTTGAAGGAGATGATTGCCTGAAACAGTTAGGTTTGTACTAGTTTCATGCAAAACTGAAGCTGAATGGAGGTAGGAGAAGCATACTAGTTTGCTAACTGTAGGGAAAATTGGGAATTTGCTTTCTGGTTGTGTAAAAAAGACTATAATTTCTTTTTCATTAAAAACTTTTACACTGAGACCTGTCTTATTAAAAGTGTACTTGTCTGAATTAAAGACACTGATGAAAAAATAAAGTAATTTTGAAGCACTCAAAACACAAACATGTAATGGGTACATTGACTGTTTGCTAATTTATTACAGAATTTGCAGAAAAGACTTTCAGCAAAAAATACCCACAGTACTGCATTTCTGTTCATATACAACTGCAAATAAGAAAAATACTTGAACTCCAAAATCTTCACTCAGGTAAGAAATACCATGTGCCCTTTAACACTGTGAACTGCATTCTTAGTTTCTCTCAGGTCCAGGTTTCAGATGTCAGAACACAAAATTTTCTGGTCATTTATGTGTTAATGTAACTCTGATCAGTGTTAATTTGTCTTGCAGTTCTAGCAATCTGGCTATACTCTTACACTGTAATTCTGCTGCTGAGGAAAGATGGAGCCCAAGCCCTGTTATCTGATCCTGGAGGGACTGTGTCTGGAAGGAAGGAAGGAAGGAAGATGAATAGGATGGCTTCCCATATGTGTAGTGGAAGTAAAAACCGAACAAGACCTGGAGCATGTTATCCCCAACGCTGGCCATGGACAGCTGGCCAGGGCCTGTGGGCCACCTGTATCTGACCCATTTATCTTTTGTGTGATTAGTGAAATTAATGGTGCTGTAACACCTTTCAAAACTCTTGGGAGCCTAAGCAGCAAGAACTTGACCTAGATATGCAGGGAAGCAAATACTCTATGCCTGTACTTTCTTCCTTCCTTTTTCCTTCTCTACCTAAGACCGATCAGAAACTGATCAGTAGTTCTGCCAAATACAAAATACATAAAGTTTAGCATAGTAACAACATTTTCCTTCTCCCATGTTCTCTGAATGACTGTGTCTCAGTAACTCTAAGCATTTCTTCAGAGGCAAAAATAATTTTTATATATGTCAAAGCTTTTTATATATTTTTTGTCCAGTTCATAGTTCTGGTTTTGATGGATTTCTGTTAAAACATGGATTGTAATTTCATTTAGTCCTGAATGGTAAGCACTATTAATTTAATTTACTGCCAGAGAAGGGTAATAGTGCTTTATTTAACCTGCAGGAATGACACAATTTATTGCTTTAAGCAACTGAACTGTAATTAAAGAAAATATATGGTTTTGCTTCTCATTCCTCCACATAATTTGAATGCCACATGATATATTCCTCACAGAGATGCCTCTCACTTGCACAGATTTTCCAGTAACTCAGAAATAACACCATTGCACTTTGACATGCTGAGGGCAAATTTTAGATGTCTAAGAACATTTGTGCAGCAACATACCCTTTGTATTGTGGATTTTTTATTAGGTCTATGTACATTGCTCAGTGAGATACAATAGCAATGAGAATTCACTGCGCTTAAAGGCACAAAATCTGAAGCCAATTACAAAATATCACTCTGACTGTTTTCTGATGAGGAGGAGAAAGGAGGATTCTGGGAAAAACAAACCTGTCTGCCTCAATAAGAACATGGAGAAGATCCTCTTCAAAGCTATGCGAAGGCACATAGGCTAAAGGGAGGTGATTAGAGACAACCAACAAGGCTTCACAAAGGGAAAATCATGCTTTACTAATGCTATGGCATTTACTAATGATGGACTGACTCTACCTTGGTGGTTAGGAGAACAACAGATGTCACCTATTGACTTCTATAAGGCCTTTGACATGGGCTCCAGCAACAGCCTTGTGAGTAAGTTGGCAAGATACAGGTTTGGTAGATGGACTATTAGATGCTTAAGGAATTGTCTGGGCCTCCATATCCAAAGAGCTGTGGTCAATGGCTCAGTGGAGCTCATTAACAAGTGGCATTCCTCAAGGGTCCATATTAGGTACAACACTGTTCAATATTTTATTAATGGCATGGATAGTGAAGTAGACTGCTATCTCAGAAACTATGCAGGTGACACCAAGCTGAGTGTGGGATCTTTATAGACCTGAGGAGTGAACTTAGAAGAACCTCATAAAATTTGGCAAGGCCTAGAGCAAAGTCTGGCAGCCAGGACAGGACAAATTCTGCTACCAGTAAAGGCTGGGGAATGAAGGGTTTGAGAGCAGCCCAGCAGAGAAGGACTTCAGGGCTGTGGTGGATGAAAAATTGGACATGGACTGGCAATGCCTATTTGCAACCTAGAAAACCAAATGTACCCTGGGCTGCATCAAAAGCAATGCAGCAGCAAGGCAGGGAAGGGGGTTTTACCCCTCTGCTCCATTCTCCTGAGACCTGACCTGGAGTACTGCATCCTGCTCCAGGGTCCCCAAGACAAGAAAGATTTATTCCTGTTGGAGCAAGCCCAGAGGAGGACCACAGCAATAACAAGAGGGATGGAAGGCTCTCTTATGAAGACAAGCCCAGATAATTGGAGTTGTTTAGCTTGAAGCAGAGAAAGCTTAGGGAAGACCTTATAGGTGCCTTCCAGTACCGAAGGGGGGGCTACAGGAAAGATGGGGAGTGACTTCTTACCAGGACTTTTAGCAACAGGACAAGGAATAATGACTTTATAATGAAAAAAGGTAGATTTAGATTAGATAAAGGAAAGAAATTCTTACAATGAGAGTGATAACACAATGGAAGAGGATGCCCAGAGAAGTTATGGATGTCCACTCCTTGACAGAGTAAGGACAGTTTGGATGGGGCTTTGGGCAACCTGGTCTAGCAGAAGGTCTCCCTACCCATGGGAGTGGGTTTTGGAACTGGATGAAGGTTCTTTCCAAGCCAAACCATCTTATGATTCTATGATTTTTAGATCACTTAACTGTGTAGAGACTATGGGTAATGAACAATTGAAAGAACAGTTTCCTTGAAACAGGAAAAATAGTGCCTGAATGAGTTTAAAGAGGCATTCAAGCCCAAGATACAGCAGCAGTGTTGTATAACTTGGTATACTTTAAAGTTATCTCCAGTTATGGTATTATAAAAAGTTTTTCTGAGGGTGTCCACTCAGTGGAGATACTGGGCTCTCTACCAGATCTTTTGTTAATATGCTCTACCAGCTAAAGTGATCATATGTATAAATTGCATGTACTGTAAAAACAAGCAAAATAATGAACTTGCTTTTGAGTCAATAATGTCAGAGCAAACAGTAGCTATTGACTCAACAGGGTTATTACACTGCCAAAAAATGGATAGCTTAACTACAATGCAAAAATATGAAGCAGATGCTACTGAATAAAAAGCTGTAAAATTTAATTACTCAAATGCAGGCACAGAAGAAAAGTGTAGTCTGTTATGAGATGTAGATTAGTTTTAAATATTTTGACATTTAAAACTAGGTTTTAGTAGAAACTGCTAATACTTACATACATTTTTCCATACTCTTTATCATGCTATGGAGCAAGCAGTAAGTTGTTAGATAATAGTAGGGCTGTGTCTTTTTTTATACTTTTTTACTGTATTCTGCTTTCATAAGAACCATTTAATGTTTTTCAGGAAATTGGGGGAAAAAATTGATTTCTAAATCATTCTCCTGGATCATTAAAGTCAGTGTGAAAGTAAATCATGCCTATAACATTGTCTTCATTAACTGTCACAGGAAAGAGCATAATTTTAAAAATGTAACATAAATGCACATTTTCTGTAAATGACTGTACAGGGAATTAAATGTCTGTGAGATCCATTGTGGCTAGACATTATTCAATATTTTAAATACCTAATTTCCAAGGAGCACATTTTTTTCTCTTTTTCTTTTTTTTTTATGGGTGAAGAGGTTGGAGGAGTCTAAACAGTGAGTAAAATTATATATTACCTCTCTGAAGACAAAAAGCAGTTATGTTGAAATAAGTTTGCCTCAATTTCATATGTATAAAATGTCAATATTATTTTCAAATTTTTGTTTAAAGAAACAGAAAAGGGTTTAAATCTAATTTATATCCATGAACAACACAAACTAATACAACATACTAATACAACATACTGTGACCTGATTAAGACTGGGATATTGTCAATATATTATTTTCCAAACACAGAGTAACGGTTTTAAATTTAAATCTGGAGTTTTTTCCTGTAGAAAACACAGAATAGTGAGGATGTTTTGACAGAGATGTAAGATAATTTCTTTCCTTCTCTGAAGGAGCTTTGGTGATGTATATTTCATTACAACCGAAATACACTGAATTTATAGTACAGTAGAAAGTACATACACGGAGACACAAACACAGAATAGCTAATTTAAAACATTCCTATAAAAATTGCCATGCTTTTCTTCACTTGATTTAAAGGCAAACTGTAGCAGTTTCCAGTATTATGGTATTGTGTCCAGTATTATGTATTATAATGCCTGGTTTCTTAGACACTATCACAGAAGTGACCTTCTCTAGGTAGTCTTTAACTACATTATTAGAAATCAAAGTGGTGACTCCTTGGAAACTTTATCATGCTCAAGATTACTTTCTCTTGTATAGAAACAGCTGCAATGAAACTAATGAACTCAGAGTGATAAGGCAAGAGGCACATAACATAATAACAAAACTTATATGGCATCTTGTAAAAAAATCCCATGTTATGCAAACCTCAGATATCAGATGAAACTTAATACCTCAAAGTTAAGTTTTGAATACTCTTATATACAATTTGGGAGAGGAAGGAAATAAATGTAAACATAATTTGTGAGATAAGGGCCCTAGCAGTAGCAGTGAGGAAAACTTTAACTCCTTCAGAACATGTTTTACATCATAAATAAAAGTCACTCATACAAGAAAAAACTGAGCGGCCAAGTGACTTAACAGTTTTACTCCACAGTAAAAAAACCTATACAGAGAAATCTATTCTTCAGGTAGCAAAAGGACTAGCTCTTTATACCAGCCACTCAACTGATGAATATTTGTTGTTTTCAAAACAAGTAATCTTTTAATAATTTATTTTGACATCAATATAAGGAAACTAATGATAATTTTTTTTCTTTTCTGATACATGTAGCTGTTTCCTACTTACACAGTCAGAAAATTGAGGAAAACCCTCTCTCTTTTCTGCAATGTTGTGAAGAAATCACAGAGCTGAATTGGCATTAAAGAATAATAACAGATATGACGCAGAACTATAAACTGTGGCCTTGCTGTAACAGAGTGTGGAAGGTTGAAGGAAATTTCTTCAGAAGAATCTGTCATCCAGTGCAATGTTGCTTAAAATTACACCAAAGAAGAGAAGAAATAAGGAAGATGTCCTGGTTCTTTTTACTAAAAGTTTATTCCAGAAAAGTATTGTGAATGAGCAATGACCAATTTTAATGAGAGAAAATTTTCTTGGGATTGATGTTGCCCATGCTGTTAAAAGCAATCTTTACAGATACCTGCAGTTTTTATAAGCCTGTTTACCAGAGTGGTTAGGTGTTACTCTGCCCTGATTATGTGCTCTTCTGGAAACATGGAGGGGATCAAATCACAGACTGCTTTGCATGACTTCAAAGTCCAACAAATTACATAAATATTTAGTATTGTAAATATACTGGATTCACACAAAGCTAAGGACCGTGTCAGTATTTATGTACATTTTATACTGGAATTCCCATGGTAGGTTAGAACTGTCAAACCTCAACATGCAATTGAAACATGGATGACAATAAACTATTGATGTTTTACTGACTCTAGATATGTTAAAAATGCTAGTAAGTTAAATTTAGCAAGGAAAATAATTCTTATCAAGCATTAAAATATTCTGGGTATCAGGTACCTAGGATGACAAAAAACGCTGCATCCTACTCTGTATTTCACTTCACAGGGAAGAGCGATTTATGTCCTTGGAGTTATCCTCTAGAAAAGATCTAATCACTTCAGCTATAATTCACAGAAGAGAAGGATGGCACATAATCACTGACAGCCTCAGACCAGTGTTCATAATGGTACCTTCTTTTCTCAAATTGCTTACTGGGGATAATGCATGTCTTTAGCAGTTTTGCTTTCATCATCTCTTCATGGATGTGATTGTCAGCATCTGGTCATTCTCCAAAGTTATATAATTAAATCTTAAATAATATATAAATAAATCTTAGAATATTTAGATTTGAATCATAACAATAAGTGTATACAACATACTGCACCATTCTCCTACTGCACCTGAAAGACAGGACATGATTTTCACATTAAATGTGAAGGGACAGAAAGTTTCAGCAATAATGAGTATGGTGGATACTTCTAGACCTAGGAAAAAGAAAAGACTCCTAACTTCCTGACAACAGGATTAAGAACTGACCTATTCCTGGCAACTCAATGTGCCATTTTACATGTATGGGGAAAGGATATCATCAGAGTAGTAACACTTGGTAGTCATTCTGCATAGATGCAAATGATAAGAGTAGCTAAGAGCAGGAGGAAAAAGGAATATTTTAACCTGCAGTTCCTGAACTTTTCTCTGAACCCCAATTCTATTTGCCCTTTCCAAGTGCAAAAGACAAAGTTTTGGAATAACTGCTTTGATCATTAAAAAGGAACAGTGCCTGAAGAATTTATGCAGTTATTGGATCTCTCATAGAAAAGGTAGTAAAGAAAAGATTCATCTCAAGATAGAAAAGGTTAGACAGGCATCTTTTTATTGCTTTTCTTGGTAGAGGACAGAGTGGACACATATTGCAAGGTTTAATAATATCCAGCCTCTTCCTGGCTGCAGGGGGAAAAAAAGCACCAGGGAAGCTAACAAAAACAAGCAGCCACTTGTACTGTTCATTTAGCAGAACTCACATTCATTATTTCCCTTCTCTTGTCCTTCCCAGATAATTGTTGTCAGCTGAAGAACAAGACTACCCCTTCCTGACTGGCACTGTTACGTATGGAAATAGTTCTGGAAGCTAAACTGTGACCTCTGCTCAGGGGCTCATGGGCAGTCTCAGACACGCCAAGGTATTTATTTTATGACTTAGCATGCTAAGTCACTAGGTCACTGGAGAGGACCTGTTCCATTAGGTAATAGCATGGTATCTTTGTGGGCATCTGTTTGGACTGGCCTCGTATGCAGTCCTAACATGCAAGCTTATCATCCGTGCTCCATATTGCAGGCAGAAAGAAAAAGAGGCAGTAATTGCTTTCAGCTGTTTATTCTATCTTATCAGCAAAGTGCTGATTTTCTACAGCAATACAGAGGTTAGCAAAGAGACAGGTACAGGCAAAAGGCTAAAGGCTAATGGCAGAATGGCCCCTGTCCACACCTGCACATTCTTTTTATACCTTTTTTACCACCCAATAAACACTTTAAATGTAATTATCATTTTCATATTTGATCCAATATCCATGAAGTAGTTCTATTCACATCACCGGAACTGCGACAGAAATTAACCAATGATTTCACAGCAGGATATGGAGTCCAAGAAGAAGAAGGAAAGAAGAATTTCTAACTGTGTCATTTCACCATCTTAGTTCTTATCTCTTATTAACTCACTATAGTAACAATCCTAAAAACCTCTACCTCTAATTTTTCACCCTTCTACCATTTCTACCACCTAACTCAGACTAAAGTAGATTCTACAGTCTCCCAGAGGGTTGGGAGTTTTCTCCACAGGCACATGCTTCTCAAAGTAAGAGTTGTGCAGGGGGTTATATATTTCAAATCAGGTTTTACAGCAGGGAGAGGGATGTTTTCTACATCCTGGTCTCCAACAGGCATCTCTGAAGGATGTGTATTGATAGAGTACTGTTTCCTCTCTGCAAGCATTTGAAAATCAGTGGCCAAATCTTTTCTCTTCTGTTTTATATTCAGAATCCTCAACATGATGAATGTAGAAAAGAAGCAAAAATATTTTCTCAATGAACAGACTACTTCTTCATCACAAAAAAAAATAAAGTGGGAAAAAAAGATTGTAAAGTAGAACTAAAGTAATAGTAGTGGTAGTAGAAGTTGATTACCATGAATCACTTATTCAGTTTATGAAAATACTCAGCACAGACTTCCATACAGGCAGTGTAAAGTGACATATGATTTTTGGTGAACTTCAATGACATTAAAAGTAGAAGTAAGCTTATGTGCTTGATATTTGTCTCTGATTTCAAAATATTTGAAAGAATATCTATTCCTTACACTTAGATTAAACAGCATTGGCTCGTAATAATTTGGATAAGACCACAGTCTTGCTGTAAGCACATCATACATGGATGAAAATAAGAATTTTATTTGTATGTATATTCTGCTATTTCATGTATGTGCTAAATTTCATAAATCTGTGCCATCTAAGCCATGTAGTTCTACTCCCACTTTACTGCACCTTTGCTCGCATGAGAAAGATGCACTTTTTATCAAGAAATAAGGAGATACTAGTGACTATCCACAGCACAGGAAACACTGATGACAGTGCAATTGATTTAAAATAAGTTTAATTTTTCTGATTTCTCTGGTCCTTTTAAGCATTTATATGATTTCATATTTTTTGATGGGGATTTTGTGGACAGTATGCAAAAAGAGAAAGTTGACTGTTCTTATTGAGGAGTTACACTACATATGTTCACAGTATAAAATTATCAGACAGACTGCTTTCTCATTGTTCTAATAATGGTTTGCCACATGAAATAGTAAATCATGTTTGGGTGCTTAATTTTTATTTGGATTTGTTTTCACAGTTGGCAGCTTTTCTTAACATTTTTATTTAACTTTAGTGACATAGAAGATAATGCAACCGCTTAGAGCCAGACTATGTGATAAAGCTTACCATGTGGGAAACAGATCTTGCACAGTACATGTCTCATCTTGTCAAGCCAAATAGGCAGTTTCCTTATTAATAGGATTCATTTGTGCATGAAAGTTTTACCACAGGCTTTTTGTTATCAAGAATTGCCACTTAAAAGAAGGATGTCTTAAATAATGGAATATACAAGTTAGATTTTTTGCAAATGTGAAAGACATACTGCTGCTCTGTGAAGACATTTGACATTTGGATCTTGGTTTTATTCTAAGCAGCTAAAAGCAGGATTAGCCTTTGATCCCTTATGTATGTAACAACCTGGAATGCAATCATTTTTAAATCTTGTTTCCATGTATTCTTCAAATGCTCTGTGGGCTATCTAGGTCAGAACCAATAAAATACCAACTACAAGTCAAGTTGCATCATTCCGTGAGCATTCTGTGCTATTACTAGCAAGACAGAGTTTGTCCAAATCTTTTCTTTTGGTGATATAAAGACTTGCTGTGCACAGCTGGGATTCAGATGTTAAATACAGGAATCAGTTAAATGTACCCAGTCGTAAAATAGCAAACAGCATTATGATGTATTGTTTGCTGCTGTAACACATCTCTAGTCATGAAGCTTTGCCAGTGCTTAGTGCTCGTGACTTGATTTCATACTACTGTAGTAGCAGCTGATTATCTTCTATGTAGTTGTGTTACCTGAAGTACAGTTTGCTGAAACACATGGTCCTACCACTCCTCTTTTTGTTAGACCTGCTCTGAGCAGATGGGATTTTCTCCCACAGATATCATGTTTTTTCCCCAAGTGACAACATTGCCTGAATTATTTTGATAGCAATGGTTTCTGTTCAAGGAAAAACAAGTCATTTTCTTCTGTTTATTTCCCCACCAAAATTCTGTGCAATGGTGATTTATTCAGATCATTTTGGAATATCCTGCACAGTCCATTTCCTTATTTGTGTATAAGAAAATATTTACATCTTCCATGACATTTCTTTCATGTATATACTTCTAAATATTGAATTCGATATACATTAAGATAATGCAAGAAGGGTATATGTTTAAAAGACACAATTTGCTTCTATTTACATAGAAGATTATTCATGATTGGCATTACTAACTCTATTCTCCTAGGAAAAAAAAAAAACAACAACAATTTAGAAAATAGTGGGTACACAATTCTGTCATTTATTACCTGAAATTAAATGGAAAACATCACAGAGCTCAGATATAAAGTGAGTGAAATTCTAGCAAGAATATTCTAAAACTTCTAAGCCTCCGATATTCTTATCTTCCTGGTGGATACCTGGCAAGCATTGCCTTTTAACTGGGAATTATAAGGACATCTCAGCACTTTATAGTTAAAGTATTGAAATCTGTCATAAAAGCCAGATACAAATTCTACTATTTTCTGTTCTTTTGTGGATGCATTTACCTCCCAAACAAAACCATAAAATGACTTCCAGGCGTGCCCTGTGTTCACCTTCATTATTTTTAAGTCAAGTCACTGTCCCTCAAGTACTCTAACCTATACATACACAAAAGCCTATTCTTTTAAGTTAAGGAAGCATTAGCATTTTTGTCTTTGTCTGGATTTTTTTTTTTTTTTTCACATAATTTTTCTATTTCTCTGTCTGTTGTGTCTGCACCAGTAGAACTCCTGGGCAGTAGGAAGCAGAATCTTAACTTGCGACTAAAACATATACTCTGATATTTGCCTTTGTATTTATTTCCTTCCTGGATTATCACAGGAGTCTGCCATCTACACTCACCCTCTTCTTGCATTCCTGCAACTTGGACTCTAAAAGCATTCCCACTGAGCATCCTGAGTGGAATGGCTCTGTGACAGTGCTTAGCAAAATTGTATTTATCCTTTGTTTGATACACCTCCACTATTTAGTTCTATGATACTGCCACTGCTTCCTACTTTATAGATATAATCTTGTTCTTATAATCCAGTACAATTCCCCCACCTAACTGCAAACCTTTAAAGGCAACGCTACTCAGAACTTAATTTATGTCAGGGGATCTGCTGAGGCTAAGCATGAAGTCTCCACCAAAAAACTCTTACACAAGCTTAAGGGAACTGAACAAGCTCTTTGTACAGAGGTGTATTTTTAAAGGAGAATGAGTCTATATACATTCACAGTCAGCTAGAGATGTTCCGCTCTGCACAGCCATTATCTTGATTTTTAGAGAAAGACTCCCACTTTTAAGGGAGTAACATAATTACATTCTGCTAGCTTATAGCTGTCCCTTATTTAATGTAACATTGTGGGAGGCTGAATATGATCTGCCTCCTTCAGAAGGAATTAATTTTTGCTTAGTAAAAAAGACCTTTGAGCTATTAATCAGAACAAATGGGTTGAATTTAGGAAGAAGAAATAACCTCGTGGGTAGGGAAATATCTGTACAAAACTGCTTTTCATTTGTTTGCTTACAGAGTTGCTAGAAATTTTCTGAGACTGTGAAAAAGCAACTTTGAGTTTACCTTCAAGAAACTAAACTGGGTGGTTCCAAGGACATAAGTCACTGGTGCTCAGAAATGAGACTGCAGTTTCTTGTGGGGTGGGAATTGTATAGTACATTATATTGTGACATTAACTTGGGAAGCAGCTTTTGATCCACACAAACCTGGGACTCAAACCTGCATAGACTGTTTATCTCTGCTCCACCTGTGACCTCCTGTACAAAAAGCTGTACAGAAAAGAGCAAAGTATGCTTGGGGGAAATAGTTTCATAACTTATTTATTACCCACTAATCTCAAAGCATATTGACTTAACATCTCAAAACATATTGACTTAATAGGGGCCTTAGCACATCCATGGAGTTCATCTTTCTGAGCTATTTTTAGACTATATGGCATTTCCTAACTACATTTTAGAGTAAAAACAATCTTTCTTTCCTCCTGCCTGTGGCATGTCTGCCACATTCAGAAGTGAAAAGGAAGTAAAATGAAAATCTTGAGCAATAATCAGGCTAGTCTGCACCTTTTATGCAAGAATACAACTGCTAGTGTTCCGAGTATGAAGAAATTGCATGAAAATTGGTATATCTGACTTGCATTGGTGTCACAAGGAGAGAAATCAGAAACTGACTTTCATATCTGCAAGGGATTGACAGTATCACTGTAGCATGAGAGTCTGAGCATTTGTGTATCACCTGTAGGAAATATGTGCATTGTGAATGAGACTGTTTGTCCTGTAGCTCATGTCTTCACACTGTTCTTCCCATTTCGTTTCTATTATACTGGGGTGCCTTGTTCTTTCTGCCTACTGGCTCTGACTCTCTAGTACAACTGAAATACCTCATAAATAGAAAAAAAGCATTTTAAATTCCTATAAGAAATGCAATTCATTATGCCAACACCTGTTTTCTAAAAACCACTTAATTTTAAGGACATTTTTTCCACACCTAAAAACACACCAATGATCCCCCAACACAGGTTCTCAGTTTGCCATGAAGAAGTGAATAGTTTCATAGAGAAAAACAATGAAGACTCTATGACTTCAAATCATCACTAAATTTTTGTGGGAAGATAAACTTCTTAGAGAAGGAAATTATGCTTTTTCAGGTTACAGAATTCAGAGGATCACTTTGATTGAAGTATAATCAATATGAAGATGTTGTTTTCAGGATCACAACATTTCTAAGAATTTTACAAGCATGATGATAAAGTTGATAATAAAGCATCAATTTCCACTGAAAGGAGTGATGCTCCAATTTGTCCATGCCATTTTGCATCATATTAAGCTTTCAAGTGCAGCAAACCTCTGTGGCAGGGCTAGAACTTATCAGTGGATTTAGTGCCCTTTGGAGTTTATGGTACTTCTACTCCCTCCAGCAGCAGTGCTGAATTATGCTGCCTTAAAGCATTCATAGAACCTTATGGATGTATAGATTGGGAAAAAACTCCATCAGCTTTTCCACAATATTATGCACCATCCTTTTTGACAGATGAGACCACAGATACTTTTTATAGCCTTTTTAGATTTTAATAGACTCACCATTTATTTTAAATGGGACTTGGATGCCTTCTTTTGCATTTTATTAACTTGTTGTGAGGAAACGTTTTGCTGTTAAGAGATGATATAATCTGTAGGAAATAATAATCATTTAGCAACTGTTCCTTGAACAAAACTAACAGCATGTTTTCTCTTAAGAAAAATAACCATGCAGGAGCTTGAGAATAATGTGTGATTTGTGATACAAGGCAGATAGTGCTTTTGCAGCAAACCAAGCTGGATGCCTGTAGAAAAGCCTAAAAGCAGGGAAATCTCAAGGAAGAAAAGTATAAGCTTTCTGTAACACATAATATTCTGAAGTTGTTTGTTGAGATCATAGATTTAAGGAGCAAAGGGACTAGCTTTTCATCCCATGGTGAGAGGGATAGAATTCTAAACACAAACTACAAAGGTCTCTGAGGTCTGAGAGCTATCTACACAGCCTAGTAAAACTACAGAGATCCCCACTGGGAGTCCAATGCTCCCTTACCAGCACGAAGGCCATCCATTCCTCGTGTCTCAGCTAACAAACAGAGGAGCTCTACCTGTTGTAACTGATCTGGAAGAAGCTTACCTCTAATTTAATGCCCTCTGGAGTTCCCTTAATTAGTCCATTTCACTTTGTAAAGGAGTTATCTCCAGCACTAGCACTGCTTACAGGTATAAAAATACTTTCTGGCTTTTTTTTCTTCTTTTTATTCTTTAAGGGAATGTCTGTCAGCCCAGCTCACATTTTTCACTAACTGTCTTGGAGCCCATGTATTTCCACAAGAAAGGCTATACTGAAAGAAGGTCTGACCACCTTCTGTTCCCTTCTTTGCTGTTTAAAACTCCACAGTAAGATCCTTCAACATTTTAACAAAGTTGCATTTTGTGGTGCTCTATAACAGCTAGTGTACTGTATATTCTTGCAAATTTGCAGAAAATATTTGGAAAATCAAAACAGATAAGAAAGAATTTTCGAGGTAAGAGAGAAAGGGAATTTATCTCTGGGGCACTGATGCCACAGTAGTGAAAGGAAAAGGAATGGAAGAAGCCTGTGACCTCATAAGATGGAGTTTACCTGTGGTGGAATCAAAAGTTACTATTGACAGGGACCTGCTCCAAGGAAGCCTGAAGCAGCTCTTGTTCTGAGCATCACTTCCACAGGTCATGGGCTGCAGAGAAAAGGGGAGGCAGGGGGACACATTAGCCATGAAGAATATTGAAATTCAGAGCAGATTAGAAATTAAAGATCATGACATGCCTTTTCCAGGCTATTAAACATGGTTTGGAGGAACAACTACAGGTGCTTGAAGTTTCCATGACTACAGTGTTAATGAAACACATGGTAAAAAGAAAACTTTGGAGCATCGAAACTGCAGCACTGAAAAATTCAGATCATGTTTTCAAAGACCCGCTGTGCTTTTCTGTTTAAAGTATTTATTTACTTTATTATGGGGATTGCTGTTGTCTTTTATTTAAGGCAGCTGAATCAGTACATTCAAATATGGAATATCTTGCAGTAACAGTCTCATTTGTGGAGCCCCACAAAACCAGAGTTTTCTTAATTTTATAGAGAAGACATTGCAGTACCCCCTAGTCTCTAAATTTCTATCAGATGCACCTTAATATGTTGTATTTTGATATTTCTTTTCTTTACCTCTGCTCTTTTAAATATACAACCAGAGAGTAATAGAAGACAGCCACTCTGAATAGTAGGGAAATTAAATTTCAGATTGATCTAATTTGTGATTAAGGTATCAAGTATTGTGTATCTGTATTTCACAATAAAGTGACAAAATAATTAATTTGCCTCTCATTACTGTTGCATTAAAAGAAATGTAGAAAACAAGTCTCAATACAACTCAAATTAGATTTTCACAGTTGTTAAAAGTTTTCCTTTTAATATCCTTTCCTTCCAACACACTTTAAGTTGCAAGTGTCATAAGAACATTTTATTGAAAATAACTGTGACAGGTTTATTATAATGTTAAGTAAAAATCAAACAATCCTAAAATATATATTTAAAGACTTTCTCTAAAGGTGCATGTAACTACAACTACAATTTCACATACTACAGCTATTCCATAGTACCATTTAATGTGTTACTAGGTTGCAGGTTTTAAACCAGTTATCTTTGCAGTTATCTTTGTATGCAATGTTTACACCAAACCAAACTACATCAAAGTTTTCAGAAATGCCTTCTAATGGAGTGCATAAGAAATAGGAAATATGCAATGCTATATTACTAACAGAGATTCCTACAATATAATTTTTTCATGTCTGTAAAATATAATAATCTAGTTGGATATATATGTTTTCTTCTCGTCAAGCTTTCAGTGGTGTCTGCACCTGGAGTGGTAACTCCTACCTCAGGCCTTTAATTCCTCATAACTTCTGATGAAAGACAGCAGTTTTGATGCTCAGGACTTAGGCAGATATTATTTTTTCTTTTTTTTTAGTTTTGCAGTTTGGGAAATGAAAGTATATATTTTTAAGTTGTGCTATTTTTTTTCTCTGATAATTTACCTTCCCAGATTGTCTTGGTGTGTTTATGGGGAATGTGCCTATGTACTTTTTCAAATTTATCTTTCAGAACTAACCAAATAGTTCCTTACAAGACAAAACTAATCACAGTTTTGGGGGATGGCCTGCTCCAGGTATTGCCACGCCGTGTTCAGCTCTGTGCTGTTAACTCCAACACTCTCAGCAGGCTTTATAGTCACTCAAAACCTTCTCACACCAAGTTCCAGGGAACAGAATACATATCACACCATTCCTAAATGGTGTTTAACATAACGATGCCAGGATAATACTCTAGAATAATTTCAAGGCTTTGCAATAGAAATAGGAAAAACAAACAAAAAATTTTTCTAAGGCCATAGGTGTTCGCCCTGGGATTCAGAGATGTGGACTATGCAGAGGGGAAATGGCCCCTACATAACCAGAAGGCAATGAAAAGCAGGGTTTCAATTTTTTCTAGATTCCAGAGATTTCTTCTTGGGCTCCATGCTGTACAGACACAGTCTGAGAAAATTATTTACAATAATTATGAAGTAAAAAATTCTTTTGATAACCAGATACCTTTTTAGGTTATTTAGAAGGACTGTATTTCTAAAGGTGTTTAGTTGTATCTCTCCCAGAGACAGTATGTATCTATTCTATTAGATACATTTAGTTTTTATATGTTTAGGCTGACCTGAATCGTAATACTGCAGCACAAATCAGAATTTTATTTTCCAAATCATCCAGATGCTAGGAGTGTGCTGTGTCTCTTGTGGCATAAGCAACAATATTCTCTTCCTGTGGAATTGAACATATGGTGAGCAAGAATGCATAAAGCATCTGTTGTATGAAGGCTTAGGATGCAGGTAGGATATGCATACCTATAGATGATTTTTATTATTTCTTGCTGTACTGTTATGACTCATTCAGGATGCATTCTTCACTGTGACTAAATCAATTAAAAATAAAAGTGAGTGTGGTTATTGGCAACTCATTTATTTTTTTCTCTCATGTACTTCAAGCCAGCAGAAGGACATCAGAAGTGAGGGTTACATAGGGTTTCTGGGTGTGAAATGACAATCTGGCTTGAGTCAGAGTTTCTGTTGAATGAAAGAATCTTAAAATGGGATAAGGGAAAGAAATTACATGTATGTCATTAATATATGCCTTTACGTACATTAAGTACATATACGTGTACACATTTGTGTACATATGTATATATACTTATATACATATACATGTACATATATACATATATACATACATGTATATGTACTTATATGTAAGTATAAGTGTACATACATCTGGAGGAAGTCCTAAAAATTTTGCCAGTCCAATCAATCCTTCAGCAACCTAAAAGTCCAAGTTGCCTAATGAATGAGAAAAGCCTCATTAAATACAGACTATAGATATTATCTGCCCACCCTTCAATCACTTCCCCTCTCCCCTGGCAGAAAGCTCACCCTCACAGGGATCCATCCCCTGGTCCCCACCAGGGGCCGGCAGCTGTGGCTGCCCCAATGCACCAGCACACCAAACTCTTCTGGCTCAGGAGGTTCTCCCTCCTCGGCCCTGGCATGGCTCACATTTACTTCTGCACATCCCCTCAGCCTGCCACGCACCACCGAGGCCACCCCACAGCCCTGGCCCACCCCAGGGAGGTGAGAGTCCCTCCTGCCATGCACTGCCAGCGCCATCAGGCCTGGAGACCCCTGAGCCCAGAAGCGTGGAGGCTGCACGGGTGGGCATGGGTGTGCAGTCTGGCAGCCCAGGCACGGCACAGGGGGGCTCAGAACAGCCACATTTACACACCAGAGCTGAGGATGAGAAGTGCACCGTTTGAGGACAAATTGATATGTGGCTGCAGGTTAAACCTGGTTGTGTCTACAACCAAGTACATTACACACAAGAATTCATTGCTGTGACTCCTCCAGAAGAAGTAAAAATTTAAATAGCCTATTAGTCACAAAACACTAACGTATTCTTCAGAGAAATAATTTACAGTCTGCCTCTGAGTGGGAACTCTGTGCAAACAGCCATGTTCAGAATTGATTCACTGTTACATTCAGTAAATCTATTTTTAGTGATGCTTGCTTTTCTCCACAAAGATGAGGATGGAGATATCGGTGGAGATACAAATGCATCACACCAAGTGATAAAACTTCAGGAAAGTAACACTTTTTTGTTTCCATAGTAACTACTCTCAAAAATGCCACCTGACTGGCATTTACACAGCACTCTGCCAAAACCTACAGTTCCTGGCTGACTCTGTCCCATTACTGCTCCCTGCCCACTTCCCACTTCTTTTAATAGTGCCAAGGCAGACTCTTTATTGGCTGTATCAGGGAGCTGAGGCAACAGAGTAACACAGAGAACAAAGCACAGTGGGGATTTTTTCCACAAAATCGGCCCCTAATCATCTTCCTTAGCTCTTGTGAGCACAAGAAAAAGCAGCAGAATGAGATTATGGCGATAAGTCAGGAAAACACAGAGGGACAGGAACTTCTCTGTCACAGCCAGGGAGGCTTAAATACAAGACAGGTGACGGCTAAACCTATCAGCCTTCCTGTGATAATGATTATGTCCTCTTTGATGCCATACAGGTTCTAGAACAGCAAGAGACAGTCCAGAAGCTTAGAGTCTGTCAGCAAACCGAGGTAGAATATAGGAAACATTTGGGGAGAGAGTGAGAGAGTGAGAGAGAATTATTAAACGTAAAAATACTCGGTAAAGACAAATTCCCATCTTCCTAAACTTCCTATAGGACCCACATATGTTTTGATAGATTTAATTATGATCCCTCTGAAGTGTTAATAGAACATTTATTTCACTAGCTGAATATCACAGTCTTAATGTTTTTAGCTTATATACTATCCCATGTTATGGTGTTAAAATCAAAATAGGGAGTGTAGCGATGAAGAGGTCAGGTGATAAAAGTTGTATAGTACAGCCTTTCTCTGCTGACAGTGAAAAGGAGGAAGACTGCAATCATGTTAGCTTGGTGAGCAAAATATTTCATATTTCAGGACTAAAGAGATTTTGATTTTGAAGTGGTATTATTACAACAGGAGGGATTTACAGGATTAAAAATGTATCCATTGTTTTTTATCAAGAGAAGTGGGCATGTCTGAGCACCCACAACTAGCCTGCAATAGCAATGCTGAAACTAAACAGGGATAGCTCTCATAAGTTTATTTTAATTCAATGGACTAGAAATATCTAGGCACATGGGATTAACATGGTGAGAAGCAGATCCTTCCTAAAGTGCTCTGACAGGCTGGTAAGTCCTACCCCATATTAGTTTTAATAATGGTCAAATGGATAAGATCATAATGCTCTAAGCAAAATATATGCAAAGTAATGAGACCTAGCTAAGAAAACCACCATTAGCTTATGAATGATGTGAAGGAAGCACAAATTGTCCCATCAAAATAAATACCAGAATTTCACAGGGCTTAGTTCCATTAGAGCACATATAGGAAGAACAAAAAATTACTTTGGAACTGCCTGGAAGAAAAACAGAAATACAGTGTCCTCTTACTTTGTTTTGGGTTTTTCAATATCTGGATAAAAGTAAAATTTATACTTTGAACATCTGCACAATTAACCATGTAGCAATTTACTTTGCCACTTCAATCACATGAAGGATATTTTGTATGCTGAGCTTGGAGAAGTATAATTATATTTTCCTCTCTGGTTCCCCCCTCTCCCCCTGAGTTCAGCCCCTGTGAATAAAATGAAGTCAACTCTCATTTAAAATAACATTGGATGATCACTGAAATAAAAATTAAAATGTACATATTTTCTTTTAAAAGCTCTTTCATGAAAATATCTTCTAAAGATGACTGTACTGGTAAATCTTTAAAGGAATATATTTAAAAAAATAAATAATAATAAAACCTTATACTGTGGATTTATTTTTTTTTTTACTAAGGACACATATATTAGTCTTTAAATTCTGTTTTTATTTTTCGCGTTATAGAAAAGAAAAACAGAGAATTAAAGTTCCTTTCAAGATTAGTGTCTATACAGAGTTTGGACTCTCTATTATTTTGGATAAGCCATAAATGCTCTCATGTACACTGCTTTCCTGTTGTTTTGCATTGTGCCCTCTTTATTGTTTGCTTTATTTATATGCACCAGAAATCCTTAGAGATGTATCACTGCACTTCCAGTTAACTCATGAAACTATTGACAATCATATCTTGATAAACATATCAAGTCTATCTGCCCTTGTTTTTCCTATACCTAGCTTAGATATGTAACAGTGAGCAAACACGTGGAAAATCAAAATGTTAATACATCTTACAGGCAGTGTTTTTCTTTGAGAAGTCTGAACTGCTTTCAGAAATAAAACCCAAAACAAAACAATTATTGAAACTACAAATAAGAGTCTTAAGTACAGCAGTTTGTTTAGGTTGATTATTAGACCTGGATACAGAATCCAGGATCCAAGAGCATGCTTCAATGCAAATTAAAGGAAATTGATCATTTTTTTTTCTGAAAGCATTGTTTTGAAGAGTTCAACTTTTCTTAACAAATCCTCATCAGTAAAATCACTACCTCTGTCAAGATTTCAAAGTGGATGTTTGCATTCTGGATCCCTAGACTTTGTATTGTCAGAGACCCATTTTTATAAAGGCATGAAGCAAAATCTGATGACATTTTAATAATACATACATTTAGTATTTTCTGTAAAAAGTACTTTCCTTATCTCCATCTTTATTTAAAAAATCAAATAGAATTAAGTGAAAGAGATTAAACTCTAGTTTAAGTAGACTTTTATGCCACACTTATCACCAAAATAGCTGATCACATTCTGCTGTACAAAACAATACAGATGCAATTCTGTCCTACATAGCTTTCTTTTTAGAGGGTTAGATGACAATTTATGTATTTTTGTTTATATTACTGCATGCTCACGTTAGACAAGAAAACTCCTGGAGGAGGAAGAAATAGGGTTCATCAAGCCCTTTGGCTTCTAAGGACTCTCTATTTGCTCCCTGAGAAATTACATTCTGCTTGATTTCACAGAATAACTGAGGTTGGAAGGAACTTCTGTAAATTATTTAGTCCAATCCTCTGCTCAAAGCATAGTCTTCTAGAGCAGGTTTGTTCAAGATGCTGTCTAGTTCTGTTTTGAATATCTTCACAGACAGAGACTCACCATCTCTTAGGGCAACCCACTCCATTGTTTCACCACATTCGCCATAAAAAAACCAATAACAAACAAATAAACAAAGAAAACAGCAGAAAAAGATGTTTTGCTCTTGCAGAAATGGAATTTCTTGGTTTCATATGTGCCCTTTTCTTCTTGTCCTTTCAATGGGCATCCCTGAGCAGAGTCTGGTTGCATCATCTTCACTCCCCCCATAGCAGGTTCTTATGCACATTGATAAAATCTTGTGATGATACTTTACATCCCCAGGTTAATGAGCCTAACTCTGTCTACCTTTATATGATGGGTACTCTTATTCCTTCATCACCTTTATGGGCCCATGCTGGATTATTCCAGGAAGCCCATGTTTGCTTTGTCAGAGAGAAGTCTGTGCCTGCCTGGTCTGAACACAGACGTGGACTCTGCACACGATGTGTGGTCCCAGCCAGAGCTGACAAGAGTGGAATCTTGTCTTGACTTGCAGGTGATGCTTTTCCTAACGCAGCTCCAAACACTGTTGGCTTTCTTTGCCACAGGGGTGCACTGCTGGCTGATGGCCAATTTGTTGTCCAACAGCACCATCAGGTCTTTTCCTGCCAAGCTGCTTTCCAGCTTGTTAACCTCCAGCATGTACTGATGAATGGTGTTATTCCTCAGGGTACAGGACTTGGTATTTATTTCCCTTTGTTGAACAACATGAGGGTGCTGTTGGCCCATTTCTCCAGCTTGCTGGGGTTTGCTGAATGGCAGCACAATCATCTGTGTTTCAATCAGCCTTCCAACTTTGTATCATTTGCAGATTTGTATTTTAGTTCCTAATATCATGTTCAGCTGAAAGTTTGTGGTGATTGATGTCTTGGTGACAGTGTTCTGAAAGATGGTATGAAGCACTTGGTCCAACTACAAAAAGAAATTGTATTTCATAGGAATGTAACACTGATATGAAATGAAGTCACATCTGAGTTCTCACAGCATTTCCACCCCCCCCAAATGTAGAAGCATAGTGATTAAGAAAATAGAAATGCAGTAGAATCATATACTGAAAATACAAAAGTGATGAGATGGTGATTAAAATATTTCTTTCTTTGCTACTGGTAAATTATACTTGTCTCTCTTAAGCAATGTTTGAATGCAGAAATAATTTCTTAAAAATCCAGAGAATTTAGAGACAAAAGGATGTATGAGTTCATCTTGTATTCTGTAGTTCAGCCCAAATAACTTAAACCAGTTGTTTCCATAGTAAGGTTGTAACTTCTGATATGCTTGTAACATATATATCAACTATCCAACCATAGTTTAAAGATTTCAAGTGATGGAAATATATCCTAATTATAAGTAGAGAGTGATAAGAGCTATTTACAAATTAGTAGGACATAGAACTATGTTGGTTATGCTCATGATATCATACTGGTATAAAAGCACAAATCCTTACGAATGGCTCAATTCCAGCAGGATAGTTGTGCTTTAAAAAACATTGTGTTTGCCCAACAAAAGTAAGCAGCCACAATACATATGGTTTACTTAGGTAAGTGGAGTGTGAAATTTTGAGCAGAGCAGAATGACTTCCCACGACAGCACCCTTACACAGAAATTACTACCAGCTGAAATACAGCACCTGATTTCCCAGAGTGTCATCATTTAGGATTGTGGTAATCCTAAGATGATCATGGAGGTGAAGTATGTATGTAGACAATGAGTATCTGTGTCCTGTTTTTTGCTGTATCACAGAACAGCAGAGCTAGAGCTCTCACCAATTTTGTACAGAGAGCATGGCCGTGGAGGGACAATCAGCAGAAACACAGGGAGACATGGGTGATGTTTATGTGCTGAAGGTGCTGCTAAGCTTGAAGGCCTGTAAGAATGGCCAGGAAAACATGAAGAAATGTGGAAATAAACCAGGAGCTTGAATTTGTGTGAAGCAGCTCTCAGAAGGTGACTAAATGCACCACAGATTGCAAAACTTTGAGATAAAAGTGCATTGACATGTATCAGGATTTTTAGGGTTTGTTTTCCTGAATGGTATTACTGGGGCAGGAGCAAGATTGCTAAACATGCAGGTTGATTATGTGAATGCCCAAAAAACCTTCTGGTTGGTAGACTTAGCTGTGTATTTTCAGAGACTGCCTGAGTTTCAATCCCAGTTCTATTTCCAGTACTTCCGTGAAATTTGGCAATTAGTTTTTTTGAAAAAAGAGGGAGTTGCAGGCAGCCCGGCTGCAGGATAGAGATTACTTTTATTACGGAATTTTGTAATACAAAGTTATATTCTAACTTCTTAATGTAAGATGTGAAATTAGAAGATCATAAAATCCAAAATTATGATATATTGACTTTAACCTCAATGCACTTTTAATTTTTTTTTTTTTTTTTTGTACTAAGATGAACTTGATGTACATTTTTACCTGAACTTCTTATTAATACATGAAACTTTGTCAGGAGATGCAGCCAGGAATGATAGTCTGCCAAATGTAGGTTGCATGTAAGAAGTGACACTTGGCACAGCAGAGGAGTTTTCAGCCCAACCCTCTTGGCCTTTTCTCTTTTGTTAGAGTGATGTTAAATGGCTACATTTTTATAGGTCATACATGTGAGAACTACTGCCTTAGACTGAGTTGGAGAAGAGGATTTTGTGGCAATGCTTGGAAATAATATGTTTAGTGAGTTTTGAGGGAGGAAATTTGATGTCAAGTAGAGAGGCAAGTAGGAGTTCAGGGTATCATTTTGCATGGAGGAGTTTAGGAGAGTCTTTGTTCAAAGATGGAAAGAGCTGATTTTGATAGTAGGGAGGAATCAAGCAAAAGAGCACTGGAAGAAACAAAATGGAAGAAACAGTCCTCTCATCCCCTGAGTGTTATCTTGTTATTTCTAACCTGAGGGTGTGAGCAAAGGTGTTTGTGACTTATGACCGTAACAATGTAATTCTGACATCAAGAAATAAAATATTTTAGACTAGATGTCTGCAAGGCATTCTTCAGCATTTTATAGTGATGACTTAGAACTAAGAAAGAGAGGGACAAATGGTGCAAATGGGAATGTGTCTATGCAGTTTCCAAGTATCCAGTCTGTATTTCTGTTTTATAATATCTCTAGTATTGTGATCTCTTCCTTTAGGTTTGCAGAGAAAAGAAGACTTAGCAAGCAGGACTTTGTTACATGCCCCAGTGCAAATGAGATAAAGAAAGAATTAATTTCCCCTCATTACTTTTCTGTAGCACATAATACAAAATAGAGTTTTCTGTTGATTTAACAGTGCCTTTTGATAACCTCTATTTGCAAAGAATTTTTGTACAATGCTAAAATTCTGATAAGAAGAGACATATGAAGAGATGGCTACTTATTTTCCTTTTGTTTCATTTGTACACAATTTTAGAACTATAAGAGTATTTGTTTTCAGGATGTGTTTTCACCATTTTCTACAAGAACTGATTTACAAAAATATAATAAATTTATGATGCAAAACTTCATTTATTCAATTAATTCTTCAGCAACCAAACCACATCAACCTTTCATTTTCTATTATGTTAGTAATATGCAAATGTTTTCTCTTCTGGTTTCTTAGTGTGTTGATACAATCAATCCAATGGCCTAAGCTGTTAGTTAGGGTGGGGTAGGGAACATTGTGCTGCCAGCAGAATAATGCTGACCCTAGTCTTTTGTTAGTCTTGATTTACTGACAACATCGCTAAAGTTACCACAGGCAAGTGAACTGTCAGTGGTACTGAAAGACAGAGAAAGTAGCAGCTTGACCTTTTACTTAATTTCATGGTCACACTGTACAACTGCATGAATAATGAGCGTTTATTTAGTGATTATTGAAAATCACTAAAAAACAATAGTGAAATAGAAAAAAAATTCCCTTCAACAATTTGAATTTATTGACTTTTTAACAACTTTCTTGTTTAAGAAAATCAATGCCTATTTTAAATCAAATGTATCACAAATGCAGGTTCTCATACTCAAAAAGAAAGCATGTTCTTTTTTGCTGAGCAACTACTCCTGCATTAATGAAGATTTCTAAACAGGCAGTGTAGCTCAAATGTATGCAGACTTGCCCTTAATTTATTTTCCAGGCTTGGTAGTTGGACTTCTCACTGCTTGTAAGTTCAGCTCCACAACAACAGTATTAGAATGTCACACATTGCATGAACATGGTAACTCTTAGTGTGAAGATGAATTTTGTGTCTTGCAATGCTTACTGAGATGCTCTAAAGTAGATTAAGCTGTTTTTACCTCTATATATGTGACGCGATTTTTCTTCAAATGCAACATCTGTGTATCACCATTGACAACAGAAAAAAGATAGTCAAGGTAACATGAAGAGAAAAAGATTTTTACAGAATCATGAAATCGATTGGATTGGAAAAGACTTATCGAGTCCAACCCTTGACCAAACATGACCTTTGCAAGTAGACCATGGCACTAAATGCCCCATTTGTTTCTTGAACACCTCCCTGGGGAGTCAGCACCCAATGTTTAACAAGCTTTTCTGTGAAGAAATTCCTCCTGATATCCAACCTGAACCTCATCTGGAGCAGATGTAATATCTCTGGTCCACTCATCCTGTCAGTGGCTTCCTGGGTCTCACCCGGCTACAGCCTGCTTTCAGGCAGTTTTAGAGAGCAGTAAAGTCACCCCTGAGCCTCCTTTTCCCCAGGCTGAACAACTCCAGCTCCCTCAGCTGCTTCACTCTCCAGACCCTTCACTGGCTTCACTCCCCTTTTCTGGACTCAATGTCTTTCTCAAAGTGAGGGACCCAGAACTGGACACAGTGATCAAGGTGAGGCCTCAGCAGTGCCAAGTACAGGTGAAGAATATTTTAGAATATTAACTCAGGGAAAAAAAATAGTATGCTGGCATTTCAGCTCTTTCTGCTTCAGTTTAAGAAATGCTCTTGAATTTTCAGCTTGAACTGTATTTCTTTCATCATTCTTTCACAACTGAAAATATTCTTTGATGCTTCATCTTCTTAGCTCCATCACTAAGTTCCTTGGTAATTAACCACATGTAACATGTCTCTTCCTGATAGCAAAGCTGGAAAGCAAACTTTATTGTTAAAATAAGATAATAAAAGTTATGCAGATAAACAAAATTGATTAGAGAATATTAAATGGCCTGCCAAGACAAAATCCCCCAAAATTCAGTTCTGACAAAGCCCGAGGTATAAATGGCAAGTTATAACAACAATTCTGCACAAAGATATAGTATGTAAAACTGTAGCTGGGTGAAAAGTTATCAAGTATAGCATCCATTTGTAGGAAGAGATGTAACTGACTATGAAGTGAATTAAAGAAAAAAAAAAGCACAAAAATCAATTCTGTTGGAAACAGGATAAAATTTCATCTCACTTCATAAAATATACCAACCAGAATTATGGAACTGAGGGGAGAAACAACTTGATCCACTGAAGCAAATTAGAATATGTGATGGTTCTTCTGCTTTGTGTTCCTTGCTGATACAAGTCTTTAGAGCAGTTTGTCTGTCCATAGTGCTTGAGCAGAGTTTATTCAGCCCAGAATTCTCCTGTAGTGAGAAGGGGGGAGCCCTGGGGCAAAAGATCTTGGCTTTATTGATCTATTGTGTAAAAGGAGCTGGGACAAAATGTCGTCCTTTGGCACATTCAACTTTCCACTTACAAAACTTTTGCTGATCTTCTCTTGACATGTCCACCTTTTCTAACCTCTTTCATTTGCTGTTTCCTTCTTTCCTCCAGATATTTTCTCGTGCATTGTTGCTCTCCTTTCATCCGCTTCCTCTTCAGACACTACTGACCCTTCAAGATACCAATTCCTGCTGCACCTGTATAAACTGTAAGTGGAAACCAGCACTTCTTTCCCCTCAACCCCCACAGAAAATGTAAGGTAAATCTTCAGGTTTAGCAACACTGCTCCTGGAAAGATGGATTTCTGATGAAGGACATTAAATGCAATATGCACAGCGTATGCCATCTGGTGACCTCTAATTGAAGTGTAATATGATTTTATGAATTGTATCCAATGAGATATTAATCTGACCACTTTCAAAAGTATAACCTTATTATAAACCTCATCAGGCTCCATTATACTGCAGTTCTTTTTCACCAAGACCATTTGAACACTAACAAGTGCTCAAAAGAATTATTAGGAGAAAAAAGAACTGATCTTATATAAAAAGATGAGAAGGTGTGTTGGTGAGCTCCCCCACCCCCCTTTGTGCTTAAGGAGAAGTCATGCTGGTCGTGATGGCTGCTGCTGCCTTCAGTTGGACTTTGGGGAGACAGAAGACAACACAATAGCTGAGGGCTGTAAATCTTGCTCAACAGCTGAGGGCTAGTTGAGAAGCACCATCCAAAATATGGCTGGTGTGCAATTTTGATTATAAATCAAACATCTTGTTCCAAAAACAGTGAACAGACCAGCAGGCTGCATGCCACCACCTCCCCTTCAGTAGGGATGTCTCTCTAGGTTACTCCTTGAGGCTGAGAGAATCCTTATCATGTCAGATGCTCTGTAAGTGACATGGGAATAAGTGCACTGAAACTTTGAAATCCTAGCAAAGTGATATAAAGGATTGATTGTGCATGCATAATCCTTTAGATATAAACCACTGACCAAACTGGCACTAGGTCTGGATCCAGCTGCACCTAAACTCCACTCTGGGAAGGAGTGCTCTCCTACCACTCAGCAAGTGATGAACCTCTTACCTTCTCTGGATAATTCAGAACATAACACTCATAAGGCTTGAAATAAGTTCAAAGTAAATACTGCATAGAGTTGCATTATAGCTCATTAAGTGACAATTTTGAAGAAATTAATGCATGCTTGAGAGGGAAGATCTTTATCTTTTTTGCCATAAAATCTATTCTCCTCCAAATAAGTAGACCTTTTTGGTTCATGTCTACTTGTCCATCTTGTCTTATGCAGAGTAAAACTAGAAATCAGGAAATACTTTTCTTTTTTTGGCCAATTTTCCAGCATAATTTCTTTTAGAAAGGCATAGAAAAGGTCTGGAAAGTGGAGAGACCTGTTCATTACATCCCATTTTCAGTGTAGCAGGTACCGGCCCTCAAAAAGAAGGATCATCTGAAAGTCTATGTGCACCTATTGTTAGCTCTCGTATTTATTAAACTGAATAATTTGAGACCATCAGCATCACCTCACCACTTGTCTTCCTTGCCAGCTGATTCATACAAACATTTAATATAAGCACTGGTTGTGACACACATATCTCTAAGCACCCTTTTATAAAATTTGACCATCTGCTTGTACTCTCCAAACCAAGCTCTGAACTAAATAGTTATCCTCTGCAAGATCTTTCATCTTATGGCTCTTTCCTTAGAACACTGATAAATGAACTTTCTAAGTGTCTCTTAATAAAATCAAAGATTATATCAAATGACCCTACCTTGTCCATTACTCACTGACTGAATTCCCTGGGCTGACGTCATGGCTGATCCTGCTTAGAAATCATGTTGACTATTCCTCAACTTGTCATATTTATATAAGAGTCCACTAATTATATATTTCTTACAGTTTCTGCTAATTTGCCTCACACATACATCAGTCTTACTTGTTTAGGGTTTTGCAGGTGGCCCTTTAAAAGAATTTCCACATTTCCCATTCTCCAGTCCCATCATATTCAGATTGCTCTATGGAGCAAATATGCTCACGATAGCTAGAAGTTACAGACCACTCCTATTCCCTGCGCTAGTCTTTCTTTGAATTCCTTAAGAATTCCTTTAAATATGATAACTTGTTCTCATTACATCTCGTTTTACCTTTTCACCATACCCTTTTTCATATACACTCTGACTTGGGAGAAATCATGCCAAAATTTTCAAGATACAAATTTGAGTTTGTGTACTTAATTCAGTATTTACCTTTTTGCAATAACCTATCTGCCATCTTACTTGTCTTTCATTTTTTGGGTTGGTTTGGGGATTTTTTTTGGTGCTTTTCCCCCCTCTATGGTGACTTGTTACTTGGTATGCCATTGTATTTGATTAACAAATTTTCCCTCTGAAAACTACCTAATGTTTTCTAGCATAGATTCCTTGTGCTAACGCTATGATTATAGCTCTGAGGAAGGCCCAAACACCCTTGTTTTCCTGTTACTTGTGATTACAGTACATATGTTCCCTAGTACCTGGGTGAAATTTGATATTTTATTGCCATAGAACACTTCTATATTTATATCCTGTTCTGTCCAATAACTTGTGAAATACAGCTCATATGTATTAATACTAAAACTTCTATACTTGGCTGCTGTTGGCTGGAAAAGCATAGCAACTGTCTCTGGTTTTCAGCATTATGAGTCTTTGTGTCCATGTCCAAGGATCTACAAGCAAGTACAGGTCTTGTTAATTGCAGTGATTTTTTTTCTACTCAAAATTAACAGGGTAATAAGACTATAACCACGCCAGGATTTATTATTCTAAGCATGGTTTATTAGTCATATTTGCTCTGTTAGCAAGCAGCTTAGTATGAAAGAAGGACAGAAAGAAGTTATTATTAAGGTACCTCCAATCATTCCATGTTTACACTATTTCTTGGTTATAGAATTTTTCTCTGCTTGTTACTATATCTATTCATGACCTTCTTCTAGGATTCATAGGCTGCTGTGTTTTTCTAATTAATTTCCCTCACATCTTTTGTTTTGAATAGATTATTGCAGAGTAGAGATGATGAGATGTATATGTGCTATGGATGCACTTGGCCAATCAGACTTTGGATTCTGTTAACATCATTGAGAAGAAAGGAGGCACTTGTGAGATCTAACGAGATTTTACCATACTCATCTGAGAATACTTTTGTATGTGACTATAAGATTTAACTCTGTAGCACTCCTTTTACTGAGTATCTCTGCCTTCTCCTTTACTTTCAGCATCAAAATAGGTTTCAGAATTAAGCCACCTGAATTTTATAGGTAGCAAAGGAACAATACAAAATTAGGAGAAGCTAGTCATAATGGCATCCCAGAGGCAGAAGATAGGCCACATACCTTTTCTCATGGTAAGTACTGAAATGAAAAAAGAACCAAAACAAACCCCAAAAAATAATTAACTCATATTAACTACGAAAATAGACCTTGATTTCTAGCTGTTTGTAGTAAGGCCATAGTATGAACTGAATTAATGTGATTTCATGAAAATTGAAAATAAGAAGATATGCAGAAATACTCCTTAATGTGAAAAAAGTACACAGGAAGAAAAAAAATCATCTGTCTTGTTCTCTTTTTGTGGCAAGCAGTTTCTGGCTTTGATCTATGCCATGAAACAAAATGAGTAAAAGCTATTACATTTTTATTCTCTATTTGGTTAAATTGATGAAAATACATATTTCATCTGCTTTACATCTGGTACAATTATGTCTTTACAAGAGCTCCAGGAGTGCTGTCAGATGACAGAAATACTTAGTCTTTGGCAATTTAGAATGTGAATATTTTGATAGCCATTTTTTCAGGCCAGATTTTACAGTGCCTTTTTTCTTCACATATTTTATTTCCAATTTTTGTGGGTCGTAGATTTAAGCCTGCAATGCTTGAATCAAAGCTAAATTCCACAGAACCCTTCTACATGCATATGGCTTGAAGCAAATGCTTGATCTCTATTCAAAATTAAAACTGAAAATATGTCAAAGAACTCCCATACATTTTGTAGCAGAAAGCTGTTGTAAGGAGTTTTCTATTTAGGAGGCAGCCAGAGGCCAGATTTGTGACTGCATTATACCAACAAGAGAAATGACAGACAGAGACAGACTGTCTTCTCTGGGTCACTAAGACTGACCTTCCCAGGTTACTGTGCTGCATTTCTGTAATTGTTGGTTATCAAACCATGATTCAGTAGAACCTGAGCTGCAGCTACTGTTATTCAAATCTTAAGATATGTTTATTAATACTTTTTAATATCTTAAAACCTGAATTTGGTTGTTTTTCTTCCCTGCAATTCCAGAAGTTCTGAAAAAAACCTGTGTTTGTTCAAAGTTAAATGATTAATCACTTTCATTCTTCAACTAATTCAGATAATTGAAGATAGCACAGAAGAAAAGTTTGGCACATTCTTTTTCATAAATGCTATTAAAAAATGTATATATCAAGATGTAAAAGAAAGACTGCTTTTGTTACTTGAATAATAATGACTGGTCTTTGGTAATACCACTAAAGGGCCTTCAAATTAAAATTACTTCCTGGAGCTGGGGTGGAAAGTTAGCTTATTTGTTAAGACATCCTTGTCGATTTAACAGGTATCATAGGGGGCTGCAGTTGAACAATAATTATCTGAAGTCTCTGTTGTGGAGGTTGGTAGGCAATAGACATCTAAAATATTTAATGCAATTTTTCCTATTGCATATTATTCCCTGTAAGTACACAACACTGGCTTCCCTTCCACTGTGTTGAATTACAACCAATTTTGGTTTTAATTAGTGCTCTTAAGCAAAATTCTACTTCCAGTATAATTTTACTTGTCCAAGTGTAATGAATTGAATTCAAGTTCATGTATTCAAACTGAGTTATGTGGCATAATTAGAAGCACATTCTTCTTTGAACATGGCCAAATGTGAATTATCTTCCCAATCTCTTTGTTTTGACGGCCCTTCTATCCTATATTTTGTAGAACTAAAGACAACTGTTTAAAGTAGGAGTTTCATTTGACCAATAAATAAGTCCAGCTCATTGTTGGGAGATACTAATATAGTTGTGATCTGTGCATCAACATAAATGACTTGAAAAAAAAATGTTTGAACACATACAATTTTGATTTAAACTAACAAAAGCTATGTTTGCTCAAAATCATAGGAGTTTTCCACTCAGAAATAAAGATTTGAAAAAAACCAAAGCTTTTATTTGAAATCAATATCATTGCTTCTTTTGATAATTATAAGAAAAATGTTATCTAAATGCCTATGTCCTATACCATGACTGTATGCTCAATACCATATATTAACAAATGCATTTAAAAAAAACCAAAACCCAGCCAAACACATGAGTTAATGTCAAAACATTTAGGAATATTATATCCCATAGAAAAATTCAGGAATTAGTCTATGTTTCTTTCATAACTTCCAAGTTAAAACTAGATTAAGGCGTCGGGTTTTTTTAAATTATCACCTTTGTTGTCTGGTGTTTAGATGGCTGTTTGAGAACCATTTAAGAGCTTTGATGTGAACCTGAATTCTTGGGGAAAAAATGTCTCCTGTTATGTTTTGAACTGGCTGCTCTGTTTGTATACCCATTTCAAATTTTGTTTGCAAAATCAATACCGCAGAAATATACAGTAATTGTCTAAACTTTTTTGTGTATAAAACAAATCATAGATCTGAACTTGAGAATGGTCACAGTGTCCAATTTTTGCTTGAGTGAAAAATCTTTTCAAAAAAAGAGAGAGAAACAAAATGCTTTAAGAAAGGAAAAATATAAGGCTAAGTAAGGGACAAGTGCCCCTTATTCTCATTGTCATTAAAAGGAAATGCAAACACAGTGTTTTTCTAGCTCTCTTTTCTCTGTCACAAGATCTTGTTATGCTTTTTTTTTTTTTT
>VXAC01001090.1:1488988-1585496 GCA_013399225.1 Rhipidura dahli
TTTTTTTTTTTTGTTTAGTATCAGATATGCTTCCAATAAATTTTCATCTACAGATTTTCCTTTTGGTTAAATTCAGCATACTGAACGTTTTAAATTTTTCAGTGCAGAACCTTTTTTTATTTTGTGTCTGTATTTCAATTAATACCATCACTTTCCTAAATCCTTTTGAGTAATATAGCATCCTTTTGAAGTCTGAATATTTAAACTGGTGACAGTGCCTCCATATCTACATATCAAATGTGTAAGTTGCATAAACTTCTGGTTTAAGATTGTTCCAAGACTGCATTAATTTGCCAGCAATATGAACAATATGAGCTGTCTTGACCAGACTTCGTCACTGAGAAGCCCTGTTCAATTATTTATGAACACCTTCACCCTTACCTTTTCAAAGTTACATTTATATTACTTACACTTTCAGTCTGGTCTATGTGTCTTGTTTCTAGATGGATGACTTCACCTGTAGCTATATTCAAATTAAGCTTTATACATCATATTATCTATTCTGTCTTAGTAAAATATTTATGCTGATGACTTTTCTGTGGACTTCAGAAGGAAAGCTGGAAGCATAGCTTGCCGTAATCGTGACACCATTAATTTCATGATTAATCTTTAGAAAATCAAATTCAAGTGTTAGAATTCCTGTGTTTTCCCTGGGAGATCCTGAGGAGAAGTAAGGGCTTAACAAAACCTTGCCAAGCTATAGGTTTTGAATATGGTAACAGACATCAGACTAACAGCTTTAAGGAAGAAAAAAAGAATATCTCTAAATGACAATACAGTAACAAATACAAGCCAGTACTGAAATTAACAAAGTAATTTTGGTAGTACAATGATCTAGGGCAAAACCCCCAAGAAATCCAGTAATTCCCTCATACTGGGCTAAAGTTAGTGTCCAGGTGGGTAAGAGCTTACACACTCAGGGTGGACAGGTAGGCTGGCAGGAAGCAGGGCACAGCACCGTCTTTGGATGAGTCACTTGGATCAGCCCAGGGCATTCAGACTCAGGGCATTCTGAATTTCCTTGACTGCCCTCTTTTGCTAGGTTGCAGAAGTACTGTCTGGACTAGGTTACACATCTTCATATGCCAAGAAATCAATTAGGTAAATTTAGCAATATAAGAGTCACTTCCTCCTTAAGCAGTACCACTATAGATAAAAACTGGGCTCCCCAATGACTGATATGGGAAGAGGTGAAGGTAAGGGAGGGAGAAAAATTAAATGTTTATGGCTTATAATTTGTGATTGGTTTTGGAATTTCACCAAACAGTGAAACACTTTTCATGGTGTGCTTTTCAGTTTCAACTCAACTGGTCTGGATGGAAGGCTTTTTAACATTTATGCAATGTAAACAACTTTGTACATTTAAAAAACATCAGAATGTTGGGCTGTAACTCTTTTACCACAAAACTGTTCAGATTTCCTGTAATTTAAGTTTTTATATGTGTAACTGCTATATGTTTATTTTTTACCTATCAATATTCATTCCAGAAGTTTACTTTTTTGTGACCTTTTTTTTAATCCATTCTTCCTTTTTGTGATAATAATTTGTTGAATTTAAAAATCTATGATATTCCATACATTTGGTATGGTTAAAATCCTCCAGATTTTTCCAGAAAAATATTTTTCCTGAACAAGACATTTTTAGCCATTTCTGTTAATGTAAACTATAGGTATCAGATATATTTGGATTATTTTATCCACACTATAATAATTTCTCTGCATACTTTTATAGTGGTTTTTGGTGCTTTATGTAGATGCCCTGGTAAAAAACTGGTCACTACACTACTTGAGATGGTATGCTATTATGCTAGATAACATTTTAGAAGTCCTTAATAATCAGTTGCTCTTTTCTACTCTTTATAGTGACACACCTACTTATACTGAATATCATTATTTTATCCTCTGATGACATGCTTATATCATTTTATATTAAGCTTCAGTAACATTTAACAATAGCTAATAAACCCTGATGCAAACTGTGTTTAATGGAAAGAAATAAAACTGAGATCTTGGAATGTTAATTCAATTTTTAAGTAACCACATAATCAGCAAGAATTATTTACCTGGCAATGTGCTTGTACGTATTGAAAATCTCATTATCTGGTTTATTACTCAGCAGAGCTTTTGCTGCACAGATAAAATCTGGGAAGACTATTTCTTCCAGCTAAGAAAGCATTATTTATAAAAAGTATCTATATGTGGTCAATGCAATTTATTTTAATATAACTTATATGCACTTTGGCTTCTTTAGCTAGCAAGTTCTGTTTCAAAAAGAAGAGGTGAAAATCTCAGTCTCTTAGTCTCTTAAGGTTCAAGAGACTAGATTTGTGTCTTTACTGTTTCATGACTATTACCAGTGGAAGGGCTGTGAATGTCACCTATCTTAGGAAATCACCTTGGAATTAGTTCAACCTTAACAGAAGCAATTTTTTAAATAACATCGGCTGAAATTTTTTGCATACTTGGCTTCTTCTCATTATGTTTAGCTGTTGGGCCCTGAAATAATGAGATAATTACCACTGTGGATCAGTCTTCCATTGTGCACATTTGATTTTGGTTATACAGGAATATTTTATTTCATTTCTTTATTTTTATTAGAAATAACTTGACAGCCGCTCCATAAAGAAAATTCTTCATAATTCTTTACTGTTACTTTCATTTATCTATGATCCCTGCCCTTTAGAATGTCATTTAAGTTTCAGCTTAAAAATATGAATTGATTCATCTGTAAATGAGTGTACAGCAAATGGATGAGAATTTACAAGAGCATTAGTTAACTTGTATTAAAATACCATATTGAACCTTGGTGATCCTCCATAATTTAGAAATCAAAAAGAGTAGGATGGTAGCTGTTGAGCCAGGTTTTTTTAATGGGCTCTGGTGTGGGAAAATTTATTGATAATTTCCAATTATGTTTAAGTTTTGAAGATCTTGTATATTTTGTAGATATGTACTACATATATATTCTTCCCTGACTTATTGTCTATCAAATGGTGGATTTACTGACTCAAGCACAAAAAGATGGCAGTGGTTTGTCTGATGTTTCATAATTAAATATCTTCTTTCTCTGAAGACTGACTGTGATTTGATATCAATATTAGATTATTGTGATGGCAAATATGAGGCTTATCTTTGACCACCTCTGAGAGATGGTTTAGTGTCTTAAACAATATTGATTCTTCCTGAACTGTATCCTTTTCCCTCACACTGACCCCATGCTACACACCTTAGAAATGAGGAACGAGATTGCTGCAGTGATATTCAAACTTTCATGTGCCAGTTCTGGAAGGGAATAATATGACTGTGTATAGAGTATCTAATTCTAGGCATGCTTAAGAAATTTGAAATTTTAAATTTCCATATATTTAACACTTCAGATAGTGTAAATTTACTTGTTGATTGCGAACTGATGATGGGTTCTTAAAACAGTACATGAAGTAGCAATTTTTTAAAATATACGTGTTTACTTACTGGCAGCTATGTTTGTTAGATTAAAAATATTAACAATATTTAAAATATGATTAATCAAAATAAGCTTTCTTTTTCTTTTCAAAAATGCTATAAGCCAATAATTTTCAAATGTAAGGTCTCTGCAAGAATTAATCCTCGAAAATAAAAATTAATGATAACTTGGACATCATTCCAAGATGATCTTAGTACTGACTTGCAGCATTGTTTTAGGCAGTAATTTCATTTTAATAAAAGCTTCTTAAAAATTAGATATCCCAGACACATTTTTGAACTTCACTAAAATTTCATTGTTGACATCTTATTTTGAAAATACATAAATATATTTAATATTTAGAATGTTAGATTAAGTCAATGTTATTATTGATAGCCTTTTTGTTTGCCTTCTAGTTTATCTCCACATAAAAAGCCACTATAAGCTTCTTAAAATCTCAATTTTGCAGTTATTTTTTGGCATGTTAAATATAAAATGCAGGAGACTACGTCTGAGAATGATGAAAGTCTCCAGAAGGCAACTAAGCATAAATCAGATAGCTTGTTCAAAATGAGCATTTGGCTTTAAAGGTTATAAAGAATGTTCGGGAAAAGCCTGATTAAATAGCTTTCAAAAGTATGTACTTACTTGTCTATTCTTTGGCAAGGTGGTACTTTTTGTTTTCAAAACCAAGTAGATTAGTTCCATGCAGACATATTTATATATGGAAGGAAGGAACTGATTTTGTACCTCTTCTGCTGTTGACCCAAGTTAAATAATGAAATTATAGAATCATAGACAGCCTTGGGTAGAAAGGACCTCAAAGATCTTCTTGCTGCAACCCACACCACTAGACCAGGTTGCTCATCCAACCTGGCTGTGAAGACTTCCAGGGATGAGACAGCCACAACTTCTACGACTCCTCTGGACAAAACACTTCAGTGCCTCTCTACACTCTGAGTAAAAAATTTTTTCATAATATCTTATCTATTTGTATGAAATGTGTGGTGTAAATGACATCAACCAAAACACTTTTAATTTTAAAGTTTAGAGTAAAATTGTGGAGACTAGAACTGTCTCCAAAAATGTAACCTATATAAAAGGAATCATTGCAACCAAATAATTAAAAATCATTGGAAAGAGATGATATTATTTCAGATGGGTTCTAGTTCTTCATCTCTGTGTTCAGATCTCAGGACACATATTTATCTTCCTTAATTTTATGACAGGCATAGGCAAGAAGTTTGAAAATATAAAAAACATTTTTTATCTGACTGCATCTACACAACTTATGCACCCTAATTTCATCAGGTAAAGAGTGTTCTATTTTAACAAATAGTTTTTTAAAATATCCACTTTAAAAGCAGCTGTATTTTTCAGTAAGTTAAGTCAAGTTAAAAATAAATAACAAAATTTATGGCAGCAAATGACCAAGTTTTCAATTTTATTAAGTGAGATTTTCAGACTCTCCTTTTCATTCTTATGCTTTAGATACAGTGAAAAGTATCTGAAATATCTTCAGGACTGAATAGAATATCAAAACTTAAAAACACAGTAAATTGTTAGATTATTTTGAATTAAAAACTGGAAATTAATGAGTGCAGAGGTAGCAATGACTACCATGTCAAAAATTGCCTAAATCATCCTGCCAGTGTGTTTTTGTTTCAAGTCATTTTGAAATTCAGTTTGTAAAAAACACTTTTTTTGTGCTAATAATTTAATTTTGGTATTCCTGCCATTTTTGAGCACAAGGAATATATGGAAATCTCTCTTTGTATTGAAAATAGCATTTAACTCTCTACAATCAAAACAACTTGTAGTTAACTGTTGAAATTTTGTAAACAGAAATAAATTGTCACTGGATAGGGCTTTAATCACATGAAGAATATTTTCTCCTTAGCATGAGTAAAGTATTTTTCCCCAGTGCTGATTCCCATCCAGTTTAACAAAGTTAAACTTCAAAATGTAATACTTGTGTTTATTCCAGTTAAGAGAAATGTCAGTTTTATCAGTATACTTTGATGGGGAATGCATTTAGGATAGGGATCTCCTTGACACAAAACTCTCTTCAACTCACGTCTCATAACACATAATTTGTATTGTCAGTCTCTTCCCCACTATCTTCAAATTCCACTGCAAAACTCCCCTACATATGGCTCCCTCATTACCAATTTTGCCTTACAGCTCAGATCTTTGATTCCTCATATCTTACCCATATTGTTAACCTCGGGCTCCTTAGCTTCCCTGTCTTGCATACTGTTCCTCATGTTGGTTCTCTATTTTTTTTCTTTTATTTCCTGTAGACTTCTAATCACAGTCTGGAACCTTATTCCCAGGGTTGTTTTGGCTCAGTGTTGGTTTTGTTTTTGGTTTGGTTTGGTTTAGTTTTTTTGGGGAGCTTTTTGCTTGCTTGTTTGGTGCTTTTTGTTGTTGTTGTTGCTGTTCTTGGTCTTTTTGTTAGGGTTTTATTTTGGGTTTTTTTTTGTTTTTTTGTTTGTTTGTTTGTTCATTTCTTAAATTCTGTACTGGCAGCCTTCTGTCTTTGCACAGTTTCCCAATTCTCTAATTTCCTGGTATTTTTCACTACACTCCTTGACTATTATTAGTGCAAGTGACTATTATTATGAACTAACTGGTTACAGTTTCAAAAAAATTTGTGGGCCTTTTGTACCATTTTCAGAACTTCATCCCCATTCTTCTTTTTTTATCAGATTCTGGCAGAATTTCAGGTATCTAAACAAACCTTTTTAGAAATTCTGGATTATCTGACATATCTGCCTGAGACTGGCAGATACAATGCAGGATCTACAGGAGACATGACCTTCTGAAATGATAGCTGAACATCAAGAGCATCTGAATAGCACCACTTCATAGCATCTACAATAGCATTAGGCTCTCCTGTTCAGATAACTGTATTATTCCTTCTGTGTCTAATTAAGGTTTATCATTCTGCAGTCTTGCATTACTACCTGATTAAAGGCAAAGAAAATATTTCAACTATTTCTATTATTTCAACTGCCACAGACCAAGAACAATTGTTACAGGAAACTTCAAGGCTATCCTTCCAGCTTCAGGCTGTTGTGCACTTGGTCACTGTAAAAGAAGTCCCATGTGGTTTAGCAGTTTTCTTTGTTAAGCTCTGAAAAGTATTTGTGGAGCATGAAGGGTTTATATGCTGACTGAATTCACAGGGATTTTCACAGGGATGGGAAGACACATGTTCCTTGCAGGAATATGTGGCTATATTTGAGAAAGGTCCCAAATGCCAGTTCCCTATTTGAAAGCAGAATTTTATAGCAGTGGTCAGAAAAGGTCTTCAGAGTTTATTATACATAAGCATGCACCCACCCACATACTTCCTTGACTTTTTCTCAGATAGTATTTAAATGTTTAGTTTTTATTATAAGTCTGTTTTAGATACATGAAAATTTATCCCTAAAGTCTAAACTTAGTTTTCAGCAAATGGTAACAAAATCTCTAATGTAAAATATCAGCATTTACATTTATTTATAAGAGATAGTATTATTGAACTATCTATTAAAAAAAACTTTTCAGTTTGGTCTAAAAATGACAAATGTGAAACAGCCCTTTTTAAAGATTTATAAAGAAAATTTTAAGCTTAAGGTGTTTTATTACCTTGCATGCAATAGTGTCTTTTCTAGTAAAAACTGATTCATGTTTCTGATTAATGACTCTTTTATCTATATATTAGCAGAAGAGACTTGTTTAAGCAAAAAATCCAAGGGTTTTTTTAGTTTAAATGGATTTTTTTTTTAAATTGGTGTTGTTTGGTGATTGGGTTGCAGGTTTTTTCCTTCACTCTACTATATCTTTTGCAGAGACTGTTTTAGAAAAAATGGCAAATTATATATTAGTATTGCTAAAGATTTTGAAATGAATAATCTATTGCTAATGATACTCAATGGCTAAATGGTTGTTTAAATTGTTTTCTTTAGCCAGTTAAATTGCATGCCTATTGTTAAAAATACCCCAGGATTTTCATTCCAAGAACATCCTTGTCATTGATTTTATTTTGATAACTTCTCAAAAGATTGAAAACTACATCATTGACGCTAAGGTAGTCACATACTTGCCCAAAATGAGCCCTTTTCTATTTTTCATACATTGTTACTTGGATTGCCTGCTGTTATTCCAAGTGTATTGGAATTATTTAACTGTGTAGGAAGTTGAATATTATATTTAATTGAAAGATGTCTGTATAAAATAATGGTTGGGCCACATGAATCCCTCTCTGCAGAGCTTGAGTCACTGCTTCCAAGGAGTGTCCAGGCCCCTTCACCATCAAAATTCAATGCCTCCAGTCCTAAGTTTACTGAAAAAAACCAAGGACATTGCTTCATGAGACTCCGAAGTTTAGCACAGTGACAAGATGACAGTCGACCATCTACAACAGAACTGTCACATTTCTATACTTGTATTTCTTGGAATCCAATGTGCCCCATTTGGTGAATAAAGTCATCTCAGAGTAACTACATAGGTAAAACTAAGACATTCCACTTTACACGAATGTGTCTGAACAGATAATCAGTGAAGAATAGAACCCTCTCAACTTCCAGAACAGGAAGTTTCTCAGAAGACACTCAATCTCCAATCTCTTTGACCTGTTTCTCAAAACCAAACTCTTGACAAAAATGAACTTTGGAATAAAAATTCTTAGCTTTACTGGTTACCAAAGCCCACACCCTCAGTAAAGATAATGGTTTTGTAACACATTGTCACAGTCCTCATCAAATCCCAAACTCGATAATCTCTTTGTATTCCACAATTTAGGAACTACTACTCTTTTTTCCCCTAAGAGATAATTACTTATCAGTTCTCCATATCCCTCTCTCTATCTGTCTCTTGTATCCTCCACCAGTCCTTTTTCTTACAGTCATAAGTATATCTAGTGTATTTTGTTTCAGAGATGATTTCCTAAAGAATATACAGTTGGTACCTGGGCTCAAAATCCAAATTTATTTCAGACCTGAGGAAAAACTAGAGTTCCTGAAAACTTGTCTGATTTTTCCAGTTATATTTTCTGGCTTAAATAAGGTATTACCTCTGTCCTAATACCTTGTCCTGACTTTTTTGCTTGTCAGGACTTTCTGTAAAATAACAGAAAATAGTGATGAGAGACAGATTGTTAAGGTAGATGTGCAGTTGAAAAGATACATACATACATATATATGTATATATATATACACACACACACTCAAGCAGCTAGAAACTTTGTCTGTGTGTGACATTGTCAGCCTGACAATGCCAGCTGGCTCCAAGAAGGATCTGCTACTGGCCAAAGCTGAACCCATCAGTGGAAGCACCTCTGGGATAACTTATTTAGGAATGGATAAAAAACCTGCACAATGGCACCCAGAGAGAGAAGTGAGAATATGTAAGAAAAGCAGCTCTACAGACACCAAGGTCAGTGTACAAGGAGGGGGAAGATGTGCTCCAGGGGCTGGAGCAGCCCCTGCAGCCCTTAGTGAAGACCATGACGAAGCAGCTGTGCCCCTGCAGTCCATGATGGTCCATGGTGGTGCAATGGATGTCAAAAGGAGGCTGTAACCCCACAGGAAGCCTGGCCCCATGGAGAGAAGAGCCCACACTGGAGCAGGTTTGCTGGCAGGACTTATGACTGACTTATGACCTCCCTGCCCTGGGGGGCCCACTCTGGAGCAGTCTGTCCTTGAAGGACTCCACCCCATGGAAGGGACCCGCGGAGCAGTTCATGAAGAACTGAAGCCTATGGGAAGGACCCGTGCTGGAGGAGTTTGTGGAGGACTGTGTCCTGTGGGAGGGACCCCACAGAGGAGGCAGGGAACAGTGTGAGAAGTCCTTCCCCTGCAGAGGAAGTAGCAGCAGAGACAAGATGTGATGAACACACCACTACCAGGGGAGGAGTTAGTGAATTCATTAATGCAATTAATGGGAAGAAGAGAGGGGAGGGGGGAAAATGTTTTAAGATTTAGTTTTTATTTCCCATTATCCTACTCTGATTTGGTTGATAGTAAATTAAACTAATTTTTCCAAGTCAAATCTGTTTTGCCCATGATGGCAATTGCTAAATGATCTCTCCCTGTCCTTATCTCAACCCATAAACTTGTCGTTATATTTTCTCTCCCCTGCCTAGCTGAAGAAAAGACTGACAAAGCAACTTTGGTGGGCACCTGGCATCCAGCCAGGATTAATTCATCACTGAGTGACAGGAAGACTGCCAGGAGATGTATTTATCAAGAAATATTTCAGTAAACTCAGAATTCTCATTAATGTTTTAAAATAATGAACATGGATATGACACAGTTTCAGGGAGTATTTTTGTTGTGTTGTTTGATTTTTATTTCTTTTTTTTTAAATCTCATATTTTTCATTCATGTGCTAGTTCAAATGTTCTTATAGGCTTGTGAACCTTAAAAAACCTGGCAAAATTTTGGGGATTACAAACTTTCACAGACATGTTTTTCTTTCTTATCTGTGTTATGGATTTGCATATTTGAAGTTTTAATAAAGAGACAATTTGCTGTAATTTTGCTTGCAATACGTGCGCCAGTATATATGGAACAGATTTTAAGCATTAGGCTGCATTTCACACTGAATAAGAGATTCTGTATGTCAGGTATTTGGCTGGGTTAGCAAAGACTTACAGAGTTTCAAGGAATTCTTAAATAACTTGTGCAGCCTTAGAACTTGCTTATTTTGAAAGACATAATTCTCTCCAATTTACTGATGAAAGTTGTGGAGGGTAATCAATTAATACTTTCTGGGTATAAGACTTTGAAAGAACAAAATATACCAGGTAATATCCCACTCCTTATTGTAAGTAAACTAACTGGGTAATAAGAAGGTAGTTTGCCTAGCTTTGTGTGAAGTAAATAAAATATCAGCTGTCTGGTGCTAAGTTCTGTCTGGGCTGTTATCTCTACTTTCTCAGATTGTAAAGAGAAGAAGGGGAAAAGTGATAACAGGAGTGCTAGGTTATAATATCTTTGGGTATACTAATGGTCTTACAATGGAAGGAAAAATGAAAAAGGTGATGATTACTTCAGATTAGTGTTCTTCAACTATAGAGATGTATTAAAGTCTTTTATATAGAGCCATTTCCCAAATTTTCAGATGTAAAAGCATGTTCTTCTACCCTGTAGTAAAATCTTCAGGACACTGAATATCTTCTTAGCCTCTTAAGGTACATAAACTGTAGGAATGGGGGTTACAGAAATAAATGTAATTGTTTTCAAAATAACTGGAATAATTTGAGGGTCAGTATTAGAAATGGAATTATTATTTGTAAGAATACACCTTTCTCACATTAAAGCTTGTTAGAACCTAAGAAGCCAAAAACATCTCACACTAGCAGCATTAAACAAACAAAAAACCACATAAACAAAAAACAAAAAGAAGTGAGAAGGAGAACCTGTTAACATAAAAATCAGGTCATAAATAATTTAAACTGAATCATTTTTTTTAATGTAAAAAAGCAATTGCTAAGCTTAGCATGTATCTGTGGCTGTTTATCCTGTTTTACTTGTATAATAAAATGTAACTTTAGCAGTTAGCATTTTAGCATCATGTAGACTTCCATTTGTACTGTTGAATTTACATATTCAAAGATAGTTTGGTGTGAACTCAAGAAATGTAAATATAAAGTAGGACAGACATACTACAGGATGGTCATAACAACAAAAGAAAGAACAAATTTCCATAATATCACTAGGAAAAGGCTTTAAATTGTAATAACAGCTTTTAAATTGTGATAAATTATGATATTGCTTTCTAGTGAAGCAGCAAGAAAGATTTTGCAGTTAGGATAGATTAGAAAAAATGGTTCCTGCTCCTATTCCCAGCTTAAAAAAATTATCTGACTGGATTTTCAAAATTAGAATTGTAGAGCTATGTAAAATTAAACCTTGTGCTTTGAAAATACTCTCCTTGAAAAATCAAACAGGTCTCTTAGCCTCTTTCTCCTCAGGATAAATTCTCTTGGGATTGTACCGAAAAGGTTCCTGAATATCTGTTCTGCTGAAGTTCAGCAATTCTGCTGTGTATCTTGCTTATGTCTCTCAGGACCATAAACTCTGGCCCCATAGCTGTGGCAGCCAAGCTTGCCCTTGACTTTATTCAATGCTTCTTCATTGTTTGTGAGCAGCAGGTCCAACAGAACACCTTCTCTAGTCAGTGGACTGATCACCTGTGTCAAAAATTGCCTTCAACACACTCTGGGATTCTCACAGATTGCTTGCACCAGCTCAGTCCCCTTACAGCAGATATTAGGAAGTTTTAATACTACCATGAGTACCAGGGACTGCAATGGTAAGGTTTTCTCCAGGCCTTTATCTAAACAGGCCTCATCCATCTCCTCCTGATCCAGTGGCTTTAGCAGACACCTGTGCTTGTCTGTCTTCTGATCCTTAACTCCTACTCTCACCAGTTCTCTACTGCTTTTTCTACGGCTCCAAGGCAGCTTTTTACATTTGAGCCACTCCTTAATGTGAAGCACAACCTCCTTCTCACCTTTCCACCTTCATCCATCCACTGCAGCACTCCACTGTGGAGAGATACCCCATCTTGTCTTCACAATCCCAGTGGCATTATAGCTCTGCAACTTTGCTCAGACTTCTTATTCATCCTGCTTCTTCTCTTTATACAGGCATTTGACTTGGGCCCCAAGTCATATTCCGTGTCTCTCCAGGTGTAAGAATATCCCCTGCACTGTAGCTGCTGAGATACATCTATTTTGTCCTTTGTGCCCTCACTTCTCTTCAGTTTAGGCAAACGGGACCCAGCACACACAGTTTAAAGTATGTGTCCCCACACTAGCAAGTTTGTTGACAAAGACACTCCTGCTCACTGCCAGGTATCCCATCCCTACACAGCAGTGTTCATTGCTCACAGAGGAATGTGACCATAGAAACCAAAGCATTGCTTGCAACCTCAGGCCTGAGTTGATTTACTGGAGGAGCAACCTTCTGCTGGAGCCTTTCCCCCCTTACTGAAAAGGCAGAGTCATCACCTATCCGCCTCACCTTTCACAGCATCCCTTGGGCTCTGAAGAACCCTTGGTGCACTTTGGGTTACCCTTATATCACTCTGGAAAAAGGAGCAGGGGGTGTTAGTCCAAGGGCCAGGTAAACCTTGACTTTTCTTCTGCAACATCTCAGGCCTGAGGCACTGGTAAGTAAGAAATACTCTAAAAAATCAGGTCATACTGACAGATAGTTGCTTCCATCCCCTTAGGACAGGGTCTCTTATAACTACCATATGCCTTTTTAAACTTGTTTGGGCTCAGCTTGCTCCAAAAGAGCCCCCAGTGGCTATGGTTCTTCCTTAACCAACACCCGGAGCACTAGCTGTGTGCTCAAGTTGCAGATTTGCAGATGGAGCAGGAGGTTTTCCTGCCAGAAGTCACAGCCTATTCTGTCTGAATATCCTTCCCCTTCACCTGTCTGAACCTGATTACCAGCTGCTGCTGCTCTCTCCTTGCCTTGCAGGGATCGGGGTCTTGCCTGTGCAGTTTTCCTGAAAAGAATGCTTCAATACCTCCTTCAAAATCCCTGATGCTGTGCAGTCTCTCAGCTCTTCCCAGTGCTCTTTCATCCAGCAGCTCAGTGCCTTGGTCAGAGCACACCTCCCACAGAAGAGGCCCCAGGCCATCTTTGCAGCATGAAATCCAAGCAGTGTCCAGAGCCTTCTCTGTGCCAGAGCCACTAGCATCAGCCAGCACTGGAACTTGTGTCTTGAGTCCATCAGTGCACTGTCTCCATGGTGTCCTGCTCAATCCTGAGCAGCAATGGCAGGCACCTGTGTGCCTCTCTTCACCAGCTGCAGTCACAGTGGCTGTGTCTCCAGTGCTTCAGTCTGTAATTCCCAGCAGCCTGCACATTAGGCAAAGCCCAGGAGAACTGGAAGCAGAGCCTGAAGCTTCTATCCAAACTGAGAGCAGCAACCACAAACAGCAGCACCAACAGCCTCCAAGACACCCTGCCTAGTAAAAAATTAAAAACGTTGTGGGGCAACAGCCTAGTCCTGCCAGCTGCCCAGCACCTTACTGCTGAGCTCCCAAAGCCACTCTGCACCAGTATGATGCACTCCTGCTGGCCCATTCCTGCCATCCCATGGGCTACTTCTTTGCAAGCCCACCAGAGCCCCCTCCACAACCTTTGCCTCCAGTTGTAGCTGCTGCTCTAAGTGCTGCCCTCCCAGCAGCTGCTTCCACCACAGCTGACCTGAATGTTACAGTCTGAAGAGCTTCTCAGGTGGAGGGTTTAGTCTAAGACACTCAGCTGTGATATCACACAAATAGCAAAACGATGATTTATCAGGCTGTAGCACTGAGAGGTGTCAGGTTGGAAGGAAATGTGAAAAGTAGTAGGCAGGTTTTTCAGGATTACTGCGTACTAAATTTCACTTCAGCATTTAAATATCCATGAAAGCAATTTATCAGTTTATTCTTTTACAATAAAAATATTCGCTCTATGGTATTTTTATAATTATAAATTAAGGTAAAAGTTTTTCCTGCAGACAGTTTCAAACTTTTAAATGTTGAATCAATCCAAATATTACTGCAAGAATAAATTTTAAGCATTGTGGGTTTTTGAGGGCAGTTTCCCATTCCGAATGTGTGTGCATGCTCTTTTTCTCTAAATACGAGAACAATGTAATCTCTGTACATTTTTATGTATGCTGGGTAAGTTCTTTCTCTACCTTTTGAACTCACTGGAGAAACTCAACACTTTTGAAAAGTTTCAAGATCTTGGAAATAACTCTTTAACATTTTGTTAAATTGGAAAGCTGAGTAAAGGAAAATTTGCAGCTTGAGGACATGGTGCTAACAGATAAAAAAGAATCCACAAAAATTAACAGCATGCTCTTTTACAAAGACTTAACCTGGGGAAAAGCTTCATTCATAGCTGAGGCCTTTCCAAGACACCAAAGTCAGTAACCATGTGACACAAATCTATGGAGAACTAGAAACTGTTAGATCTAAGGCTGCAACCACTCTGTCCCCTCTAAATGACTGGTCCTGAACATATCATCACATATTTTTTCCAGCTTATATATCCTTGTGTGAGCATAGTTAGAAAAAGTTATATCTTTGTGCATTACCATTTGGAACAGCAAGCAGTGAAGTTATCTGCAGCACCTGCTAATGCATAGGCCACTTAAACATATAATGCTTTAAATAAATACAGCTTATCATGACAGGAGAATTAAAACAAGCATTATTATAATGGTAGCATTTACCCAGCTTTTACTGGCACATTTATTGAAAAAGCCATCTACCTGGAGCAGAAGGATTTTGTCATCAATACTCTGCTTCTTACTGAATAAAATTTGTCATATTTTACTGATCAAGATCTTATTTTATCCATGCCAAGTGTTATTCCATTTGGCTTAATTAGTTAGAAATGATGAAAAGCAAAGACAGAAAATAATGTGAGGAGTGAAGTTTTACTAGATCAGGGTAAACCATTATCATTCAAAAAGCTAGAGCTCACCTGCAGACTGTTTAATTGAACAGTGGAAATCATGTAAACATGCTCGGGGTTTATGGTTTGGGTTTTTTTTTAATTGTTCCATTGCAATCTCTCCTGATTCCAGATGCAGCTTTCTCTAATTCCCCTACCTCTTTTAGTCTCTCTAGTCAACAAATCAATTCTCTCTCAGCTGGATTTTTGCTTGATTTCTCCGTTGCCTAGATTGCACAACTAACCACTAGAATAAATGTTAACTGAGAAGCCAGCTTACCTCCTCCTGGCAGGCTGCTGCTGTCCTTCCCCTGAACCTCAGCCTCTCACTCAGCCTCATTTCCAGGCTGTTCCTCACAGTGCTCTTGACTCTAACTCAAGCACTCAGAAATTGTCCTGACAAAAGAATGTGCTTTTTAAAGATGATTCTCTTTCCACCACCAAACTGCTTGTTACCTTCCTGCTACCTGAATACAGATCTCCCACAGTACCACAGGCAAAAGCATGGAAAAATGTGGCTTATCTCCTGCATAATCAGCAATCAGATAATGCCCCCAGGACAGTGTAAAAAGACAGATAACCACTTTGCAAGCAGACCTGTAGCTCCTTTGGCTGGGGTTAGTAATACTGCCAATAGATAAATTAGGTTATGAATAGATTAAATATTTTATACAATTGGCCAATTCAAATAGCCATACTGGTTGATACAACTCTGGTTTTCGTTCTGTGTGTCTTCCAGCAGCTAACGAAAGTATTAGGCAGCTATCAGTCAGTGCTTTCCTATTAATGTTGTTGAAGTGAAACTTGGAATGAACTCATGAAAGTTGTTTCACTGTAACAGTCTCTGATGTGATACAAATATCATGTTTTTTTAAGAAACAGGCAAATGAAATACTTATAAAATTATATCTAAGAAGTACAAATAAATGAAAAGCTATAGATCAATGGACAAGAAAAAGAAATTATAGTCTTTTAAGTATGAGAGGTTATGAAGAAAAACAGAAGACTCATGCTAATTTTTCTTAGCTTAATACAGACTTTTTCCAGGAGTTTCTTTAAGAGTCCTGAATATTTTGTTGAATATAATAGCTGACACAAATTTATAAACCACATATGCTGGTTTTCACTGGGATAGAGTTAATTTCCTTCACAGTAGCTGAGTATGGGGCTATGTTTTCAGCTTCTGCTGAAAGCAATGTTGATAACACAGAGATCTTCCATTACTGCAGAGCAGAGCTCACACGGAGTTAAGGCCTTTTCTACCACCCCACCAGTGAGGAGGCTGAGGGTGCACAAGGGACTGGGAGGGGAGCTGGGAGAAGAAGAAGGAAAGGGGACGTTTGAAGTGATGGTGTTTTTCTTCCCAAGTAAACACTGTGCATCATGGAGCCCTGCCTTCCTGGAGGTGCCTTAACCCTTGTCTGCCCATGGGAAGTGGTGAATGAATTCTGAGCTTTGCTTTGCTTGTGTGTGCATATTTTTTTTTTTTCCCTTATCAAATTGTCCTTACCCATGAGTTTTCTCACTTTTACTGTTCTGATTCTCTCCCTCATCCCACTGGGGGGGAGTGAGTAGCTGTGTGGAGCTCAGTTGCCAGCTGGAGTTAAGCCATGACAGTCCTTTTTTGTGCCCAATATGGGGCTTGAAAGGTTTGTGATAATAACATATTGACCAGTGTGTATTGGAAGGTCTTTTTATCTGTTAATAGTCACAGGTCACAATACTGATTCATCTGTTCTCAATATTAATTCATCTGATTTGTGCCATGCTGGTTTTTTTTGTTGTTGTAAAAATTAAAGACTGTTGTAGGCTTTTGTATTTTTCTGTGATTACTGATATTTTACTGGGAGGTTTGTAATTAAAACACTGAGCTACAACTTATAACCAGGGCACCATGCTTTCCAAATATTAATCATATGAAAGTACAGAATAGTTTCTCATTAAAATCCAATATAAAACTAGCCTAACTTGTGATTTAGCACATAGTTAAAACTACATGATTAATGATATTTTTATGTAATGCATTTTCATTCTGTCAACCGTAGTGCAGAGGTATACTTTTCAGGAAGGAAAAATTCGGGCAGCATGTGAGAGACCTAAGGTTTTCATATCATATAATATCACATATGAAATATATGTTTTAAATCATATGTCAGTGGTGATATTTTCAGATAACCATATCACAAGATCACATGTACCCATTTTCAATTTTTTCACATACTAAAGAAAGACACATAGCCTACATGGTTTTTGTAACTTCTGGCATATATACTAATATTCTGTATGAAAATTAGAACTAAGGTTTTCTTAGCTGCCCAAGTTACCTTAAAATTTAAAAATGTTCCTTGATCATACAAATATGTGTGCTATGCAGGTGTGTGCATTTATATTTCTGTGTATACACCATATATATTTGTATGCATATTTGCAGATGTATACACCATATATACATTCTGTGTATTTTGGAATACATGTGTGTACCATCCCATCCCATCCCATTTCATATGCATGTCATCTATTATAATGCTTATCTAAAGTCTATTCATTGCTTTATCTAGACTAGCAAAACCAAAAGAGTTGCTTTGTGCAGAACAGACAGCACTTAGGGTGCAGATTGCCTATCTAAAGTTCTCTTAGCCTGGAAGTGGAGCTCCTGTGACAGTGGCTTGCTGAATTGCAATAAGGCTTTCTGCCTGCTTCACAGATGGCTCTAAATGCAAGCAGCCAAGGCACAAAACACTGCATTTGTACAAGCCAAAATTCCCACATGGTGTATTTGGAGTTGCTGTTTAGGCAGCTTGAATTTTGATCTGTTTTGTGTTATCAAAACCACGGTGTCTGCAGCAGTCTGTAGCATGGATGAGGTTTTCTTGTTACATTATTATGAGCCTACACAGCCTTGATGGAATTTGCATTTATTCCTTTATGCATAAAAAAAATTCAAAAATGGGGGCCAATCACCTTGCATCAGCAAAGTGTCTTTTACAAATAGACTGACCTTCTTGTCCCTTTTCACACATCCAGCTTAGCAAGCCTCTGTGTAATGATAATCTTTCCTGATTTATTCGATGACAGCTCTTGAAGCAGTACTCGGATTTGTCAGTGTAATTACCCAGGCCTTTATAAGGGGTAAGAAGAATGGATCAGAATCCTGCAGTATATAGTTTCCATCCAAACTTTCTGATAATTTTCATATTAAATTTTGGAAACTGAGCTTTCTTAAGTGACCTGAAAAAAATACCAAAGAGGTAATTTCATGCTGTCTCCATTTCCTTGCGGGTGGTAGATGTCCAGTGTCAAATATTGAAAGACTTTCATTGAATCCTTCTGCTTTTGACTGCCATGTTCCTCATTTTATTCAGGAACAAAATTACCCTAATATTGGAAAATCATTTTACAGAGAACTTTTTTGGAGCCTGTAATTCTTATCACATTTTGAAGAGAATGATTGTCCATTCAAAGAGAATGGCCCCAAACCCTGTGCATGTGGTTTAGTACTGACTATAAGTATCTTAGGTTTAGCAAGATCTGGAAAGATTTGTCTTTGGTACTGAAGAATACAATTAATTTCTGTCTATTGATTGAAATTGGAGAATTGGAATTCAGTGACGAGATAATTTGGTGTCTAAGGTAGAATGGTGATTAGAGCTGATAAGACATTTGCGAGGAGCTATTTCAATTAAAATAAAGTATCAAAGTCTTTTTCAGGTAATTTTCATCTTAATGATACAGTAAATGTGGAATTGACAGATTTTTCAGTCAGTAGACTAAGGTACTTTAAATGTGTTATAGGAGATTATATATATAAAATAATTATGTAAATGTGATGATTAATTTTAAAAAGGATTCACAAAGATGGCTTCATTGTTAAGCCCATTTGCAAATAGTTTCACTGCCAGCCTTGGTTTAAGAAAGATTTGCCTTTCTAACAGTGCTTCCTTAATTACACAACTGAAAAATGTTAACTTTTGTCATTTAATTTCTACTGAAACAAACAATTTTCTAGTTATCAATTTGACATGACCAATTTGAAGTAATCCTTGGGGGAAAAATATAATTATTATTGGTTTCTGATAATCTCAAAGTAGCCTGATAGCCAACACAAAATTAATAATTCTTACAGGAATTTCTGCTGGCATAAAAGCTGAGAAGGAATAATGCCATTTTCTGGCGGTGGTGTTGCAGTATTTCAGTAGAAACAACTCATGGATTTTGAGGAATATTAGTACTTTTTTTTTGACCTCAATTAATAAAGCTCCATACACCTGATAAATCTCAGCTTATCAGATTGATTACACTTTTATTCTAAAGTCCACAGGACCAAAGGATTTTCCCAGTTAACAGCTCTCCCCATTGTTTCCTATCTGCCTGCCTCTAGTCAAATTTTCAGGTTTATGTTTCTGAACAAAATATAAAATTTCTGAAAGATAATATCAAAATAAAAATGTGAAAATGTGACAAGCAGTTCAGGAAGAAGGTAAAGCGGATTGCAAATTTTGAGAGAGGGAGGTGGCAGGTGGTTGAAGAGAGGAAGAGAAAATGTAGGAAAACATGCTCTCTTGTGATGCAGGAATGGAAGTATTCCTAGTTAGGTGCAGAGTCAGAGCCTCAAGAAACACCATTCCCAACTGTGATGCCATTGTGCTGTGCCTTTAGGGCTGAACAAGCAGCTCCAGAGAACCTGCAGCTGTGGTACAGACAAACATGGACAGAGATACAGAGACAGACAGAATGGAAGATATATGGGAAGGAGAGAGGTGAAAGGGGCTCTCTGATAGCATTAGTCATCATCAAAGGCATTAGGCTGAACATTTCAGCAACGTGATTGTTGCCAAAATATCTACTGGCATCTGAGAAAAGATGATAGAGTAGATAATGAGTCAATATATATGAAGGAAATCCTCCATAATTAGAGAGCTGCACATGAGAAATCATGGAAAAGCTGCTTTGAAAATATACCTTGCATATTATATGGGCTGATATCACAGGACAGCTAAGGGTATGGTTGATATTTGCATTGCAATTGGAAAATGCTTTGAAATGAATGGAAAGATGAAATTATTTGAGAAAGACGTAGCATTTTTTGCTTATGTTTAATTCCTTTGCTAAAAATCCATTTAGTTCTTTTCAAGTAAAATCCAACATTTTGTGGTTTAAAAGGTTTTCGGTAGGAAACCCAGGAAAAGGTAAAAGGATTTCTAAGGGTGAGAAACAAAAAGCAGACTTTAAGAATCGAGCAGAATGATTTTAGGGAACAGCTTCGCCTGAGGAAGTATTAAAGAAGACACAATTAGAACATCAGAACAAGGACAGAAGAACAAAGAACCATGGTTTTAGGCCTAGCTAAGAGAACTTTTAGAAGTTGCAAAATTTATGCTTAGCAAGAGATGATAAAGTTAAGCTTAATAATGGAATATCATGCACTATTGTATAAGGTATAAAACAAGCAAGTATTGTTTTAACAAGTGTACGTGCAATATAAACGATTGGTTGAAACAGCTGTCTGTAACCTCCAGAGCAACTGCTACTGGCTGAGCAGCTTTTAAGAATATTCTGTAACCAGGAAGTCTTGGCTTTTTGCCTGCAATGCGAGCTTGTATTATCTCTGATGTCTCCAGTTAGTTTATGATGTGAATAAAATAATACAAGCTCTCAGAGCATCTGTCTTGGCTTCCCCATCCTGTTTCAGTACAGCAGCAGTTTTCTAAGAGATCACTTTAGCTACGAGTATTAAGACAGTGAGTAACATATTTTGAAAGTCTTAAATGAAGATGAAATGCAATAATCACGCAGTACAAGTAGAATTATTAACCTAAGGAGACATAAATCTTGACGTGTATATTACTGGATTTAATTAATGGTTTTCTCCACAAAGAAGTACAATGTGAACAATAGAGTTTCAAAATTTTGAAATAACTACCCTAATATTATTATGTTATATTGATTTTTTAAATTTTAAAATAACATTTTTTTTTTGTATGTTATGTAATGGTTATGATAGGGATGTCTAGTAGCAGTTATTTCTGTAAATTTCTGTTGACCTGCTTGCTTTTTCATCCTGGTCATCTAATGACACGCATATAAATACATATATGAAAATACATATAATATCAATGAATATATAAATGAATAGAATATCAAATCCTAGCTGGTGGTGGGTATCTGTCTCTTTGTATGAAAAATAGTTAAGGAATTGCATTTAACACATTGATAGAAACTACTTAACACATCGTGATAGTCTTCACTATGGATTGTTTTGTGTTGATTTCTGTGCTTGTCCCATCTTCCTCAGGTAATTGCTGGGAACAATCACCATTGCAGGACATACATAAATGTTTCTTGATCAGTTATTCAAGCCAATATATTACCCTTGTTTCTGTGTTTCTTAAAAACAAAATCTCATAATTCCATATTAACTTGTTTATTTCAACATGGAGCAGCATAACCCATAACTTGTGTCACAAAATTTAACCTGTTTTGATGTAGCAGGGCTTTCCATTGCAGAGCATGTTAAAATTCCTATTTTCTGAGCTTAAATTTACTTCAGTGCTGAATTATTTACAATAAAATGTTTTTGTTTACTTGTTTTTGTACTGCTTCAATGTTGTCCCAGGTGAAACCCAAGGATTCTCACTAGATGGTGTTCTTTTACTTGCCTGAAGGAGACTGGTTTCTTACTCTTTGACCAGACTTGATAAGCTCCATGCTGAACTATATTCCTTCATTCAAGAAATCAGTCAGTTCAGGGAGGTCTTAACTGCCTATGTACCACACAAATACTACCTTTAGTACATTAAGACAGCATATAAAAATCTTGGTGATAAAAAGAGTGAAAAATCGTCTTGTAACACTCCTTTCTCTTTTTAAATGTTACTCGCCATCAGTATGTTGCTGTGTTGCTGCTTTATTCTTCTGGCCTAGATAGCTTAACGGCAGAGACACTGATTTGCCGGGCTCCTGGTAGGACTGACTTGGGATCAGCGGGAGCAGGGCAGAATTCGGGTCTGCTGATGTATAGAGCCTGGAAGCTCTGTCAGGGGAAGACGGTGATGAAATACCATGGCAAAAGGTGAAAAAGGACCACCCTGAGTTTGTGTTCCAGCCATTTATTCTTGCACTGGAAGTGCAAGCTAGAGGGTAAACCCAGGAATGGCGGCCACTGTTTCCCCTCGTCCCCACTTTTGTACCCAAACCAGAGAGGGGCGGGGCAAGGAAAACAGACCAATGGGTGAGTGATGGGCAGTGACATAAAACCAATAGGGAAAGAACAGGGGAGGATCTCAGGTGAACAGACCAACTGCAGAACAGGACTTTCTGGACATTATACATAGTAAATTAACCTTATGAATATGCATGAGTCAATCCAGTGGGAGGTGGTTTAAACCATGGCTCTGTCCTCACAGTCCAGGTCCTGGGTGTGGAAGTCCACCCCCTGGCTGTCACTCGGTTCACCAGTGGGCTGGGTCACTGCAACAGTATGTGAATAATACTGTAACTGCACTCCTTGTGATCAAGTCTTATATGTTATCAGTCACCATCAAAACGTGGTAGCATCCAGCGGCTGATAGGAAAATGCAAGTGCCCATTTATAAATATGCAACTCTGTTAGACCTTCAGAACCATAGCATGTTTGCAAACTAAAGTTTATTTCCACATTCCAAATTAATCCACAACATCTGTTTGGGTTTCACATACTTTCGTCAAATAATTATGAATTTGGGTATTAAGGATTACATCATGAATTCCTGTAATAAAATGAAGAATGACCAGATGCTAAAAGAAAATGACACCACAAGGTGGACTAAAACATCAAGTTTGGTATTAGGGTTGTACAGTTACAATACAATCTCTTTGTAATTCAATAATATTTAGTCCTCGCACACCTGTTTTGAATTGCCATGCACCTATTCTATGCATTTTCCTTCACATTGCCCCACACTCCCCAGCTTAAGGGAAAAGAAAAGGTGTTGGGTTCCTGGTTTGGTATTTGTTAGTGACAGGTGGTAAATTTATGATAAGGGGTGGGTGCCATAAGTCCTTTCTTGCCCTTCTACACTTCTTTTCTCCTGGTTGTGATAATTCTCTATCAGCACATTTTGTTTCCCTGGCCATACACAAAAAAAATCTAATAAAGACACCAGAACAGAGAGCATTTATGTTTCAAAGCAAGCAGAGACCTCTAAAAATGACCTTTCCAGTCACTGTTCTGGATAGAAGTACTTAAAAGTACATGGCTCCTCTGCAGTTACAAGAAAGATTATTTTCAGCATAAAAATGTCCAGATTCTAATCTCATTTTTGCATGTCTAATAAACAGCTTTTTTATATTTTGCAATTGCAAACAGCTAGATGAGACAGCTGGAGCATAATGGCATACACGTCCTTTTTGTATTGAACTAGCACTTTGCATTGGAATACAAATGTCTTGGAATTACAGAAATAGCTTTTCATATAGGGCCAGTTATATTTTAAATTTACAAGATGTAAAGACCAAATGCCATATAAGGTAATTGATGTGTGATGGCAGCCTGTGCAGAACATGAGCACTCCATGTCTCCCAGGAGGCAGCTGGTTAATAACGCAGATTTAAATGTATTTGGCAATTGTTGCTTCAAGGGACACTGTAGGAGTTTTAAGCTCAAAGATATTTTATTCATCATTTCTTTAACCTTCATTTGATACAGTCTGATATATATTGTTAGGTAGAACTTGCTGCCTCATTAGTATTTCATTGGTTTGAGCACTCTGAAAGGAAATGGGTGACATTCACCAAATCCTCACATAATACACACAAATTCAATGTCTCTTGCTATTTTTGGATGGAAGAATGTAAGAATTAAAGCAAAATTACTAGCAAAGAAGAGGGCTATTTTTATAGAGTGGATTATCTATACTGGATATAAGGTAAATTTAATTTGATTTATTTTGTGACAAAAGATGGTCATCTTTTCCACATTCAACTTCTAAATTAGGTAACAGCTACCTCCACATATAGCAACAGCAGTGCTTCTCATCTCTAAAAGGAGTTTCGAAGTTGCCAATTTCAGACCTTTTTTACTTTGCAAGAAAGGTAGTGAAAGGCAGTGAATTACAATCAGTTATAATCACAGCAGTGATGAAAAACGTGAGTCATTCAGGTTTCCCTGTTTAGCGAATTCCCTTTATCAAGGATTGGATTTGTATAGAACCATTTGTGCTTTAGAGGCGATGCCCTCTAGATGGTGGCATCTGAATGCATACACATTGTGGAGACACCCATTGGAGACACCCAGTTCTCTGCTCCTCTGTGCTTAATTCTTTATTAATTCATCATAATTTCTGGGTTTTTTTCAGGAGCTCACGAATGAGTGTCATAGGGTAAAGTCTACTTGAAAACCTCACTCAGGTAAGCAAGGGCTTGGCTGCATCTGCCCAGTTGAAACTCATTAGGCGACTGGTATATGCTGTGAAAATGGACCAAGTACATTCGGGCAGGATGTGTGTGTGTAGCTCACCCAAAATACACAGCCTACATCTGCCCTCCTGTAATGGTCTTGGTAGGCATAGAAGAGTAACACAAAAGGACAGACAAAATCATAGCTTTACATCTTTGTTGCCCATTTTGGGGTAGAATGTAATGTGATACTAACCGAGGCAAGTTACTTACAGAAAATCAGAGATGAGCTTGGAGTGATTGGAATGATGAGGTTATTTGTGACCTCCTGAGGTAGAAAGCTAAACCACTGCAAAGAGTAACTCTTTGGTGAGAACATATCTATCTATATATTCAACCTCATGTAGAAGGATGAGCCAAAGGCCCACTAAATGCAAAGGCCAGGCCACCAGCCAAGACATGGACATGTCAAACAGCTGGAGTCTTGTTTTCCTGAGCCTATGGTACCAATCACAAACAGACTAGAGGCACTGGTTTCGGTGAATGTGGTCAGTAGAGAGAGGGTAGATTTATGGTAGAACAGAAACCCACCCACCCATCCACTATCTCCCTCCAGCACAGTAAATAAAATTGGAAAATTATTTCATTGAGCGGTGAAGTTTTGGTTCTGCAGCTACCACCCTCTAAGTACTTTTGTGGCAACACACAATGGGATGTCCTGATTGAATGTGCAGGACAACTCTTTTCTTTTAACTTATTTCTGGTGGAAAAATTGAGTCTAACAAATCTCCTGAAAACCTTTATAATGCTAGAGAAGCTCTAATTTAGTCGAAAAATAATGGCTATTGAATCAGTGAAATATTTTTAAAAAATTTACATGGACTGACAAGAGTCATAAATAACTCACAGTGAGAATTCATTTCGAGATTTTGAACAAGATAAAGAAAAATTACCTGTCCAAGTGGTAGGGTCCACTTGGTCAAAAAGTCAGAACACGCATAAATGAGTTGCTAAGATCTGTGAATGTCTGAGAAATGTTTGCCATGAGAAAGACACAAGGCATGATTGTGATCCATCTTGGACATTCCAGGGAGTTCCTCTCCCCATATTTGGGAATTAAATACCTCTGACATAGTTTTGCTGTTTACCTCTTTGTTACAACCAAGAAAATGGCCAGAAGGGCTGATGATCTTACATTTCAGTACAAAACTCTACAGCCACAGGTGAACCACCAATATTCTTGGTTGTTTATAGCTAAAAATGAAACAAATGTAATTTTTATTTTAATGAGATTGTTCTATAAAATATCTGATGGCTTAATGCAGAATTTTAGCTACAAAGAGCTACCTGCAACAGTTGCAATATAATTGGTTATACATATATTGGAGTTTTGCTGGGAAAAGGGGATGAAAAGATATTTTGGCCAGACCCCTGTACTTTTTCTCCATAGTCTGTGAGAACACAGCAATAGAGAAGGTATGCTAGCTGCCCTGTATCCATTCATAATTAAGACCAGGAACTACATGAATTCTGCATTCAGAGTATTGATCATTACCTATCAAAAATACTATCTGGCTCTTGAGGTATTCATGCAAATCAAGACAAATAGCTCCATTGAGGGAATATATTTATGCATTTTTCAAAAGTGTTGAGAACAGTTGCTGTTTATCTGGGAATATAATTGAGAGGATGATGCACAAGCCAAACACAAACATATCAAAGTTAAGCCCTCCTTTTTTAATGGATCCAGTTCCCTGATAATCAGAAACTGGAAGTAGATGAGGGAAGGCAATGCTTAAATAAATCAGAGAATATTGATTCCTGTAGTGGGAATTTTCAGATGAAATGTTAGTTGTCCACATCTGAGCTGATCATTAGAGGCTCCTTTTGGAGTCTGTGGGAAAATACTGCTGCTATGTGATCCTTCTGATTTTAGCAACAGAAATTTCTCTTCATAAATTTGAAGGAATAAATTGTAGCTGTATACCCTGCAGACACTGAAAGCCCAAACCCAAGACAATGTTAGCCATTCCACAAGTATTTACAGTTTAGGAAGAAGGACTCACCTCCACAGGGTCGATTATTGCCCAAGTGTTAAAAGATCAGTTAAGTCAGAGAGCAACACAGCTAAGTGTCATTCATTGTATGTAAATTGTCTTCACTTTTCTCAGATAATTTAACATTTCCCTCATTAAAAATGAAGGAACTGACCCTCCAGCTGTACTAATTTTCCTGTCAGTTCCCAGAAGTTCATGAGGTGACATCCATATCAGACAGAAATTCCAGGCAATGCTAATGCCAATATCTGACTCCAGGGTGTAGGGGGTAGACCCCTACAAGTTGCAAGTGGAAGACTATCATTCAGGTATTCTCCTCAGTTAGCATGTTCCACTGTCTTACCTCAGCCACAAGTTCATCCATCTACTCAGGTGATACTGTAAACATTTCTTTGCCTCCAAGGGAACTGTTGGAAATAATCATTGCTCCTTTCCTTTCTTCTAAATTAGTTCTTCCCTCATCATGAAGTAAGACTGAATAGAAAATATTAAATTTCAATAGCTCAGAAAATTAGTACAGACATGTAAAAATATGGTATTTCTAGATACAGTTGTTTATTGTTTTCTAATACAGCAAAGTCTGAAAATTAATGAGAAATGGTAATTTTTAATTTCTCTGTTGCGTTTAGTGAATACTGTATTGTGCTCTGCACATTTTTCCCTTTTAAATGTGCAAGTTGGGTTTACAATGGTAAATGAGTAGGGAATATGTTTTGGAGTAGTATAAATGTGAAAATATGTCTCTCATAAATTATGAGAGGAGGATAGCAATGCATTTTAGTACTTTGCCTCCCAAATGGTCCTAATGCTGTTAGAAGCAAATACTGTTTCATTTACCTCTGTAGGATAGCTGCCTCTGACAATGCAGTGGAACAATTGGTGCCTGCAATGTTATACAGGCTTTTAAGAAAAGCAATAAGTGTTACATGTAACTGAAAAACAGAGGAAAATTTATACAAATGTAAATTAATGGAATGGAGGGAGTTTGTGCAGGGAACCGGAGCTTTATAACTCCTGAAAGTGATGACATGGGGGTTTTAGCAACAAAAGGATCTGAACAACTTGCACCTAAATCTCATTTGAGATGCATCATCACTAATGGCATAATGACTTTTCATTCTTTAAGGGGATTTTATCTTACTATAAACCCCACACAGAAGAAATCTTTTAAATCACTTGACTCTGCTGAGTTTCTGTTAGAACATCTCCTCTAATGATCAGACGTCAGTGAACCTAGTTTGTAAGATCTGATAATATTTTAGTCTAAGGTAATGTGAATGATTTTCAGCAATATGTGTATGTATACAATTATATCCATTAAAATGTCATAATTGCAATTACAGATCAAGTATTTGCATGTGGCTGTGGCCAAATGCCTAATTTCCCAAGTTTGTTTGCTAATTTGTATTGTATGAGGTCTCAAATCAGGCATCACTACTTTAAAATTTTAGGATAGCATATGAGTAGATGTTCAACATTAAGAGGAGGCAATATTAAACATTTTTTTTCCCCTCTGTTCCCATGTTAATCAGAACTTTGACATTATCTAATGTCATTAAAAGTATAATTGTTTTGGAAGAAATTTGGGGCTGGCTCTGCACATAGTGTTTGAAGCTAACTGCCAGGTCTGGATTCATTACACATGAAGTGGAGGCAGGTCAGCTGTTTGTTCTACAATGAGTGATTTCTGAACCAAGTAAGAATGAAAACAGCAGTATGAAAATTGCTGGCACTTTTGTTATAATGTTATTGAGGCGTGAACTACTCATTGCCAAGAGGCACCTGCAGCTGAAGAGAGGCTTGTGCTGAATGCTTGAATGAGAGTTGGAAGTATGAAATGATATAGTCTATGAGTGCTGCAAATTGTCTGTAAATAAACATTCTTCCCTTTATCTCTAATGCAGTTTAAATAGTAAAAGTAATTATCCAGAGGAGGGGACAGCAGTCTTGTCTTGGAGCAAGGTTAGAGCAGTCCCAAAGATTTCAGTGTAACCCTATGATTTTTCATAGGACTCAGAACCCTATCTGTGGTGGAGCTACATCGTTCTTTGCCCCTACCTGGGATGGGATCTTTTTACAGAAGTCTGACATTTAACAGGAAGAATGTCTTTTCGAAATAATGAAAGCAGCTGTAGACTTCATTGTGATGCTTTTGATACAGATCATAACCTCGAGTCTCATCCTTGAGATGAGCTGACTTCCTGCAAAGGTGTTATCAGGATCCTTCTTAACCGCTGATAGAATAAACTCTGAAGAGGAGTTGAACAAAGGGGTAGATTTTGGAAACTCCTAGCTTGACATGTCACATAATTGCTGGTATGAACTGCATAGTATTGGATGTGTATATATAGACAGAATTTACTATATTAACCATGTTGCCCTATTTCATAAGAGAGCCTGTCTGTCATAATTTTTTTGGCTCCTTAACTGTTTCGACCATTCTCTAGTAGGTCATCTGTGGCATTTTAGGAGATTGGTAATTAAATATTTTTATTAATACAAGTCCAGAGACTTTAACACCTCTGACCTTTAAATCTTGAAAATAGGAGTGACAGTAGAAACCAGGTTGCATAAGCACGTAGTGGAGTTTGAGAGGAGAAATTGCATTGTTTTGATCCAGTAAAAATAAAGGACAAGGATATCAGATTCTGGATACCAGTATCTAATAGTAAGGTTGAGCTATTAGGCCATTCATTTTGGGCCCTTCAAATGACTGCTGGATGTGTAGGTGCAGATTTACTCCTAGGTTGTATGTTGTGTTAGCCCATTTGTGGGGCACAAAGGCTCCCTGTACAAGAGCTCAGTCTGCAGAGCAGGCATCCCCATAAGCAAATACAGAAAACGCAGAAGAAAAGTATTTGTAATAATTTTTTTCATTCTCTGAAACCTTTTTTTTTTTTTTAATTGCAGTCATGTGCTTAATTTTTCTTAACTTTTACAGGTTCATGGAGGATTTTGAAATTCTATCAAAGACAAATATGTTTTAAGTCCTGAAAAATCTAGCTGTGCTCTGAAGCAGGATTTTATGTCTGGGTTTTTACCAGCAGGGACTTGTATGATCACGGCCTTTGGTTTTACAGAGTTAGAGGGTGCTTGGAGATAAATTTCTCGTATTTGTGTGTTTGTAATGCTCTTTTGTGTTCCACTTCAGATTTTTAATCCTTTTTCTTGGTGGAATCTGTCTTTCAGTTAGAGCAGCAGCACAAATACTTGAAGGATGCCATTACCTTCCTCTCTCTACTAACTAGGCTTACTCTTTACTTGATCTTATTTGTTTACCACCTGAAAACAGTTGAAGAATTTATGCTCTTATTGACCAATACAAACAAATATTTGGAAAAAAGCTACAGAAACTCTAGGTTCCCTTGGCTTGGAAATTGGAATAGAAAGCCTGCTCTACTGTTCTGCATCAAGAGTAACCTGTTAAGGATTTAAGGCTGTGATATGGGAGTGACAAGAATTAACCTAAAATATCTGTGCAAAGAAGACCTCTATTTCAAATTTAGGACAATTTTTCAGAGTTTGGGTATGCACTGTTTTTTACTTTAACAGTCTAATGACCTTTTCTGGATGTCAGATTTTTTGAGGGATGTATTTTTTTTTTTTTTTTTTTGGTCACATTATGTACAGCATTAAGTACAACACTGTGTAACACTAGACGTTTTCAGGAAAACTGAGCAACAGTTCAAAGACAGAAGCAAGAACCAGGGCTGTTTAAAACACTTTTCTCACAAGAAAAAATATGTGAGAACCTGTGAGGATCATCTGTGAGCCAATATAGAGATGAAACCTGACAAGAAATACCAAGTATCATAATGTACTTGCTGGGAAAATGTGAAAACAAAATGCAGCTCTTCCAGAAAAAAAACTGAATTTGTGACTGAAACAAAGCTTCTCTACTCTGTGACTTACAAGAAATGCAGGTAGACCTTGACCAACTTCTGATAGTGAATTACTTTCAGTTTGGATTCAAAGGTTAGAGTGTAATAACACTTTGATAGCTACCATCCTAGTTCTTTATAGGAAAACTATATTCTACATTATTCACAGTTTCAACTTTGTCATTCTCACATTATGGCATGTAGAGGCTTTTCATGTTATGACTCACTTTACCCTGTGATGCTATCATAGTAGCAGAATCTTCAGGAAAAAGCTTTTTTTGTTTTAACCTCTGATATTTTAAGAAATAAATTCATTAATTGATGTGGAGATGAAAAATAAATCACTTCATCTTCCTTACCTCTTATCCCACAAGAACGTAACTTCAGAGGTTCTTGATGTTGCTCAAAGTTGACAGAAAATCAAAGGCACTCTTCTGAATATGGTCAGACTTTCCTCATATTTTTGAGTCATGTAATGAACTTTTATTTCCAGCCGCACAAATTCTTTTTCATTATTATTTTTCCAGTTCTAGATACATGAGAAGTTCTTCATAGTGTGAACTGAAACATAAATGGTTAAAGCCACTGAGATGTCTTTGAGAAGGATGCATTGGAGTTTTGTCCTGTTATTTAAGAGGATTTTTTGAAGTTCCCTGACATATGAGGAGTGATTATCATTACTGCAATGCCTCATTGCAGGAAATTTAGATCTTCTTTTAAAACTATATTAGCTCTCCAACTAATTTAGAAATCAATACCAGAAGCAACTTTATTATTGAGTGGAACACTAATGAGGAAGACACTCTTCTTACATTTAAAAATAAATTTTTGGTAGTCCTCTTAAGAAACTTGTTCCTTGGGGCACAAACCACATGAACTCCTTCTTATTCATTCTACACTGCATTATTTTCAGTAGATAGTTCTCTTAGATGGCAGAGGGTTTGGAAAGGAAAAGGATCATGTTTCTCCCTAGATTGTGGACTATCAGTGTGCTATCACTGCCTGATAGTTCTTTCATGTAAAGGTAAAATACAGCATTGGCAAAGGAAGCAAGGTGCCACACAGTGAGATATTATCATGCCTTTTCTTTTTGATTTTGTCTATCTTGTACTCCGTTTTATAGCTTGAGAGATGGACAGTTGTTTGGACAGACAAATAAATCATGTAAAACCCCCATGATAATTGATCGTCAGGCTTTCAAAACCACAGAAACTGGATGAATCTGTTCCTAGCCATGGAACTTCCTGTTCTGAAAGAAAGGTACTAATCAGTCATGATGCACAACAAAGAACTATTTGTAGGAAGAGACCAGGTCTGCGATTCCCTGATTCAAGAAGTCACTTAATTCAGTTTGAATCCATATCCGGAATAAGGGGGGAATTTCTGATATAACTTCTTTTTAATGTGTTTCATTATTTTCTTTATTTAACCAATTTATTCAGCTTTATTTTGCAATACCATTCTCTCTCCTTGTCCAAATATTTTGACTGATAAACCCCTGTTACTAAGGCACCTAAGTATATAGTCAAAAGATTCAGCTCTCAACTGAATAGGTATTTGCTACTTTTTATTTTTTAGAAGGTATTTGGGGCTGTTCCTGTATTGTTTCTAAGAACACACACACAAGAAAAAACACCAAATCTGCATGTAACTTAACTTCTGAACAATAAAAATGAAAGCAAAAGACAACTGAATAATTGAATGGGAGTGTTTTTCAGTTCTTCATCTCTCTGTCCAAGTGATTTTAGGCAACAGTCCTCCTTTCATAAAGATGGAACATTTGAGATCTTTTGAATGCTCCAAGCATCAGATATAATACTTAATATTTTATCAATAAAATATTTTAAAAAATATATTTTTCACAGTCCCCATCTAATTTTTAATAAATTTATAACAGCTGGAAAGTGTATTATTCAGGGCCTTTATACTGTTTGCCTACTGAAAATCAAATATGAATTAAAATTATGTAGCAGTTTATCATTTTGAAATTAAGCTGTGTGAATACGACTTGTTTCCCTTGGAATATAATACAAATGTTACTGAACTAGAATAAGTTTTGTCTGAAATTTAGTTTAATGAAATTATTGTATTCTAATTGAATCTCATTATTCTAGATATGTCTACAGTGACTCCACTGGTCTGTTTTGATAGATGTAGTCTGCTTCATGGTTATCCTTAGAGATTAAATTTCTCTTGAACAAAAGTATTTACCATTATATCTGTCAGGTCAAATTATATAAGCCATGGATTAAAACAAACAGACAAACAAAAGTACTTTTTGTATCACACCCACAATACACAAATTTTCACTTTTTCTCATCTTTGCTTCCAATTCACACTTTAGAAAACAATAATACAAAAGTAAAAACTTTGATGAGCCTGTGCTGAGAACTTTGTCTGTCCCTCAGGTTATCTAAAATTCACCGGAACAGACTCATAGCTTCCGTTCTACTGTGCTTTCCTCATCCCAAATTATTTTCTATCTTAGATATATTTTGCTACACACTCAAATCTCCTATGCTCCCTTTTCTGAAATGTAATCTACAATTGAGGGGAGGTAAAGGGGAGCTGGGAGGGTTGCAGAGGGCTGCAAGAAACAGTTAATGTGGAAAAAATAATTTAATTGCCTGTGAATGAAAAGGTTGAAAAATATGCTCTAATTCGATCATTCATAGGTTGAGAGAAGACTAGAAAGTAATAGTTTTTATTTTTTAAACTTTCATGAGATGCTGTAACACTGTTTGGGAGGCATAGATGTGATACCCTTCTAAAAGAACAGAGCAGCAATATATTAATTGAACAATATGCTGTTTTAAATTAGTTCTGACATGGAAAACTAGGATTTTGGACATTTTCTTACCAGTATTTACCCAAGAGGGGCAAGGTATAAATTAATTAAGCAATCAGTTAAAGGAGGTTTTGCTTGCTTGACTACAATTTATTATTATTTACAATCACAACTTATTCTAAACACAAAAATAATTGCTGTTTTCAAGCTTAGTAAGCTGCACAGGAACATTTTAATATACTGGCTTCACTGACGATCTGTAAGCATATATCTTAGGTGAGATAGAGTTGCAGATCCCCTGAGTTTTTAACATTGATAATTCAAATTTGTAGCATTCAAAACTAAACCTTTATTTTCACAGGATGGCTGTGATGAGAAATCCTGATTCAAAAATGGCAGTGTAGGACAAATAAAGCAATGGAGGCAGCATGAAAGGAAGTTAAGAATGTTTCGGGGGGCATCACCTTGGTAAGGAGGCAGATATAAGGGTGCTTTGGAGTATTTGGATGAGTATCTACATGAGGATGAGTTCTAATGCACACCTAAAATATCAGTCTTATTTAAGCCAATATTATAAAACTGCTTCATTCCCCATTCTTCATGTCTTGACCTTTGTGGAAGTATTCTGGTCACAACAATGCTCATCCACTGGTTTTCATTGTTAAGAACCATATCACTCAAAATCACCTTGTGGTCAAAAGGGTAAAACCAATGTAGAGCCAATAATTTATAGTTGTTTTTTTAACAGTCAAATAGTCCCAATTATTTATTTAATACAGAAAATACTCAGTAGTAATGCAGGAGCATTTTGTTTGTTTTTTATTTTGCTGCTGTTATTTTCCACCTGCCTGTGCTCCTCTGTTCTTTTCATGCTGGTCATGTATAATACCTTGAGGAGAAGCACGGAGAAATACCACAAGTCCTTCCCAGAACGCATGCGATGTTCATAATGGGGCTTTCTTCCTTTCCTCTGCCAGTAAAAGCGTGATCTCAGCATCACCACTTTCTTTCTTCTCAGTTTGGAGGCCTATTTTTGTCTGTTAGGGCAATTCACCTCTTTTTCTGAGTGGCCACAAAAGCAGGACCAGCATTCAACAGACAGAAGTATTACATAGTTCTGGCTCTGTCTGGGGAGCCTTAAGTCACATTTATTGGGATACAGAGTTCCAAACTTTATGTAGTGATAGTTACTTATCCTTTTTCATGGTGGTTTTTTTTTTTGGTTTTTTTTTTTTTTTGTTTTTTTGTTTTTTTTTTGTGAAACTGAGAAGCTTTATGTCTAAGGCTACATTTTCCGAAGGTGACCTCTAATTTCTTGGGTTTTGCCTGGACAATTTCAGTATAAAACAGAAGGTCTGGTTTTTGTTTGTTTTTTTGTTTTGTTTTGTTGGTTTTTTTTTGGTTTTTTTTTTTGGTTGGTTGGTTGGGTTTTTTTCCCAGGCTGCTGAGCTCTCCCAGCACAGATCACTATGAAGGGTGAACACTCAAGTCAAGGTGTGCCTACATGGGCATCAAAGCTCTGGGTAAATGAATTGTGTCAGGATGCAATTCCTGTACTCAAGGTCATATTTCATGTCCGATGGAAGCATACATTTGTTAAAGCAGAGTATGGGAACTCTTGCTCCAGTGCTGAATGCTTGTAGTATCTTTCACTTGTTGTAATTCATGACCTTACTAAAGGGAATTAAATTCCAAAGAAAAAGAGATCATCTGAGTGAATAGAAATTCTGTCTTTCAGACAAGAAAATGCTTAGTTATCTGGGGGGCTTTCAGAAGTGGATTATGATGTGTTTAGATTTTACTAAAATCTAAAGCAAAGCAAACGTTCTTTATATGAGCCTTTAAATGAGTTTTGTCTCTGTTACTGGCAACTGAATGCTCTTGTTCACTTTTGCTCTCCTTTTTCATTATTCAGCTTCTATCTGAGATGTCCATTATCAGAACTCACTTATTAAATATGGCATCAAAAGAGCAAGATGCAGTTAACGTGAAAATCTAGGTCAAGGATAACAAATATTTATTAACAGAAAATATTGTCATACTGGTGAGATGCTGACTGTCTTCAGCCAAAAGATTTCTGGAAACAGAAAGCAATTCTTTGCAGACAGACTCCCAGGAGGATTCAGTACTTGCTATAGCTAAACTTTACAACAGCTGTTAGATGTCCTCAGTATCCTTTCTTAAGGCTGCTGCTTGACAACCCTTTCCATGAAGATGGAAACCGTTTCCTAGTATTCAATCTAAACCTTCTCTAGTGCAACTTGAGGCCATTTTCTCTTGTTCTATCACTTGTTGCCTGGGAGAAGAGATTTACACCCCTTTTTCAGGCAGAAAGCAATCAGGTCTCCCCTGAGCCTCCTTTTCTCCAGGCTAAACAACTCCAGTTCCCTCAACTGCTCCTCATAGGGCTTGTTCTCCAGATCCTTACCCAGCTTCATTGCTGTCCTCTGGACATGCTCCAGCCCCTCAATGTATTTCTTGGAGTGAGGGGCCCAAAACACAGGACTTGAGTTGCACCCTCACCAGTGCCAAGTACAGGGGGACCAGTGCTGTGGTCGTGCTGGCTACACTATTGCTGATACAGGCCAGGATGTCTTCAGCTTTCTTGGCCACCTGGGCACATATTGGATCATGTTCAGCTGGCTGTCAACCAGCACTTTTTACTTCAGGCAGCTTGCCAGCCACTCTTTTACAAGCTTGTAGTGCTGCATGGGATTTTTGCTACCCAAGTGCAGGATCTGGCACTTTGTTCAGCCTTATACAACATGACTTGAGCCATTAATCCATCCTGTCCTGATCTCTCTGCAGAGCCTTCCTATCCTCCAGCAGATCAACACTCCCACCTAACTTGGTATCCTTTGCAAACTGACTGAGTGTGCACTTGATCTCCCCTGTCCAGAGCATTAAAGATGTTAAACAGAACTGGCCCCAGTACTGAGCCCTGTATAACCCACCACCTGCCATCTGGATGTAATTCCATTCACCACCACTCTCTGGGCTCAACCATCCAGTCATGTTTTTACCCAGCCAAGAGTACACCCATCCACACTGTGGGAAGTCAGTTTCTCCAGAAGAATGCTGTGTGAAACAGAGTCAAAAGCTTTACTGAAGTCCAGGTAGACAACAGCCACAGCCTTTCCTTCATCCATTAGGCAGGTCACCTTGTCAGAAGGGATCAGCTTGGTCAAGCAGGATCTGCCTTTCACAAACCCATGCTGGCTGGGCCTGAACACATGATTATCCTGTACGTATTGTGTGATGGCAATCAAGATGATCTGCGCCATGACCTTCCAAGCACTGAGATCAGACTGCAGGTCTGTAGTACCCCCGATTGTCCTTCTGGCCCTTGTAGATGGACATCGCATTTGCTAACATCCTGACAACTGGACTCTCAGGTGAATCCATCCACATGTGAGAGTTTAAGTTGCTCAGCAGTTTGCTGGCCATTCCCTCCTGGATGATGGGGGTTTCATGCTGCTCCTAGTTCAGGAGACTGGGTACCTAAAGGACAATTGGTCTGGCTATTAAAGACTGAGACAAAGAAGGCATTAACTTCCTCAGCCTTTTCCTAATCCTTTGTCATTATACTTCCCCCCACATCGAGTAAAGGATGGAGATTTTCCTTCACCCTGTTGCTGACCTATTTGTATAAAAATTTCATTATCTTTTACTGCAGGGGCCAGATTAAATTCTAGCTGGGCTTTGGCCCTTCTACTTTCCTCCCCACATAACCTCACAAAATCCTTATAATCTGACTGACTTGCCTGCCCCTTCTTCCAGAGGTGATACATGCTTTTTCCCACTGAGTCCCAGACAAAGCTGGAAGTTCAGCCATGGGATTGGCCTGCTGTTGTACCTTTAAGATCTCAATATTAAAGCGTATGACGTGTGGGCAAACTAGTCTCCCAAGGCTGCAGGCAGCTTCTGGGTGGATCTCATTTTGCCCTGAATTTATTAATTAAACCCTCTGACTTTTATACCTTTTTCCACTGTAAAATTTGGGACTGTTTATCTACTTTCTTTTAGGGTTTTTACACTGTGTGGCAGTACTGAAGTAAATTCAGTGCCTAAATCAGATATCAAAATAACTGCATCCTTTTGGAGTGTTCAGTTGACTGACACAGGCCTTTACTTTGGGTTTGTAGTGTAGCTGAAAAATGAAGACAAATATGTCCTCTAAATAATTATTTAATGTCAGGGGTAAATTACATAGTATGTATGGAGGAAAAAAAAAAAAAAAAGCTGCACTATTCTGAGCTAGAAGTCTTGGTGGAGCTGTTTAAATTAGGGGCCTGATTCTCATTGCTTCAGCATAGCACCATGAATGTGAGTGAAATGTCTTCTAGCATCCTGCATTTGAATACCCTGCACGAAGATTGTTTGGTGCATCCCCAAGGATACAGATGGCAGTCAGTGAATAAACAGTAAGCTCTGTGTGTTGCAGGGCTTCCCTGTTTCTGGGGAGATGAAGACTCTGTTTTTTCTTTAGCACTGGACAAGTCTGAAGGACTTAAAGAAAGGCAGATCAGCAGAGACCTTCAAAACAGTAAGTCTCAGCAGATGTCAGAAGACAGCAAGTCATTAGTTGTCAAGTGCAGAATCAAAAATATTTGGGAAATATCCACTGTGAATCATATCTTTGTGTTTTTCTTCTCAAAGGGAAAAATTAGAGATGACAAGGGTGTGACTTATTCAAGTGTAAATATTGAGGGAAAAATAAATAAATAAATAATCATATTTGTTTACTTTGTCACAGATTTTTTTTTCATCTTATTTCTCTGGAAAAAATCTAAATGTTCATAGAGGTGAAAAAAGTCCTTCCTTAATCTTAACTTTCTAGAAGGGAGAAGAAGTGATAGGAGAAGCTAAAGATTAGAGCTGTAAGAAGTCTTCATTTACAGCAGTAAGATTAAGTAAAATAGGAATACCTGTCTAGTTCTATTCAAAAACTTAATGTAGACCTTAGTTTCTGACACCTGTTAGCATGTTTCTTTAATATAATATGCTTGCATTTTGCAGTAGCAAACATCCAGATATAGCATGTTATATTTTTCAGAGACTTTGAGAGATTAAAATGTGATTCTATAACTATTTTGATATCTAATATCATCTTTCATAGTTTTCTATTGAATATTTATGTAAATACTTCTAGTGGTTTGTAGCAATTAATCCTAACATAATTTTCAAGATGGAAAATCAAATACATGCAAGTGATTAATTAAAATGGGAAAATGATGACTTGACTTGTTCAAGATCAGAAGCAAATACCAGCTTTCTTCCTCTAGAGATTTGTCCAAATATCCCTGCTGAAGTATGTCTCAGCAGCTCAAACATGCATTTTTAATCAATACATTTCTTTAACCTCATAACAAAATTAGAAATAGCCCATTATAAAATTAGAGACTGTTTATAGACTGGGAATTTTTTGATTAATTTCTGTTTGTGGCATATTTTTTATGAGCAATAAGCTGTGTGTTCTTTGCTAAATTATCTCCCATGCATATGAGATCCTAAAACTTGAAAGTGCCTGACAGAGTTCCATACTTGCTGCCTTCTGCATTTTCTTCTTCTTTTGAAGATGTAGTCTTAAGTGCTTTCCTTGTAGTCCTTGCAGTGTTTTCAAATCAGGAGGAATAGATGTGGATTATATAACTCAGGAATTTATTTTGATGAATTCCCATCAGCAGCCTTCAAAACCTCTTTTCATTTACTATTCCAAGTGTTTATAAATAGTCTAAAATTATCATTTGTTTACCAAATCACTAGCAATGATCTTTGTGATGTTTCTTTTCCAACTTTTCAACTGCCAATATAGCTGATTTATGTTCTTTTTTGAAATCTTCCCTTTGGTACCAGTGATAGGGCAATTGTATTTTGCAAAGGAGTACAATAGAAAATTATAATAGGCTCTGTTTCCTACTGACATTGTAAACTGTTCAACACTCCAGTCTGTAGCTATTTTTTGTTGCAGTTTTTGGGGGAGGAGGGATATTGTTTGCTGGGTTTTTGGAGTTTTTTGGGGGGGACATGTTTTTTGGTTTGGTTTGGTTTCTTTTGGTTTTAGGGAAACAAAAGTATCCATTTCCTTCAAAATGTTCAGTGTCTTGTTTTCTTAAATGAATGGCTGCTAATCTGAGTAAAATAATTGACTTTTTTTTTCTCTTACTGTGGTGTGGCTCATGGAATCTTTAAAAGGTAGAAATCACAAGGCGCATATAGTGGAAAGGGTTATAACTGAGTGAACACAAACATGTTTTCCTGTCCTTTTCTTCTTAAGAATGCAACTAACATAATTATTAGCATATCATTATTGTTTAGCCAGTGAGTTAACCTGTGATTACTATATTGTCTACAAAAACTTATTTAAAAAGCTTTATAGAACTCTGAATAATGACAAGGTGGGATTAAAATTCAAGTCAAACTACAGATCAAGCTAACCAAGTAACTCAATTCACTGACAGAAAATTTTAAAATTCTTTTGGAAAGATGCATCTTACAAAGTTCAGTGTTGAGTAAGGACAAAAAAAAATAATCTAAAAAATTTAAAACTAATCAAAAGGCTAGGATGTTTCCAGGCTCTCCAGGTTTTTCTTATTAAGCAAATATTTAAGTTATCTTTTACAGATATGGTTCAACTATTCTATTTACAGATGTTTATGCACCATATAGGGTGATTTGCACCCTGCACTCTTCTTTCCCTGTTCTATCTTTAGATATTCATGTGCTGCTGCACAACTTTACTTCTAATTTTTATTTCAAGAAGGAAGGAAAACTACTTCTCTGATGGTTTTCTAAGCCTTATAGTGTCACAGATGATAAAGGATTTTCATCCCCTTTACTTGGACACCACTTACCCTTCTCTTTCTTCAGGTTGTGTTGTTGCTGTCTGGTTTTACTTGAATAAATGATTCATTAAAATCAAAGTAGTTTCTCTTAGGGTTGTTAAAATCCCTAGAAATAGTCTCCTGGAAATTGCTTGCTAATGCTGAGAACACTTGAAAGTCTCCAGTGTTTTACAGCCCTTAAGCCATTGCCTTATACAGCACCTGAATTAGATATGTTATACATGAGCTTTGAATTATTAGATATCCTAAAACTTTTCATGAGATCAGAGAGAAAAAAAAAGCCAGAGTTCATATTACTTAGCTTTATATAATTTCTGTGTGAGCCCAGAGTACAAGAATGGACAGCAATACACTGTTTAGTGTGCAAAAACATTGTTGCCTTTTAGCCAGCCTTGGTGATGTGCTGTGCTGACCTTGGCCATCTGTAAGATCCCACCCAGCGGCTCTCTCAGGCCAAAAAAGCCCCACCTTAGCCCACTGTACTCCCGTCTCCCACTCCTACATTTCTGGCTCCTCTACCTCCTTCCCCTCCAGCAAGCAGCGCAGTGGGATGGGAAATTGGAGGCTGAGGGGCTCAGCCGTGCCCTGTGCTGGGGCTGCTTCAGCTGCTGCCCTGGCACAGCTCCAGCACCAGCAACTTGCTATGGACTACACTGAAAAGTAATTAAAAAATTGTGATCAGTATCTGTCAAACATCTTTTATTAAAGATTCGGTGTCATGGGTCCTGTTTTGCAAAACATTTACTTGTAGGCTTTTAGACTCTTTTTATAAAACCTGTTACATAGACGTTTGTAAACAAAGCCTCTTTGGAACACCTAAACTTCTTCACTTTTCACCTCTTCAGTACACCGAGTTTCCATGTAGCTTACTGTGGGCTGTTTGTTTGTTTATTTGTTGGGATATCTATTAACTGTAATTTGAGATTTGTTGCAGACTGGTTTCTAAGTTGGTTTGTGGTGATGGTTGTTCAGAGAGCTTGTTTTCGGTATTGAAGTCATAGAGGAACTTTTAGCAAGCTACCCAGAGATAAAAAGGGTATTGCATTTACTGTAAGGTCACAGAACATTGGTTTAAAGTCCCAGCAATATATTTTTTACCTGCTACTGACACCAAAAAGCAGCTTTGTGTCCCTAAACTTGTCAAAAAACTATATTTAGTGACTCTTGTTTTTTTTTCAATGCCCTCCAGTACTAAAATGGTGTCTTAAAACACTTGAAATACACTAGTTACACCGTATAAATACATTTGTGTTAGGACCTTTAAATATTAAAAAAACACATCTTGAAGGTATTGAAAATGCTAAAAATTACAGAGGAGCAGTGCTCTTGACATATTTCAGGATATCTTGTGCCTAATGTCACTACTCGCCTACAAATTCACTTCTGCTCTGTCTGCCTGAAAGGAGAAAACTTAATTTCCTCTTTCCTTCCACAAGGCTTCTGTAAATCTCATAAGTCCAGGAATTTTGTTTTGGTGGAAAGATTTAATAAGAAATAAGCTTTAAAGCACAGTTTTAAAAGGTGCTGGCTGTGATGCCATGGAGGAAATGGCTGCACACAGAGCTCTTGTCAAGTTTTGACACCACTGAGATTGCAGGAAATCTGTAGTATTTCTGAAGAACAAAATGGAAGTGTGAGATCTGCACGGAGAGTAGAGCCAATGTTTCATTTTTTGGCATCAATAGCATAATCCCACTAATTCCCCAGTACCCTGGTGCTGGAGACCAGAATGTAGAGGATTTTCCTCTCCCTGAGGTAGAACCTATTGTGGAACCTGCTGCAAAACCTACTGCTGAATCTGTTATAAAACCTATTGTGGAATATGTTATGAAGGCTATTGGGACACCTGTTATAAGACCTGATATGAAACCTGAAGAGCAAAGGTGGCCCTCTCTGGAAGGCCCCTATTTTGACTTGTGTCCATGGAGGAGGCTACCAACTCTCAAGGAGACTTAAGTGTCTACTGCAATTTAAATTAGGTGATAAAAATGGTATACAAAATGTCACAGGGTGAAAAGGTGAAGGGTTTTACAAATTGTTATTATAGTGAGTTAATAAGAGATAAGAGCCAAGATGGAGGTGTGTAGCAGCTAAAAATTCCCTCTTTCCTTCTCTTTCCCATGATCCATGTTCTGCTGCAGGATTATTGGTTGCTTTTTTATTGCAGTTCCATTGACAAGGACATACCTGGCTAACAGATATTGGATTGAAAGTATAAACAATAAGTTATGTGAAAGATGATGTAAAATGCATGGGAAGGAGAAGGAGCCATCTCACTTCTGCTTTCCTGCTATAGAGTAGGTGCTGTCCTGTATCTTGCTTATGGTTATGTTAGTATTGCTGATAAGTTGTAATAAACTGCAAGAACCAGCAATGCTGTTCTGTCTTCTTTGGCACATGCGTGATTAATCTGTATATTGCAGCTAAATTAACGAGGCGTAGTTGTAGTACCCTGGCAGGCAGGGTCTGGGTCTTGTGGGACCCAGGTTCTGTAAGGGTTGCATTGGGTGCTCCTGGATGTTTGGGGGTGACTCTTATGTCTTTGGGGTGAATGGGGCTGTGCAATACCAGTTGTGCTGATGGTGTGACAATGGTGGTCATTGCTGCATGACCTACTCAGCCTGGGTTTTCCCAGAGGCTGAAGGTGACCAGCAACCACTAGCCATGGTGCCCAGGGTACCTGGAGAAAACTGCAAAGGGTTTCTCAGGAAAGGTATGAAAATAAACCTACACAGGCTTATTTAGGTCTGGGAAGGAGGAAATCCCTTTCACAGATAGTGAACACAGTATCTCTCCTGGGAGAGACCAGAGGAAGGTGATGCCTTTTCATAACTACCTCCACTCTTGTTGCTTGGGACTGAAACACCCCACTTTAGGAGGCAGAGGAGCCCTGAAGGGTGAGCAAAACAGCAAAATAGAGGGGTAGAGACCCAGTTGGTTTTTTCTGTAGAAAAAAATTTAATTGTGTGATTGAGGCTTTCTTGAACTAGCTGTGTTGTACATAAACTAATAATTTCTGTTACTGGTCCCTTAAAACATGTACTAGACTATCAATTCTTAGCTCTATAGTCTGCATTACATTCAGCATCCCATCGTAAGACTCTTCCTTCAAAGTTGCTTGGATTTCTTTGAGACCTGCTCTTTCACATAGTATGAAATTAGCATAAAATTCGGATAGAACATTTTATTTGCAATGTGCTTTTCTCATGGCCAAGAACTGGGAGCAGTGTGAGCTGGAGAGGGGGTTTCAACTTCAGAGCCTGCATCAAAAATTCACATTATTGAATAAGAATTCTTGGGAATGTCTGTTTAGAAGACTTGGTAGAAATATGAAACTAGTTGAACAATGGATAATGCCTTATGATGATTAACTCATTAATCTACGAAAATAATAGAAAACTCTTAAGTATTTAAGGACTTTTTTAACATATATATGGAGTCCTACATATGGTAATTTTTATCTATATGTTTTAGAGAATAAGACTCAGGGCATCTTCTGCCTTGCTGCTTAACACAGATACTTGGCTATTGGCAGAGTCTTACCATGGTTCTTGTCATGCCTTATTCCAACAAACATAAGCATTAAATGACCTACTTTACCTGCATGTTGAGTTTCCTTACAATTATTTCTTTATTTTGTTTCTGGAAACTACCATGTATCATACTGGCACCAATATTTCGTACACATCTTTTTACATATGCTGTTTTGATCTGCCCAAATCTGAAATTTTGGTGTTGTTAACACTCTTCAGTATTGATTTTTTTAAGAGAACAGAATTGAGAGTTGAGCGGGGGTGTGTGCTGACTGGGAAAAGAGAGTTGAGAGGGATGGAGACAACACAAATAATTTCTTAGGAATTTCTCAACAATTTCTCTCTTTGCCTTTTTGTGCATTGTTCCAGCATTCCCATGCTGATATTTACCCTGGTTAGATTTATCTTGTCATCCTACAGCAATGGAAACTGTTTTTTTCAATAACTTTGTTAATTTATTAAAACTTGATTATAAATATATTGGACACCTTAGCATTTGTCCCATTGATGTAATAGGTTGGACTGAGTGCTGATTCACATAGGCAGTGCTGCCACCCCTCTTTTAGGCCACTGTGTTCACTCATCTTCAGACAGTATCATAGAACATCTCAAGCTGGGAGGGATTCATAAGGATCAAGTTCAACTCCCTGCTTCTTGCAGGACTACCTAGAACTAAACTATATGACTAAGAGTATACTTTTTCTCTAGTCAGCCTGGTTTTATCCCTTTTACCTGTCAAAACTAGTTACAGATCTTTCAGTGAGCTCTGCTAACCCTTGCATGAAGATCCTTTTCCCACTTGAAAAGGGTGAACCATGTCTGTTGCCCATAGGCCTGGTGTTATATAGACTGAGCTGTCATTAAAAAACCCAAAATTCTGCCAGTGACGCCAGCAAGGCATTGATTTGCTGGCTCTTCCTGTTTCTTCCCTCACCTTTCCCTGCAACTGGAAGGATAGAGAACACTATTCCTGATTCCTTAACCCATCATCCCTAGGCCCTGACGCCTTTCTTGGTTGCCCTTGCACTTACTATGGCAACTCACCCCTTCCTGCATGAAAAAACAATAATAGATAGTAATGCAAGGGCTGTGCCATGGTAGAAAATTTTCTCATCAGTTCTTTAATCCCTGTCCCTGGGAGGCAGCAGACTTCTCTGAGAAGTGGGCCCATTCAGGTCTTTGGTCCTTCTGTGCCCCTCAGGAAAGAGCCTCCTATGACAATGACTTGTCTTTTTTTCCATATGGAAGTGATATTTAAACAGGATATATGTAACCTTGGCAACTCCTTCAACCTAACTGGACTGTCATCTTCATCATCATTCACACCCACTGGCAGAGCCTCATACTTGCTATGCAAGGGTGCTTGGCAAGGTGGGGTAGCCACAGAGGAGATGTGTCTTCTGCACCCAGCAGGGGCTTATTGCTGTTCCCTTCTATTCCTTAAACCACCATGCCCAGCTAGGGGGAGAGAGAATAGGGAATACTCCATATCATACTTCCTGTGTCCCTGCTGGGCTTGTCTCCGGGAAGGCACAGTGTGATTCCAGTAGTCTGTCTCTTGAACCCCTCAAATTACTCACTTCTTCCTGAAGCTCTAATCAAAGGAGTTCCTCTGCCTGGGCATTGCTCCCACAGGGTGCTCACAGCTACTCTGAGGGATTAGAGCAAGGCCCACCCCACCGGTGGTACCACAGTGCCAGTGTATTCCTATCAAGGTCTGTCTGGGCATCCGCATCACTTGTGCAAGCAGAGCTTAGCAGGACACAACTTTCTGCTGGCTGGATGCCATTGTTTCTGGATCCAGCTGTCAGAGGCACAGCAATCTCCCACACAAACTGCTGTGCCACGTTCTGCTCACCATCACTCCCCCAGCAGCTTCTTTCATGGAGGGTTGGCTTTGCCCATGGTTGCTTCTGGCCCTGCTTAATGAGCTGTTGGGTTAAGCATTTCTGTGTTCACTACCAGCAGTAGCTTATCTAAAGAGGCTTTTATTGCATACATTTTTCTGTATTGGAAGGGCTATCTTCAAAGTCCTCACCATTTCTGAGTGCCATCTGCCATTAGGCCTGATGCTGATGACTAGGCCAGATATTTCCCATCTACTGTCCCATGTATTTAATTTATTTTATACCATACCCTGGTTTTGCTTTTCCTCTTGAATCTTATAGCTACTAATTATCCCATCTCAGTCAATTTCTCCTCTGTCTGGAGCTTTAACTTATTTGTCTTCAAACATTTTTGCAGTTTTTTCTCACTACTTAAAATTTTAATGAAACCTAAGCTAGGGTCATGTGGTTTTACACCAGAGCTGGGTCTTGGTTCCTGGATACACAAGTAGCTAAACCTCTGTGTGGGGAGCAGAAATTTTCAAGCAGGGGTTTGAAGAGAGAGTCACACCTCCATGTCTCAAGGACTGCAGTAACATTTGAAAGGCTGTGCTTGGCAATATGGTCTGGAATGAGGCTGAGCCTCTTCTTCCTTCTCTGCCTAGTGGGAATCAGCCACCAGCAGAATTAAGGATCTTAGTAGCAACAATCCAGTTGATAATGATAGATTCTGAACGGTTGCTTCCACCTACTGAAAAAGACCCCAAACTTCTATATAAAAAAGAAAATTTCTTTCAAACTGAAATGGGAAATGAGATGAAATGAGATTCCTTCAAAGGATTGTCTGCATGTATTACTACAAGGCAGAAAAATATTCTTTCAATTACTTCTGTATATAACACTGACATGCATGAGTGTTCAGACAATTGAATGTACACTAATGTAATTAAGACTACCAGTCCACTGTGATAAAACTGTAAGAGTTGCTTGTGTGTTTAGAATCAGTGCACTGGTTCCTATGTTAAAAAATTATTTAAATTACTACCCGACTTGACATTGGTAGAACTGACAGTAGAAAGTTGGTAAGTACCTACCAGTTATCTCAGCTGATAATTTTTTGGCAAGTTCCATTCAGGAATGGATTTTAACTTGTGTGATAGAATTGCCTTCTCCCATATTGGTCCTTCTCTTGCTTAACTGAAAAGAATATGTGCAGGAAATGTTTAAAAATTTCAGATGGTGTATTTTTATTAATCTTAAAGGCCTTGCATTTCACTTCAGCATTGTTAGTGGTCTCTGTTTCATAGTTAGAATACTGAAGGAAGTAACTTTTTTATTGTCAGCTTGATTTAAAAGTGGTTTTTCAAGTAGATTATTGTGTAACATTTTCCTGTGTAATCTAATTGTTTTCCTCTACTCAAAATTTGTTTTTTGCTAGTGTGCATGTGATTTCCCCCTTATTTTTTTTTAAAACTACCTTTTTGTCTGAGACATCATTTTCAAACTGAACTTCTTTTTTTAAGACTGAAGTGAATAATTACTGTGAGAGACTAATGCAAACAAAATGACAATATAAAAGGATTTCTGAAATATCACAAATTTTCCCCCTTAATTTGTTACGTGTTTTTCTTCCTTCATTGTTGCAAGCAGTAAACAATAAACTTTTTATATCTGATATACTGTGTTTCTTCAGGATATATGAATCTCTCGTGTGTTTTACTCTTTGATGCCATGTCTTTTGCTTCCCCAAAAGCATTCTTTCTTCCCAAAAGTGTTTTTTCTCAAGGTCAGTTGTAGTTTATTCATATGCCAACAGACAGAACATTGTTGAAAAACAGTTCATAATAACATTGCACTTCCTATGGGCTTATACTTTATATCCTCTAGGGTTTCTTCCCTCATTTCTCTTCCTTGAATCCCAGCTGTTCCTCAAACTTCTAACATCTACCATCAGATAGAGGACAAGAATGGCTTTGCCATTGCAGGTCAGCATGTCCTCATGGCCAATGTCTGTTGACAATGTGTGATAGCTGCAGTCCTGCATTTCCTACTGGAGATATTAGATCTGTCTCTACAAAGCCTGTGGGAATTTGGTTCTTATTTGGGGTCTTTATGCTTTGTCAAGGCTGGGTAACGTAGTCCCGCTGGTCAAAAGTTTACTAAGATTTTGCTGAGCAGGTGTAACAAACTGAAGCAGAGATATGCAAACAATCTAAGGAAACCTTAGAAAATTCTGCAATTTATTTTGTTTATCTGCACTCATCCAATAATGTTGAATAAGCAATGAAATTTCTGACATATCTCTAACAGTTTAATAGAAGACACTATTTTCCCTGTCACATTTACTGTTAGCCATGTATGAGGTTCCAGTTCAACAGCTCTTATAATTTAGTTTTGACAAATTGATATCTTACTTATTGTTGAAGTATTTTTCTTATCACCTTGTGGTGAGCAACGGCCCTCTTTTGTTACCATTTCATCACATTTTCTTCCTAAACTATCGCTTCATCTTATGTACAATGATTGGCTCTGCTTTAGTACCTTTTAAAATGAGTACTAAACACAAGCCATAGATCTAACCGACTCATACAAAAACAAGTATATTGTTCAGCATTGCAGAGCATGATTGAACATGTCTGTGATAATTCCTGATGTGTACAAAGACACTTCAGGAGCTGTCATTTTTGTGATCACTTAAATGAAAAAATCCTTATCTGTGCAGATGGCTTTTCCTATGTACCTTTTAGTAGTTTGACTAATTTCCTTTTGGAGCATAAATTGCATATATTGTACATAAAAAAGGCTGGCTTTCATGTGTAATGATTACATTTTAAAGAAATATTAATATAATTATCAATCTTAATGTTTTCTTGAGGAATAGCTACTTTTAAAATTTCAGTATAGTTTTAACCAATTGATCAAGTGACGAGTCAAGATCTTAGTTTGGAATTATCTTGCCTTGATATAATTTGGATAACAAAGTGTTTGTGAGTAAAGTGAGCTAAAAAAGTATTAGCTTCTATAAATTTCCACATAATTGCAGAACTATCCTTATAATAAACGGTATTTTGAGCTGTTTAAAATAGGCAAAATGGGAACTAATAGAGAAGGCAGAAAATCTAGTTTGGTTATTCAGATCAAATGTACTTTATGTTGCAAGAATATTAAATTGTCAGAAAATACCCCTTTGATTTACTGCAGATGCAGATGTATCCTTGTTTCTTCATTCTTAGACACTTCTCATCAGTTCTAGCTTCAGCTAGGGTGGGCTTATAGAATGGTTTGGTTTGCAAGGGACCTCAGAGGTCAACTAATTCCAACCCCATTGCCGTGGCCAGGGACACCTTTCACTAGATAAAATTGGTCAGAGTTCCATCCAACCTGTCCTTGAACACTTCCAGATATGGGGTATCCACATCTTCTCCGGGCAACCTGTTCCACTTCTTTACCACCCCTGCAGCAAAGAAGTTGTTACTAATATCTAATCTATACCTACCCTCTTTCAGTTTGAAGTCTCTTTCCCCCTGTTCTATCACTACTTTCTTGTAAAGAGGTCCTCCCCAGCTCCCTCGTAGCCCCCCCTCAGGTACTGTAAGTCTGCCACCTCTTTTTCAGGCTGAACAATCCCAATTCTTGCAGCCTTTTCGCATGGAAGAGGTGCTCCAGCCCTCTGATCGTCTTGGTGTTCCTCCTCCGTACTTGCTCCAAAAAGGTTGATGTCCTTCTTGTGCTCAGGACCCCAGAGCTGGATGCAGGACTGCAGGTGGGGTCTCACCAGAGAAGAGCAGAGGAGCAAAATCCCCTCCCTTGCCCTGCTGGCCATTATGCTTTGGATGCAGCCCAGGACATGTTTGGCTTTCTGGGATGTGAGTGCACAGTGTTGGGTCATGTCAAGCTTTTTGTTCACCAGAACCCAAAAGTCCTTCTACTGAGGGCTCCTTTCAGTGAGTTCTCTCAATCTGCACTCATGTCTGTGATTACCCTCACCCAGGTCCAGGATCTTGAACTTGACCTTTTTGAAATTCATGAGGATTGCAAATCTCAAGGCTTCTGCAGAGGCTGTGCAAATCAATGCTAGGGTGTTTGTGAAGCATTTGTTGTCATCTAAACAGGAAATTAATTTCTTCAGCCAGATTTCATGTGGTGTTTTGAGAGGAGGAGATCTTTATGTTTTGACTTTAAAAATCCCTGTGTTGCAATAGAATGATTTCTCAAATAGTCTTCGCCTAACACCTTAATTTTAAAGTAAATTATGTTTGGCTCTTTTTATATATGTAAATATGTACTTAGAGTGCAAACATGCATATTGTTAGTTCACTTGTCTTCTGATTGTGTTTATATATCACAATTATTACAAATCTAAAAATAATTTTTCTGGGTTTTTATCCTTCAAATTATCTTTTCCTTGAACTTCTATGAAAAAAAATCATTTGAATGCCTGTACTACTTTAGAACTTGTGTGGGAATATCAGATGGTGCTTTAAATGCTTTCACTTCAAACAATTTAAATGCCTATTGGGAGAAAACTTGTTTATGTTTTATTCAGAGCTGATCTAACTGTGATACTGCTGATGTGCAATAAGTACTAAAATATTTCCATAGCAAAAGTGTATTTTTATCATTTATACAAATAACCATGTCTGTCCATTTTTTCTCATCTATCTCAAAAAAGTTGATTTTTGTTAACAAGCTTTTTGATTGATGCTAAATTTCTAAATGTCTTTTACTACTTCCCTAGGTCTATCCAGGCTGGTCTCTTAACTATTCTTTTTTTTTCCCTAGGAGTATTTTATGGCACTCTCAAACCTTCAATCATTTATGTAAGTACAACTGTAATAAAGATTATGTAAGAGAAATCACCCTAAAGTCTCTTCAGCAAAGATCAACTGGCAAAACAATTAAACAGAATTCAACAAATGAGTAAGCCTCAAGCTATCTCTTGAATAGCAGTGTTTAGGGAATAACCCAATAATTTATTTCTTTGGTTTTAATTGTTCACTAGTACTAGTAACATGGGCATGTTGTTGTATAAATGGCCAGTTTAAGTAGTAATACAACAGAATGTCTATGTTGGACCTCTTTATTCAAATACTTCTTGTCTTACATTTGCCATGTTTCTGTTTTCCTAGCAAGGACAGTGTGCTGTCATTCCCAAATCAAAGGAAGTGTTCTGTCCAGGTGCATATTCTCTTTGGATTGCTTAAGTGCCTGCTGCCACCCATCTTGGGCCCCAGTTTGGGTGCTACTCTTGTTGGATTTCTGTGGTTTTCATGAGCAGTCCCTTCTTTTAAAAGATGTTGAGTAGCAAGGTTCATCATGCCAATTCTGCAAGAACCATTTTGCGTTGGCATTAGAGGTGACAGGAGCAGTGCAGGTCAAAGAGTTGAAAAGGCAAAAGATGGTAATGGTTTTTTGAAGATCATAAATCTTCAAATGTGACATGAATTGAGTACAGCAAAAATGAGGAGCAGATAGCCTTATTCTTATCAAGAATGTTTTTGTTAAAGTCAAATTAGAGAGAATTATGTCATGACGTTTCTCTTAAGGAAAAAGAGATTAGGGTAACACACACAACTGCTGTGTCAGCGTTTATCAAATTGCTCCAAGGGGCTGATATTGGTCTTCTCAGGATGTTCTGTGGGATAGCAGATCCTTTGGCGAACTCTCTTTCATGTTTTTGCTGTCTCAGCATTCTGTATTTCCTGGACTATGTGTGCTATATGACACCATTGGGACTTATTTGGTTATATTCTGATATCTGATTCACACTTTCACTAACTACTCTAGGATGAAGTGCAGCACACCCAGATAATCAGAGTAAAAACAACTGTAAGCCAAAATGGTTAAATAAATGTGAATGAATAGATGATGTCCTTATTCAAATTTATATTTCTATGTGATGCTTCTGGTTCTGGCAAAAACCCACAGGTGATGCAAAATGCACAGGAGCATATATTTTCTAGTTGTTTGAATGTCCAAAAACTTACAGACAATTTGATGTCATGGCTTAACCACATCTGGCAACCAAGCAGTTTAACACAGCAACTCACTCCAACCCCATAGGATGGGGGAAAGAATTGCAAGGGTAAAAGTGAGAAAACTCATGGGTTGAGATAAAGGCAGTTTAACAGGGAAAGCAAAAGGCACATATGCAAGCAAAGCAAAATAAGGCATTAATTCACTACTTCCCTTCAGCAGGCAGGTACACTGCCAGGTCCAGGAAGGGAGGACTCCCTCATCCCATCTCTCTTCCTTCACAGCTTCTTGTGCACATGAGACACTAAAAAGTCCTTGACTCAGAGTAAGCACTACTTAAACATCAAGCATCGAAGCAACCAAAACATCAGTGTGTTATCAACATTATTCTGAATCTGAACCAAAGCACTGTACCAGCTACTATGAAGAAAATTAACTCTATCCCAGATGAAACCAGGACACCATCATATGGTGCTTTGGTCAGTTAGGATCAGCTGTTCCAGTGCACAGGAAGTTCCCAATTTCTTGTGTACTTCCATTCTCCTTGCTGGTGAGATGGTGTGAGAAGCAGATAATGATGGTGTGTTAGTGCTCAGCAATGGCTAAAATAACAGTGTGTTATAAATACTTTTTAGATCACAAATCCAAAACATAACCCCATATTCACTGCTATGAAGAAATTTAAGTCTATCCCAGCCAAATCTAGTACAGGTGACAAAGAAATCTTTTCCTAACCCTTTGAAAAAAAAAGAGAAATCAATGGAATAAGGGTGCTTAGTCAGCTTTGGAGATCCTACTGAAAAATTAGCAAGGTATTTTCAAATCCGGAATGTAATCATAGAATTATTCCTTGCTGATAATGAGGTGTATATCTGGCTGCCTGAAGAATATAAATGGTTACTGATAATTCTCATATTCTCCCATTTTATAATTGCATCTACCTATCATATATGCTGAGAGATAATGATCTCTATACACTAAATATTTCATTTTGACATCTACTGCCATATCTGATTACCTTGTATTTCAATTCTGGTAATCTATAAAATTTACAAAGGCAAGCAGATGAGAACTCTAAAACATTTCACAGGACAAAGACAAATACTACAAAGTAAAAAGAATATCTACACTGAAATTTGACTGTAACTAGGGCATTAACAATTGTCCATGTGGTTTTTAACAAGCAAAGCACCTGTCAGAAATATGTTGGCCAGGATTGTACAACCTCAGTGTAGTTATGACGTATTATCTGGTGAAATCTTTGAACACAGAATTCTTGGTATTAAATGCCTTGTGCACCATCAGCAGCGCTCTTCTTTCTCTGAGATGCAATCAGAGATTCTGAGCTTGACTCTCAATATCATGGGTATAGGAATAAGGTATAGAATGAAATTAATATCAGAACAGATTTTCAAAAGGTAGCATATTTGCAAGTTTATTGGTTACACTTCAACTGAGAGGACAGCAAGTTTTGTTGTTTGGGGTTCTTTTAATCGATTTGAGAAGATATGCATTCCTTGAGGTATGTATACACATCAAAAGAGAAGCCCAGAGTTCAAAACTTACTTTTTTTGCTTATTGTTACTTATAGCAATAAAAGATGTTGAATGGCAATTTTTGACTGAGGTATAAACATTGCAATACTACTTAAATACCAATTCACACGTTTATCTGTCTTAGAATTGTGCTTATTTGTCTAGAAAATAATAAAATATTCATTTGGTGAATAATTACCTTCCTCCCCACTGCAGTGATGGAGATAAAATCTGTGTGGAGACAAGTCTCCTAGAGGCTGGAATACACCATTAAAGAGGTGCGTAGGAGAAAGGAGGAAGGAAAAAGAGAGTGCAGCATAATTCAGAGTGTTACTGAGTCGCTGACTAGGCAGGACTGCAGAACTCAGTTTGATTTCTGGTTTAAAGTGGGAAGTCTATATGGGTAATAAAAGTGAAAGCCAGCATTTCACAAACTTTGCAAAGGAGTTTGTGGTAGTTCTGTGACAAAAACTTCAAGCTGGGGTAAAATGTTTCGAGTTTTAGCTGCTAGAAAATTTCTTCAATTAAAGATCCAAACTCTTTTGAGAATGCTAAGCAATACTGAAGATTTTTTGGTATAATACAAAGCAGAATTTCTTTTTCTGTTTCTTTATAGTCCAGAGCACTCATTACAGATGTAACTCTAATAAAACCTAGTATTTGTAAATATTCATGTCTGCATGATCTTGTGATATTTCATTTTTTACCTTCCAAATATCAGACATTTACATTTATATTCACTGTATCTTCTGTTCAAAATATATTATGTAGATTTATTTTTTTAGTTTATATGTCCAGCAGAGAGTATATGGAATGTGTTCTCAGTACTAATTTTATTTATAATATTGAACATTTTTAATAAGTTAGTTTAATTTTCAGTAAGCAGTCATGGGTTCTTAGAAATTGGATAGAATATGAGGAAAGGTGCCCATGAGTACGACTTATGTTTATAATTAGCTCTATTAACCAAGATTGTTAATTTGATTAAATTAATGCAGTCAGGTTAGCTTCTAAAAGCTAAACCTCTCTAAGGCAAAGAGGTGCTAGACCAACAAGTACCTTTTTGAAATTTTCTTTTGTTCTGTCTGAGAAATAAATTTGTTCTGTATCTTTAAGTATTCTGGGCTTGGATTCACTAATATGAAAGAATAAAGTACTTCTTCTAAGAATTGTGGAGTACAACAGAAAAAAACCTCAACCTAAATTCCACTGGAAACTGAAATGCAGGAGGAAGTTCAGTAGTAAGTTCACTTTGTGTAATTTTAAGACAGGTACAGATAATACTACCAGATGCTTTAGTATTCTAAGTTTGAATGTTTGCAGTGAAATTGCTTACAATGAGGCTGAAAATAATAGATTATCAAAACAGGAGGTTTATTTTAATGTGTACAGTGTACTATGCTATATACATGAACATTTTGAAAAGAAGGGGGTGTATAAAATTTGTTTAAAAAAATAAAATGGAGAACTGTTGCATACTTGCTGAAAATTCAGAATTCCACAGGGAATCTGACAGCTGGAACTTTCATTAAACTTCATTTGTTATTTGTGTTAAGTAGGTTTTATTAAATAGTCAATAGAATGCAAACTAGAATGCCAATTGAAATACCAGTGAAATGATTTGGAATGACTGCTGTTGGACCACTGTTCCAAAGAAATCGACCAGGAGATTGACTTCAAATGGAAAGATGACCTTTTTAAAAAGATAAATTTGCATTAATGGCATAATCTACTTCTCACTGGCATCTTCAGGACAACAACAACAACTACAAAAAACAAAGAAAAAAGGAAATATCTGACAATTGGCAGTATTTCTCAATGTTACATGGTAATGACACCTTCAGTAGCAGGTCCATTGTTTTTATGTTATTAAAGTCTCTCACCTCAGTATTGTTTGTCAGCCGCCCCTTCTGACTGAGCAGTCCCACTGATGAGATGTAGCATCTAACATATGTCCCTTTAAAACAGCCTGTCTGGTGTGTTAATTAGGACTGCTGGTCCATTACAAAAGATACAGATGACTAGTTACCCTCCCAAACCTCGATAACCTCCTTCTTTTCAAGAGTGGTGCAAAGGCAGGAAGTATGGTGTTCTGTTCAGTTCAACATTACACATTCCTTCCCTATCCTTTTAAAGGGATGCATTAGGATAACATTTTCTGTCTTGAGAAGTTCTGTATTTTTACTGGACCCAATTCACCCCATCTGATATATCCATGACTAAGCAGGAAATCCTTGGACTTCTCAATCCTGTGCCAATATCTAAAACCTGCTTTGCCGTCTTTCCATTAGAGCATCTCAGTCCATCAGACATCAGTGAAAAAAGTGCAGGTCTCCCTAGAAAGTCAGAGTTTTGCCTTTAAATTAGTGGCAAAATCTGACAAGTTTAGGTGTTCTGAGGTTATTATTCTTCCATTACCTTCCAGGATATTAGCAGAAGATTAGTTTCATCTGGCTTGCAGGTTTACCCAGACTCGGATTTCTTACTCTTCTTCCAGTATTGCCTGGATGTGTCAAAACCTGGACTAAACTACTGACATTGATCAAATCAGAAATTTTCTGCTCCTCTGTGAATGTCTGTTGCTTGTATTTGTAAATAATAAATTCACCACCAGGCATTGGGAAATGGTTAATAGCTCCTAATAGGTAATAATCTGATCTGTATGATTTGAATCACAGTCTTGTAAGAAAGATAAATGTGCCATTCATTAGGTATTATATCAGTAAAGCTTTTATGATGAAAACGTGAGTTCCAAGGTCTTCTGGAGCATCTTGGGCTGGAAGGTTATTCTCCACCCAAAGTCACTGCAAGCACCTCTTCATCCAAGGCCAAGAGTGTTGGGTAGTTGCACTGTGAAGCATGCATAAATACCCCAAAGAGCATGCTCCTCTTCTCTGGATAGTTACATCTGGCAGCATTTTATTCTCTTGCATTTCCAAGTAATGCTTTTCACTCCACAATCATTCTAAGAATTAGTCTTTCTAAGGTGTTTTTGACATTGCCTCTAAGCATCATTTTGAACTTCTTGTAGCCTGAGGTAGCTGTTCAATTTGTACTTGAGATGTAAGCATACTTCAGAAATTCCTGACTTAGAGTACTAATAAACAGAACAACTATAACCTCCTACTCCAGCAGCAATGTTTCTGGAGCTTTAAAGCAGTGATCTCTTGTACACAGAGAGTTCAAAATTTAGCTGATTATATAAGGAAAGAACTGAATATGGAAATGCACATTATTTTGGCCATGACAAACTACTGAATCTCCAGTCATGAGCTCAACTATTCTCTTTTAGTTTGAAGCCCTTCCCCCCGCATCGTATCACTACATGCTTGTAAAAAGACCCTCCCCAGCTCTCTAATAGGTCCCCTTCAGGTACTGGAAGCTGTCAGCTCTTCTTCAGGCTGAACTATCCCAGTTCTCTCAGCCTTTCCTCATAGAAGATGTGATATGATAACTTCATGACCTTATGAGACAAGGGACAGATAATCAATCTGGTATTCCAGGTAGTCATTGTTTAATTTGTCATGGTAGTTTGGCTTATAGATTCTAAAGAAGTTCAAAGCATTATTTCCAAGTATGTAACACTCAACTATAGGATCTCTTAAAAGAAATTTCGCCCCTTATAGAAGAGGTATTGTCATGGACATCCACAGAAAGAACTTCACAAAGATAAAACACTCAAAAAACCTTTAATTTGCAACAAAAAACACCAATGGCTAAAACTAACAAACAGAGGGGTAAGTATGATGACACTCCATAACAGTTACAGGTTCAGTGTTACCAGTCAGGGATATTGTCCCTGCAAGGACAAGGGCAGTGACCCAAAGTGCACCTGCACTCATACATGCACGGGAGGGCTCTCCCTCAGAGGTATCCAGCAGGTAGATTAACTTCACTGGAAAGGTCAAAGAATCACTCACAGATGCCCATGAGAAACAGTCCCTCATCTGGCAATAGGACGAAGGCACTCAGTCCTTGGAAGTCTTCTTCAGTGCATCCCAGCCTCAGGGGAAAGTTTTCCCATGACAGAACTGCTGATCCAAGGAAAATGGCACATGGTTTCTGTCAGAGGCCCCATTTATAACCTGGTCAGTTTAGGGCTCATTTTATACATAGTCATGGGCCAGAAAGTTCTCTGGGCCGAGGCCCCTCACTGGAAGGAGGTCCAGTCTGCTGACCAAGGGGATCTGCACTTCTCATTCCCTCCACTGTGGGGGCAGGAAAGGTGAGGAGGACAGGTAATTGTGTACCTGCCACAGCTGGGCCACCAGGTATCAGCCAAGCTGGGACAGGTACTCTCGCCACAGGGGTAGAACAAATAATTTAAATTATTAAATTATTTAAATAATTTAAAAGTATAGGACTTTATATTTGAACAAACTGGTTTTTTTTTCTTTTTGCCATTCTTTCTTCTGTAAGTCAGGATAGCACAAGGCAGTCTACAGGAAAACATGCAGTCAAATCAGCTTTGCCCTTAGCCAGCAAGGGCTTCTGCAAGAAAACATTATAATCATCACCAATTATTCAGACTAATATTCCCAATTTCTTGCTGTATCTTGCTTCATTGTTTTTGATTTGTTTAGTGATCCCTTGTTTAAGTCAAACTCTTGATATCTAAATGTTTGGCCTATTTTTTCAATCTGCTTCTTATTATGATACAGTGACTTTTGTAACAAAAAGTAGGAAATTCTAAAGTTAAAAATATTCTGCATCTTCCTTGAGAATAGTCTGTCATGTGGATGATCTAGGACAGACAGGAAGCATCCACAAATAACAACGTATTCCAAAAATTCATAGTATAGTTTACATCAAAGGAGCTAACTAACGAGTCAGGCAAGGTTTAGGCTTATATTCACAACCATTTTCTGACATCCTTAGGTTCCTACACTTGGAGACATATTCTCAAGAAGAATAAATTAACCTTGTTCCCCTGAGGTAAGCTAAACTATGCATATTTGTATTCATCATGATTTTGATATAGCTTGATTAATAATCTTCCTGTAACTTTTTTTTGGTTTTGTGGTTATTAAAATTTGATGGCATAGGGGTATATTTATTTACCTTGTGATTGACGCTCCAAAATGTCACAGTTGTCAGTATTTTCCCCACATTTTTCTGCATTGCAGATCTTTTCTGTAATTGACACAGCACAGACACTGACTTTTTACAAAGAATCTTTCATGGAAGTGTACTAGGCATTGGTCTTTAAACATGTGATGGTAAGTAAAGATGTCAAAAGCAAACAAAACAGAGTTCTTAAAAGGTAGCTAAAAATCCTATGCCTTTCATATTGTTTGCATTTCATTTTCTTGAATACTTTGATGTCGATTTCACAGTTGTCACACTTCTAAGCTGGCCAATCCTAAATTTATCATACAAAATCCAAGCAGAAAAAACCCACAATATTTTGTTTGTTTCAGAAAAAAATCCATGCTGAATATATGCATAATGATGTCACATAAGCCACAGGTGACATGAGTAGCAATTTAGGATGGCCTTCTCTATCCATAGAGATGGAGCTCCTTCACAAAAAAAAAGTAAGAGCTCACAAGGAAAGATGATAACGTCAAATAAAGTTTCTTCCAGCCCATTTCATATAGGGATTGGTTTGTGCTGTAAGAAGAAATTTGAAAAATAGGCCATAGTATCGCCTATTGTAGTTTTGAATTATTGAACCATTTTCTGTCCCTCTATGATAGCAACCTCCTTAAATATATCCACTGCTGTGTAGCAGAACATACATTCTGCTTGCACTTCCTCATACTGTTCTTTAAAACATAAAAACAGGTGAGTCAGATTGGGCAGTTTCATTCCTTTATTTCTTGTTTATTCTCTCAGCGACAGATAAATAATGAGTAAGAGACACTGAGACAACCTTAGCCTCTTGACAACTAGTCTTCCTTGCCTTTCATCTTAAACCTATTTTTCTCTGTGGCTGTTAGAAAGAGAAGTGCTGGGACTCAGATGGAGCACAAGCTAGTTTTTTTCTTTAAAAACAATGAGTGCAAAGAATGAGGTGTGATGACTATGCAACCCAAGTTTCCAAGATTTTTAACACAGGAAAAGCAAATGAAACCTGAATGTATGATTTTGTCCCGATGACTCTGAACTCCAAGTTGTCCAGCATAACTCTGGAATATGGGTAGGTTTTTTCTTTTACGAGGTGTGGAGTTCCTTTGTCCATGTAATTTTTTCATCAAAAGACCTTTTAGAGTAAAGCAGTTACATAACTTTATAAGATAATTTTCAGACAGCCTTACAAGAAAAAAAACTCAGCCCAAAAACTGACAGTTTGAGAAGAACAGGAATTGAAAAGAGTTTTATCTAAGCTGTAAGAATTCTAATTTGCTGTTATGGAAGTTTTATCAGACCTTATGCCAGTGTAAATGGTTTCTTTTGACAGACAGGTGTTTTTCTGCTGATACAACTGCATTGCCTTTCTATGTGATGTGCACTAAGATGTCAAAAGATTTCTTCTTGGGAGGCTGTCTGGATCTGTTTGAAACCTATTTGTTGACAGTGAGAAGCAATGGGGTGAGAAAAGAGAGAGGGGTTTTTTGAGCTCCTTCTGGCAATCTGCCTCCAGTTCTTTGTGGTTCACATGCACTGGGACCATGAACAAAAGCAAGGAAAAAAACCAACTATTCTTAGTCATATTTGCTGTTATAATTCATAGCAATAAAAATACGGGATGTTTATAGACATTGTGCAGGTTGAAAGATTGACTATTAGATCCACTGTAATCTATTTTACTTGGGATGGTTCTCAGACAGACTGAAGTAAATACCTTGATTTTTATGAGCTTGCTTTGGATTTGTACCAGAAATACATGGGTTTCTTTTTTTATTCACACTGTATATGTCATCCCGTTGTTCTCCAACACTGCATTCCTGGTATAATTTACTGTGTACCATCTTGCTGATGAAAGATTTATTGCCTGATGAAACTAATTGCTAGGGATTATGCAATGCTGTATGGCAGTTTGAGAAATCCAGCAGTTTTACATGACTATAAAATTAGCCTTTTACAATATAATTAAAATAATAGCATCTTTGTCCCAATTACTTTAGGGTTTGACTGATCTGCACATATGCATGCATAAAATAGTTAGCACGTATAAAAATGAAAGCTGATCTGCCAGCCTTGGTCATTCAGAAATTATATACGGCAAGTGCAAAATCACATACAGTCTAGTGATTTAGAGAGAGGCAATTAAACAGCAGACAGAATTTACAGAGCTCATCCTTTCTTATGGATGTAGCAGGGAATTTTTAATCCACTCTGTTTTTTCCCTTGTGTATAAACATATATAATGGAACAGTGATTTTGTCTGTGACTGTTTGAAGATGGAAATTATGCCTTGGGGTGTAAGTTTATCAACACTATGTAAGGTCTTTACACTAAGGAGATGTGTTACTGGAAAAATATATCTCCAAGTATGTGTGTGTATATATATATATATATATACAGAATACATATATATATGTACAGAATACATATATATTCACAAATATGTGTGTTTGTATGTCAGTGGATCTTCCTTTCACAGCCTTACAGAGCTCTGACCGTGTCACAACAGAAGAGTTAAGAAAGACCAACTGAATTCCAAGCCAACAAGATGTCCCTCTTTTCTGGGTATTACAGCTGTCTCTGAAGCAGAATATACATTATTGGCAGATTTGCCCTTCCATTTGGCAAGAACAAGAGTCTTCTGGAGTAGGAGTACAAATACCAGCAAGTAGGAGATGCTGGTGGTAACCCTCTATCTTCATAGGATTGTCATGAAAGGGATAAATGTTCTGTCATCTTTGGAAAATACCAGCTGCTGCAATAACCACTGGTTTTTGTGACTGCTTCCTTTTCTCTTCTTCCAGTCCCTGTCATCATCTTAGAGATGCCTTAATAGGTTTATTCTTCCTACTGTTCTCTTTTAAGAGGATTTTCTTGGGTTTACTTTTGGTTTTCTTCCTCTCTGTCACATTTTCCAATTTCCTTTTAGGGAAGGAAGTCTCTTGTGCTATAATTATCAGTGTTATCTCTTCTAGAATCAGTGTGTGTTCTGAGAAGCTGCTTAGATAGTGTTTGTTGAAACCTTCACCCTCAAGGTTGCTAAAGTAAATGCATTAAAGTGAGAAATTCCAAATTCTTTTATCTTGGAGATATTTTACTTTGTGTTTGTGTAACTTTTTTAAATTTAATTTTTAAAACCTTTTGGTACTTGTATTCTTGAGGTACAACTTCCATGTAACTGCATCTTCAGTTTTAACTGGAGAAAACCAAAGCCCCACAAAGTGATTTGAGCTGCTTAAAGGGCACCCTGTTGCTAAATTGATTGTGTTCTTGAGTGGCTTTCAGATTGCAGGGGGTTTTTGTCTGAGACATTTTAGTCCAAGCTTCCAAAATCTGACACTTTGCATTACTTTGAAACAATTGCACACAGAAGTGTCCTCTGACTGCAGATCAGTAGTATGCCAGTGCAAATCATTCTGTCTTCGGGGGGGACCAGAAAGAATGTTGTTTGGTTTTAGTTTACCAGAGATGAAATGGACTGAAGAACATAGGCCCCTTAGTGCAACCTCAGACCGGTATAGGAGAAGGGAGTCAATGTGGCTGCTTTTTATTTTATGATGATCATAGCAAAAATGACTTTGGACACATAACTGAATACTGTTGGGCTCTATGGAGCAAATTGAGAGCTTTAAAAGCCTCAATAGATGAGCAAGACTAATCTGGTTTTAAACTTCACCAATCATTATTAGGAAAGAAGAAAATGAACTGATTGCTCAGTAGATTTAAAGCAATTTATTTTGTTCTCTCTGTTCTAGGTTATGAGATTTTTTTTCCTGATATCTACCCTAGAGTTGTGAGGATTCTATACTTGCATGTGTTGCTGCTCCAAAGAAATCTTAATAATCAGAATAGTTGCAGGAACAACTTAGGAAAGCAAGAGAGGAGTTTCCTCTGAAGTGTACTCATCTGAAGTTCATCTGATAAGATACCATAACTGACCATTCCAAAGTCCAGAAGGAAAGAAATCTATGACCCATATTTTCATTCCTTGTTTGAAAGTTGCATATGTCCTTTTGTTTACGCAGCCCATCATTCCTAGCTGTTTTTAAAACCTGAGGACTGAGCTCTTTGGTAGTAAATGCAAAGCATGGATATGTTAATAATTTCATAATTAAAAGAAAGCATAATATACCACAAAATTTTTGAACAAAATTGATATAATTTAGACAATTTGGATCCCGGAGTTTCTACTCAGTTTTTCTTTGAAACAGCTGTTGTATGTATTCTTGGTTGACTGCCAGAATCATAATGCCAGGTTTAGAAATATTACAAAACTCTTCTAGGCTTTTTATTTAGTAACTGCATGGTTAAAAATGGCTCTAGAAATCCTTTGAATTTAAGACCAGCAGGTTTTCCTATCTGGAACTTTATCTGTTTTAGGATGGAATAATTTTGTTCATAATTTCCATGATTTAAAAAGAAGTCATCAAAAAGTAGAGGGAGATAGGACAGATACTGGGTGGTTTTGTGTCCTCCTTATTTTAACTGATGAACACCTGTGGCATCTGTAACATCGGGTGGATCTGGAGGGGTTTGCTATGACTCAAATTGGTGCAGTTGTGAGTCAGAGACTGTCATCAGTTTGCTCATCTTGATATTTAGGCCACTGAACTTCAAAGAGAAAAAGGGTCATTAATTTTCTAGTTCTCAGCAGTATAAGTTTAAGTCTCCCCTTTCCTGACAGAATGAAGGAGTGCTTAGCCTTTTTTTTTTTTTTTTTTTTTTTTTTAATTCTTGTGGGGAAAATTCTATTTATTTTCCTTCCAGTTTTCCCAATTAGCACAGAAGTAAAAATAAACTCCAGCTCTCTCTCTCAGAGACACACAAATGTGTCATAAAGAATCAAGGTGCACAAGAAAGCAAGCATGGAGATGGAAAGTGTCCATTTGCATACACTATGTAGGTTATGGCAAGTCTCTTCTCATTGAATTTTATTGCATAAAATTGCACAGACCTTAAAGTAGGAAGAGAAAGAATTATCTGAGCCTTTTCCCAGTCAAATGCGAGCACAGAGTATGGTTCATTAGCTATCCAGGCAAAGAAGATCAGCTTATTTTGACACCTGCTGGCGGCTTAGATAATACCTCAAAAATTATATTTACAACATGATTAGCTGCATGTGCCTGTGTGAACTTGGAAGTGTTGGTGCGTGTAGATTATTACCATTCTGCCACTACATTAAGTTGATTGGATTTCGGACTGGATTGGATTGGATTTTGTATGGAGCCAAGTAGTATACATTTGTGTAAGCATATATCATTACAGATGTGTAAAACAAAGATAGCTTCAAGTCTATTTCTTCGCACCTCATTTAAAATCAAACTCAAGTGTTATATTGTTAGACTTTGTTGACATCTAGTGGCCACTGGAACACTAGCAAACGGTTTAATATGTTACATACAGAAAGGAAGTTTGCAGGTAGAGCAAAAATATTGTGTTACTCCGTATTTTTTTATGTCTTTTTTCCCTGATCCATAATAAATTTGAAAATACTTATGCTACTTTAACTCTCCTTATAATTGCTTGAGATTTTCTATTACACAGTTTGAATAGTGCTATTCTTCAGACTTGTTACCCTTTGAGAACTGAAGGAAAGCTGAATTTTATTAATCAAAGCCTCTCTTACACTTAATGCCCAGTAGTATTTCATCCTTCCCTGTGTTAACTTAACTTCAATTTTTCGGTGATATATTTTTCACTTCAGAGTAGATGGTATTAAAGCTCAGATGTAATTTTATCCCATTTCATTTTAATCATTCGACACAAATAATTATCCAGAATTTTTATTAGATTACCTTCAAGGTCCTTGGTAGGTGGCTAAAAGGATGTTCAGACAAACTAGTTTATTAGATGATAGTCAGAGGTGCTGGTGTGGTTTCTGTCTGTATCTCTGAAACCACACCTAACATCTTTAATATTTGGCATGCTGTAATTTTTCTCAAAAGTAACTACAGTTGAAACCCCTTACTGCCTCTTTTTTTGCTTTTTGCAGTTTTAGCTACAGAAAAAAACAGTTGGCTTCCTATCTCTTATCTACAGCTCACACTGTTAAGTTTTTAATGATTTCTATCCCTTAACAGTTTTAAGCAGCTGTGATCTTAAAAAGTACCCCTGAATTGTCATCTCAATATCCTTATTTACTGAAGGGTTATAAGAGATTCATGTCAAGAACCCCTTTTTCAAAAATCATGTGGACTCTCCATTCACCCTTTCATGCTTTCCTTTTAAATTAACTTCATAAGAATAACAGTTATGTTTCTGTACTCTTCAATGAGATTGTAACAGCCATGGTAGAAAAGAAGAAAACTGTAAGTTGTTTCTGGTTATCCTACTGTGTTTGAAAAGCTGGGCAAAAATCCCAGTCTGGTTTAGATTGTGCTGTCCTTCTGTATCCATCAAAAGGAAAGTTTATTTTATAATCAATTCCTTATTTCAGTTAGGGCTACGGGGAAAATACCAGCTTCTATGGGAAATAGCATGTAGCAATCGTGTGAGTTACATGTGCTTTGTACTAGAGCAAGCAGTTTGATTATTTGGGCACTTTATATATTCACATAAAACTTAGTGATGAAGGGTTACCCTCTTTGCACAAATAGAAGCTATGAAACTTCTGTTTATGTACCTCAACCCTTTTTGGTTGTGTAACTTGCATTCATCTTGTCTCCTATGCTTTAGTTGAGTATTTTACAGTTCCTGCTTCATATTTAAATTTTAGTCAAGCAGATAAATAAGACTTATTTAGTAGTGGAAAGGGAGTAGTAATACCACTGTATAGAATATTTTAGGCCAGAAGAGATACTCTGTAGTTTCATAGGAAACAATGCTAAAGCAATTAATTGCTAAAAGTTTCACAGTTTTTGTTAGAGTAAGTTAAGTTGTGGTTCCTACAGGGCTGTTTAAGGAAGGCAGCACTTCTGTTAAGAGGCGAATGACAAAACCACAGAGGTAATAATAGAGTTGCCTGTCTCAGGAATGGTATTGCTTATTTACAAGCAATGTGAGGAATATTTGTTATCATTAAATATACTGGAAATAATGGTGGTGATGGGCTGGTTCAAAAGGACAAGCCAAGTTACTATAATAAAGTGCTAAAAATTCTGTGCAACCTGTTATTGAAAATGCACCAGTGTAGAACCTTTGAACTCAGATTTTTAATACACTCTGCAAACTTCAGTTTTTCTGTGTTTGGTTTCTATCTTTCTTCACCTGTTTTCTATTTTTTCTTATAGCACAACTTTATGGAATACAGCATTACTTCATAAACATTCATACTGAGGATACCAGCCTTTTTTATATGCACATACGCACACAAAAAAAGTAAATCTCCTGGTTTTATTATGGCTCATGGACAATACTGCATGTTCTCAGTCATCCAGAATGAAAACAGTTCCCACATGTGTCATAGGTTTGAAGAAAGATGAAAGCAGTCCTTTTTTCTGGATTAATATAAGTGATTTGTAAATAATGGGCAAGTCAGGAAATAAAGAAGATGCACTTCAATAACTTGTACTTTAGAAGGTACCAATGAATCATTTAATGACTGCTAGTTCAGAAGTTTAGAACTTAGTTCTTAGCTTGAAACTAGTAAGATATATCTAAAGACAACTTAAATAAATTCCTTCTTGCCTAAATAATAATTAAAAAAAATCCTTAGAGGCAATTTAGTAAACCACAGGAATATTCACCTGCTTGATATTTTTTTCCTATCCTTTTGGAGCATTTTTTGGTCAGGGTTTTCTAATCCTTAGATATCTTTTGCAGCCTATCATCTCTGAACTGGAAGGGAAATACTTGAGTCTATTTACATTGTTTTCTGTCATTAAACAAAAATGTGTTCCACTCTTGTTTTCTAATACAGTTCATCTTATGCCTTGGATGTGCACCCATAGGCAACCAGGATCTGTCCCACAAAAAAAAATGACAGTGCTCTAGAGTGTTGTCTTTATTTGTATTACATTACTGGGTTTTTTTTGGTTTTTTTTTTTTTTTTTTGTTCGCCAATGGACAGAATTCCCTCATCTCATCAAGTTACCATTCTGCCAGCTGCTACCTTTTTATTCTCTAAGGACCTCTCTCAAGCATTCTCTGTAAGAGAGCAGGCTGTATGTTCCAAATCCAAAGCATTTCAGAGTTCTTCAAGCTCTNTATTTATTTTGTAAATTACCAATTTAATTTGGATCAGTAAGCTGGTTTGCTGAACTTAATACATTTACAATTAGTTAACAGCATATCCTTACCATAAGGTCACACTTCTTGGTTACTGGGTTTTGATGATAAATCTGGTCTGTTGTTTTTCTGACTTAGTTTTCTGACTTATCAGGCCAGCTCTGTTTACTTTCTTTCGTCTTAGCCAACACTTGATGTATTTAGGACATAAATTCTATCTTGATAAATGTTCTGGTGCTGTTTGACATTGCTGTAAATGGAATGAAATTTCAGTGTAAACTTAGCTTGTTATCTTTATATGTTTAGTTATAGCAGTTATCTATGTCATTCATCCATGACTAATCTAAAGGTTCATAAACAAAATAATATGATCTAATAGAAGCTAAAATCATAGAGTTTGCCTAGTATTGCTCTGAATCCCAGTATTCTGGAGATATTGGAGCACAGAAGCAGATGGCATCTAATATAAATACTTCACACCTCTGTTAAGAGATGAAGTAGGAGGATTCATAATCTCTGAAACTTCACACAGGGCCTTAATTTATGTGTTTCCAAAGAGCAACACTATGTCCAGTTCCTAGGGACATACCTGGAAGAGAAGGGTGTCTTTGCAGTATTGATAAATGAAAAAAGAAATATAAATCATAAGGGGACACATAAAAGGAAAACATGCAGAGGAGGACATGAGTCTGAAATTACTGTAAAGCATTTCAATAAATGAACAGTTTTGCTGTAACTCTGATAGTATTTGAATAAGCACTTGATCACTAACTCCTGCAGAGAATGCAGCACATGAAGGAATATATTGAACTGTCAACCAGTAGGTACAGTGAAGGTGTGTGTAGTCTAAGTATGCCTGATAGCTTGTCTTGAACTGGAGACAAGTTAATCAACTAGCCAAACAATATGTAAAAAACACCCATTTCACTTTGCAAGGCAAGGCATAATATCATTCTTCTTGAGAATTAATGGAACTTTTGGTGCAGTAAAAGATACCTTGGTCATGTTTAACAATGGAAGAATTTTTCTACCTTATACTTAAGGGCTATCTTGATATTCTCCAAATGAAACCCTGACTGTTGTGGTTTAACCCCAGCCTGTAGCGCAGCCAAGCCCCAAGTAGCTGCCCACTCACTCCCCCACCAGTAGAACTGGGAGAGAATCAGAAGGGTAAAAGCTGGAGAACTCCTGGGTTGAGGTAAACACAGTTTAATAGGGAAAGCAAAAGCTGTTCACACAAGCAAAGCAAAACAAGGAGTTAACTCACTGCTTCTCATGGGCAGGCAGGTCTTCAGCCATCTCCGGGAGAGTTGGGTCCCATCATGCATAACAGTGATTTGGGAAGACAAACACCATCACTCCAACAGTTCCCCCTTCTCTGCTTCTTCCCCACACTTTATATACTGAGCATAATACATGATACAGAATATCCTTTGGTCAGTTTGCGTCACCTGTCCCAACTGTGCCTCCTCCCAACTTCCTCACCAGCGTGGCAATGCAAAAAGCAGAAGAGGCCTTGGCTTTGTGTAAGCCCTGCTCAGACATAACAAAAACATATCTGTATTATCAGCCCTGTGCTCAGCACAAATCTAAAATACAGTCCCACACCAGTACTGTGAATGTAATTAACTCTACCCCAGCCAAAACCAGCACAATGACTTCTAGACTCTGTTCAGCAAGTACTGACATGTTACCCATCCTTTATCTGACTTAACATTTTGGATGGCAGACAGTTATTTAAAATTCCCATCTGATAATGGGGTAGTGCTCACAAGGATAAAGTACAGGAATTTTTTTCAGTAGCAACTAGGTCTCTTGACAAGTAGACCATTCAGCCACTGCAGCAGTGTCTGTGGTACTGCTCTGGTAAAGATCTTGAGTGGTGTTAGACCCTGAGTAATTGTAAAGAGGGGCTGTAACTGAAAAACTGTGCTGGGATTGAAGTATGAAGTAATATAAGTGGCACATCCTGTTCCTGACAGGAGAGACGTCCTCATGCACTCAACCAGATGAATTTCAATAGAGTATGATTTTTTCCCTATATGACATGTTCTAAAGCTTCAATGAGATTTGCTTGTCAGAACAACTAGATCATACACTGCATGTTTAATGTTAAGAGAAAGGATGTATTGTATTCCTTGTAGCATGTTTTCTGTATTACAGGATAGTATTACTCATCTGATTTGCTTTTCAGATCCTTTGTACCTATATCTGACATTCTAGAAAAAATTCACTTCATCATATGCATGACAGCCTTTCTTGGGAATCGAGGAGCTACATCCCCAGAACTCAAGCAGTTAATTAGAGAGCTACAAGACAGAAACATGGAGATTTTGCCAACACTGCACTTCATAGCAGCAGCTAGGTCCCATGCTGAAACCTGGAGAACAGTAACTGGTTGTTGTTCTTGCTGCTACAACTGATGTGGTGTGTTTTGTTGTTGTTTTGGGGGTTTCTGAGGGTTTTATTTTGTTGCTTTTTTGTTGTTGTTAGTTTGGTTTTTGGGTTTTTTGGGGGTACAGGAAAAGGTAGACCTTTTTATTCAACTTTAGAGTATCTTCTCTGAAGAATTATTGGTTCTATATGCACAAAAATATTTGGCTCTTTGAGGTGCAAAATGCAACATTGAACACATCAACTTTTTTGTTTAATTCTCAAAAATAGGTAATCTGGGATTTGGGCAGTTTTCACAACTGAATGCATGCTTATCTATATACATATCAAGGATCACTGTCTTTAGATTGTTTAAAAGACTGGTAATTCAGGAGAGTTTCAAACTTCAGAACAAAAATTGACCACTAATACATACTGCTAATAATTAGTTGCTACGCAATGTCCATTATTGATATTCCATACAGGATACAATTAGTCCTTTAAGACTTTGTCTACAATAACATAAGAGTACACTGCTTCAGGGAGTTGTTGCCATAAAGTTAACACTGATGGCTGTGGTCATCGATGGATTTAGCTGTGGAGATAAAAGTAATGAGGCTTGAGAGCTCTCAGTGAGGGAGCTGCTGTGGGCTGTTACTTTATTCCCCACCTTTCTGGTTTCATTGGTTTATGTTCCTCAGTTTTCTACCTGGAGAAAAATAGAGATAATCTATCTGCTTCTGACATAGCTTATCTTAATCTTTTTGAAGCAGTACTCATTCTGGAGTCATCTGTCAGTCATTTTCCTCCTTTGTGCTGCAGGATCCTTCTGGCTGCACCAGGCAACCTTACACAGAATGTTTTACCACGTATCTTTTCTCTCTGTTTTCATCCTTGGTTCTGAGCCCACAGATTTTACTGTGTGCATTCTGTCCTGTACCTTGTTTGCACGACTATACCACGAATCCCTGTTTGATTTTGTGGATGCCTATTGCTTATACTTAGTGGCATTACAGTGTTAACAAAAGCTCATGTACAGTCACCCGTTTTGCATATTTCTATGCCATGGTTCAAAGAAAGCTGTGGTGGCCTAATCTTGCCTGCCTGTCAGATGCCCACCAACCTGCTCTTTTAATGCCCCCTCCTCAAGAGGGGGAGAAAATACGGTGAAAAAGTCCATGGATTCTCAGAAGGACAGGGAGGTTAATGTCTTGGGTTCAAAATATACAGCTTGGGGAAACTAATTTAATTTATTGCCAGTTAATAATAGAGTAGTGAGAAAAAAGCCAAAACCAGCTCTTCCCATTCTCCTTCTTCCCAGAGTTAACTTCACGCAACATGGGGGAAGGAGAGGAGGTTGTGGTCAGTTCTTAACACTTTGTCCCTGACACCCTTTCCTCCTCACCCTGTTCCACGGAATACAGTGCAGATATCTGCTCCAACATGGGCCTTCGTGGACTTCAGAGTGACAACTCACCTTTGCCACATTATCTGAGAGCTGCAGAGGAATCCCAGCTCCACTGACTGGACCTTCTTCTCCCTCTCTTTCTCCACTCACCTCAGTGTCTACCTGGTTGTTTCTGTCATGTTTTTCTCACTCGTCTTTTGTAGCAGCTGTACAGAATTTTCTGCTCTTTCTTGAAAATATTTTTCTAGAAGAAAAGAAAAAAAAGTGTTACCATCATTGCTGATTGGTTCAGTTTTAGCTGGTCTCTTCTCACAGAAGCCACCCCTGCAGCTCTCTTCACTGTCAAAACCTTGCCACATAAACCCAATACAGAAGAAAATGTCAAATATATCATGCTTTATCTGCTTCTGCTTCAGGAGTGCACAATGCTTAACTGAGAAGGTAGTCAGGACTCAAGACAGAAAGTCACTATTAAGTAGTTACTGAACATTACATCAGAAAGCAGTGAGCTGACAGACCTGATTGATTTTCATTGCCCTGAACACAGACAAGAAACGTGAAGAAGTGTGGGAGCAAATATAAATACTGTGGTCTGCACTTAGTCTTCATTTTATTTCTGCTGAGGATCACTAAGCTTGGCTTCTAAGTGAACTGTGGAAGAACAATAGCCAGCCTGTATAATATTAAAAATAAAAAAAATTAAACTCAACCTAATTGGATCACAGATAAAGGGATTTTCCAAATAGTAACCAGTAAGATAAGAACTGCATGTAGGATTTGTTTGTACTTCTACATAGATCTTAAAATGAAAAGAAACTGTAGTAGCCTTTTCTAGGCTATTCAGTTTTATTCTGTTGGGTGTTTCTGACTAATATTGCTTGAAGTCTTCAAATAATTTGAAAAGAAATTGCATCAGGAATCATTTATTAAAGAACACAAAATCACACCAAATGAGGAATTGGGCCATATGTTGCAAAGTCTGTGCTTATATTTTATCATTAGCTGTCCAGCCTTTAAGTGGTATGAATACACATCAGTCAGATGTGACTACATGTGTACTTTATCTCTTCAATGCCATCTTAATCAAAGTGATTTCATCATTATCATAATTAAGTATGTTATCCTATTTATTCACTAGTCTTCATATGGTGTTCCTGATCTCACTTATACTGAACTGAAGTAATTGCATTTCTTTTCTAGAACTTGGGAAAACAAGAGTTTGCATAATCAGGTGTTATACAGCATTCTTTCCTCTTTGAAGGCCAAGTGCCTGTACAATCTGTGAAGAATCTGTACCTGTTGGGACTGGTTCTTTTTGATGCAGCTGTTCTTTATTCAACCTTGAATTTGTAACAGATATGCATCCAGTAGCTATATTTTCATGCCACAGATAGAAACAAACCCCTCTAATTTTTGGTCTTTGCCACACTAGTATTTCAACTCTTTTCCCTTCAGATATTTTCAGACTTAGGAATTATTTGATTACACTGCAGCTGATAATTCAGTAGTATCTTCTGATCCTTGTTAATTATTTTTAACACCTTAATAGAACTTGTAAGGAAGAAAACCTTTTCTATTTGTTTCCTTTAAAGAAGAGCATGTAAGGTCTTTATAATTAATTTATAAAGTAAAAGATATATGTCTGCTTTTCATGGCATGTTCTCAAATGTTCTTATTTCTATGTACATTGTAGTAAAACAAACATACAAATGCAAGGAAAAAAAAATCACTGAGCATTAGGGACATTTTATGAGACCGCCACTTAAAATTTATAGTTCAGTGATCTGCTGTAGTTAACCTAGTTTTCCTGAATAAATTTTAAGTTTGAGCTTTATACTCAAATAGAAATATTTGCATCTGCAAATGGCTATAATCCATTTACTGGTGTGTGTAGCCAGCTGTTCTCTGAAATCTTGCTATCCCATATGTAAAATTTACTTGCTTTCCTTTGATGTTAGTATTTGAATCCAGGAGGTGTGCTAAACTTGAATCAAAATGCCATGACTGTAGAAAACAGCAAAGAAGCCAAAACTGTTCTGGACCAGAATAATTAAAGGTAGGGCTCAAAATGAAAGGTTGAAGAGAAATGCTTTAAAATTCCTTCCATCTCTGGAGGGAGGGAGATTGTCTTTAGTTACTGGGATAAAAGATAACTGTCTGTCATGGTTTTCTTAGTATTGAATATACTCAGGTAGATAGTTAAGCCTTTGGGGGATAGAAGACAGTAATCCTTAGAGGTTCAACTTTTTATCTTTTCACATGAGAGCCTGAGTAAAATGTTGTAATATTACTTTATTGGAACATAATGGTCATCTTTACAAACTACGCCAAAAAGTTTTATAAAAAATACGCAGGAGTTTGCAAATTTGGCTCATAAAGAGAAATAACATTGTAGGAGCATGTTATTAGCTATACACAGAACAACTGCTTGGGTCTTTCCTCAGGATGCATCTTTCAGGGAACAGCAACCTGCCCCAGCCTGGGGTGCTCCACAGGCCGCAGTGCAGATACCTGCCCCACCCAGGGGCTGCAGGGACATCCCTGCTGGGCATTTAGCCCCAGCTGCCCCCTTTGGCAGACCCCCAGGGCTACCACTGGCACCTGTGCACTAGCACATAATGCAAATACTTTTTAACATAGAAACCTTTAAAATCCATCTCTGGTTGCAAACTGTGTTTTTAATAATTTTTTAGAAAAGGTTGGACGTAGATGTTCTTTCTTCTTCCCTCTTTTCCCTGTTTTTACTCACACATGCCTGCACTTTCAGGGTGTATTTCAGAGCTTTTCAGAGATGTTTTGCTGAGTACAATACATTGTTACAGCTTATGTGAGTCTTTGTAGACTCACAGACTTTGTAGTCTGGTGAAAATGCTTCTGCATGTGTGGTGGCTACTCCAGGCCATGCCACTCCTGTCCTGGGGTCCCTCATTTATGATGGACACTGCTCATCCCAGCTGTCACTTAGACCGTGTCACACACAGGACAGTTTCAGTGCTTCTCGAGATGATGTGTGATGTAGAATGATAAATGCACTGAAACATTCATCAGAAGACATGGGGAGATGACAAGAGTGGGAAGGTGTGAGAACACAGGGAACACACAAATCTTCTCTAGCACTATTTTTTCCATACCATGTAAGTTCAAATGAAGCCTGTACTTAGGCCTTCCTTAGTTAAATACTTTATTTTTCAGTGTTGCAGCTTAATGAAAAAACAGGAAAAAAATTAAAAGTTCTCGAGTCTGTTTTGTCCATTAGTTCCTCATCAAATTCAGCTGCATTAAAAAAAGTTTATTTTTATATTCATCTGCCTCTTCATTAGTATGTCTTTGTCACATTATTCAGCATGTGCATGAAATACTTCTGGGTTTTATCTGTCATTAGCAATGCTGAGAACTCTAACACATTCTTGAGCACTCTCATTTAAAGTAAGCATTAATGCTTCATGTTGAGTGATGGCAGTGACAGTGACAAAAAATTTTCTTGACATACTAGTAGAGAAAGTATAGTACTCCTCAACATTTCTAATGATTGCTGTAAACTAAATTTTGGTGTATTCACAAAGGCGCTTTAGAAGCCAGAATCCTTCAGGGAGCTCTTAAGGAACATATAAATTCCCTGTATTTTTCTTGTGGTTAAAACCAGCATAATTTCAGAGTAAGTATATTTAAGTCAAAAGTAGACTTGTTCTAATAAAATATTTAGGGTACTTAACTATTTTGAGCTGAGAATTTGAAACTATACATGTTAATGTTTCATTGTCAATTCTGAAGCCTGTCCTGCTAAAATAGCTAGCTTTAGTTGACTACTGTTCCTACTTTAAAAAAGGGGGTTGAATGCTTTTCTTTTTTTTCGTAAAGGTTATGACCAAAATGATGAAATCTACTTTCTACAAGTATTTTCTTATGATCAGTTTACCTTTCTGTGCTCTTCTGCTCTTATTACAGCCGAAGGCTATTTGGCAATACGGCTATAAGGCAGGAACATGTTCCTGCTAAGAAATACGAAAACTTCTGAGGTTGCATTTGAAAAACTTTTTATATTAAGGTGTAAACACATAATTTAGATTAATATTTTTAAAGAGCTACTAGAGAAAATAACACTAATAAACAGTGGTTTGAAGTTTTAACCTTCATGAAACAATGCAATGTCAACTGACTGCTTTTGAAAAATACATTTATGAAGTAAAAATAATCAGTTTCTAAAATGAACTACTTCATCTTCAGAAAAAAAGTGCAGAGGGCTTTGGTAGCAAATCAAGAGAGCAAAATGTCTTTTCTCTCCTTGCATCACAGTAATTCCTTTCTGACTCTCTCGATTTTATCTGTGAAATAGAGAGAGAAAACTGGTTGCCGCATCAGTAACCATCAGTTGATTTGATATGGTGGAATAAAAGACTTTCTGAGAGTAAAGGACGAGAGAGATAAATTGAGGAGGAAAGCAATATCAGCATCTAGAAAAGCAAGCATAAAGTTAACACAGAAATTTGGAAGTAAGAAAAACTGAAGAGTACTACTGATTGCATGATGAAAAATGAAGAGCATAACTGCCTACTTCTGCTTCTTGAATCACTGAAGATCGGTTTTTTTGCATTGTGTCTTCTTTCTGCTTGCTAGTACCACTGTCTTGTGTGTGAAAAATTCTTAACAATTTGGGGAGAATACCAACTTTCTTAAGGAAAAAAATTTCAATGTGTGCATGCAAAAATGCAAGGTAATACGTGAGACTAATTTCAAGTTTTGCTGTCTTAGAAATATATGAGGCCTGTAAGAAAATTTATTACTCATTTTTGTGTATGTCCCTACTGTTTATATGACCCTACAACTTATCCCCCTTCATAAAAAGTCTGTATGTGCTCAGTCAGTCCTCCTAGATACTAAAAGCTGCTCATACCTTCTGGTAAGCCAAGCTGATCATGTCCCAGAGCCTCAGCCACCCCTCACACGGCGAGTTCTTTAGCTGTTATGTGCTTGGAAGCCCACTGCTGAACCCAGTCCAGTGTGTTAGTCTTTTCCATGCTGGATATATTATCCAGATATGCTCTCAAAAGTGCTGAACTGAGGGGGGTAATCCTTTTCCTAGCTGTGCACTGATGGATGGTTTCCGGAGAGCCGCTGGCCATTTCAGCAGCCCTCACTGCTGGCTCACACTCAGCTTGTGCTTGCCAAGGCCCCCAGGTCCCTTCTGCCAGAGCTGCTCCCAGGCAGGCAGGCAGGCAGACATCTCCCTGTGCCTTTGCACCAGCGCTTCCTGCCCGGGGCAGCACCTGGCATTGAAGATCTCATGATCTTGAAGTTCATGAGATTCCGGTGGGTCCATTGCTCTAGGCTGTTTAGGTTCCTCTGCCTAAGAGCCTTAATGGCCTCTGCCTAATGGCCTTAAGAGTTTTGACTATTCCCTCTAATTCTATGTCATTGCAAACGTGGTGGTTCATTCTGTCTTTTCTGTGTGTTTTATAAATATATTGAACAAGTCATTCTAATGTTGCATTTCACTGAAGTAGGTCACAAGTGATTTCTTCTTCATTGTAAATGGTACTTACCAATATCAAGTAGGAATCCCAGTTATGGACTGGGAATATTTTCCTCAGTCATTTTGCAAATGGGCAAACCAAAATTTAGTCTTTTCCTAAATTTACTTTGTGTTCTTTTTAATTCTCTGTCCTGTAGTTAAGGATTCACAATTTACCTATATTATATTTGTTACGATTTTTGCCACTCTAAAAGATCTCTAAATTCAATTCTATATCCTTCCTTTGAAGTACTGAATAAGTTTATATTTTCACATGCATAACTCAGCTTTATTGTATGATTGACACTTAGTAATAATACTTTGAATTTTACACTTTCAGGATGACTATGGCAAAAAAGATTCTTTCAGTCAAGGAAATTTTAAAATAAGACCCAGTTATGACTACTCTTTTTTGTGTTATTAGGGATTCTAATAATAGTAGGTATATGACAAAAAAAAATTCTCAAGACCAAGAACTGGTTTCTTTATTTACTTGAACACCTTGAGCATGTTCATTTAAGCATGAACCTATTCAGTACTTTGTGTATGAAAGAAAATATGACTTGAGATTTTTTCAACATCTCTGTGATATGCAATATTAGTCAATCTTCTGAAAGATCATGTGTGGGGTTCTTTCTTTCTTGCCCTTTCACTTTTCTGATGCTGTCTAATTTCTCATTGCATTTTCAAATAGTGTCTTAACTGAGAGATTAATTTCCACTGCAGAATCAGTGGCCAGTTTAAATGCTGATCAAACATAAATATTATTTTAACACCTTTCATTATAAAGGCTGGGAAGGTGGTAGTATTTTGGAATAGGTTCTTAGATTCTGAAAATTTCTGTTTCCAGTGTTCCAATATTTGTTTATAGAATTGTGGAGATGAAATTCTTGACAGGAAGAAACTTGTCACTATTTATGGGAAGGCTGTCTCATATGGTTTGCTAATTTGCCTTAAAATTCTGTGCCTAATTATTTAAACTTTTAAATTGCCACTTAATTGCAATTAGAAGAACTCTATCACTGCTACAGCTGGTTTCTACCCATATTATTCATTCTTTCCCCAGATGCAATACCTTTACTTCACTATATTTTACCAAGAATTTTTTTTTTTTAGTTATATAATTATGAGTACCAAGGTGATATGTTCATTTTACTTATTTTACTTGTAGTTTTTCTTTGCGGGGTAAGTCTTACAGATATCAGAAAGACTGTGCAACCTCCTGATTACTGAGCATTCCTCATACAGTTAAAAGCAGGTTTGTTTTCTCATTTTGAATTCCTGCAACCCTGCCATTGCTCTTCTTTGGATTTGCTGACTCTTCTTTAGTAATGCATCCCTCCAGATTACTGGTAGGAAAATTTGGGGAAAAAAAAGTTATTTTCCTTCTTTTGTTTAGTTAGCATATTGCACAACTACAAAAACCCAAGAGATGACCATTGTATCTTCTTTTGCAGCTGTTACCTTTATAATGATTGCTCTGACTTTAGCTCTTTTATATCATCACTGTCATGTTGGATGCTACTTGTGTCACAGCCTTCTGGTACTGGGTGTGGTATTTGTTATCAGTTCTCATCAGGCTGAACAAAGAAAACGGGTCCATGTGTCAGGGAACACCTTAACTCCAGCAACCAGCCCACTGCCTTTGACTCAAAGGTGCTGGCTAACAAGCCCTTGAATTGTACAACAAAATTCGCTAAAGTGGTGACTAACAAGCCCTTATTTTTTACCTACTATTTAATAATAGTACTGTCCACTTCCACAACAAAATTATCAAAGGTGCTGGCTCTCAATCCACAATACACAATTCCTCAAAGGTGCTGGCTAATGAGCCACAACACAATTCCAAAAGTTCATGGCTCCCACAACAAACTTCAGTACCAAATATGGGAATATTGTAGTCACACTTCACCCAGACAAAGCAAGAGAGAAGAGAAATAATGGTGGAAAAGGCAGAAAGAGGACAAAGATCATCAGTCCTTAGATCCCACATTGTTCCTGCTGCATGAGTTATCTGGAGTTGTGGTAGCAATAAAAAGAAAGAGATAGAGAGAGGAAAGAGAGGTACATGCCTTCTATGTAAACTAGAGTTTTCCTGCCATTTCATTCATGCTTGCACAGCCAGCCCTTGTGAGCCTTTCAGGAAATGAAAGGTGAGGGGAACGCACAGGAGCACAAGACCCGAGGCACAAAAGGAAGTTGGCTCAGAACAGCACTGCCCCACCTCCAAGGGACCCTCTCTTCCAACCACAACTTTCCAGACAAAACACACTCATGACTGGTCCTCCACAACTTGACTTTCAGCTTCTGTGAAAGGCTTGGAAATTTCTCCCGTGGTGGGAAATGGACCCTAAGTACTGCCTAATTCTCTTATTTCAAGAAGCACTGATGTTGATACCAAAGAGAGAGAGGAGACTTTTAAGAGTACATTAGATACTTATATTCAATAGAAGAGGATATAAATGAGAATTTGGAAACAGAATAATTGAGATTATTGGCACTTTACCACTTAAAAAGCATCTGGAATTTTGACTCCAAAATATTAGCTGACAAAGCTGATACTTTCAAAATTACCTGATCTGTTTCATGCATTTGCCTGTTGAATTTAGGAAGTGTATTTGGGTCTGGCTGAGCTGGAGTTCATTTCCCCACAGCAGCTCTCACGGTGCTGTGCTCTGCATTGGTGGCTGGAAAGGTGTTGATAACACCCTGGTGTTTTGGGTACTGCTGAGCATCTCTGGCACAGCATCAGTGCTGCCTCTCAGCATTTCCCACATCAAGGGGCTGGAGATGGGCAAGATCCTGGGATGGAACACAACCAGGCCAGCTGACCCAAAATAACGGAAAGGGTATTTCATACCATATGACTATCAGCTCAGATATAAAAGCTAAGGAAAGGAGAAGGAAGTGGGGCATTCACTATTTACAACACTTGCCTTCCAGAGCAACTGATATGCATGCTGGAGCCCTGCTTCCCAGGAGGTGGCCAGACATAGCTTGCTGATGGGAAATGGAGAATAAAAATTTTGTCTCTTTTTTGATTGTGCATATGCCATTTTTCATTTTTGTTTCAGTAGATTTCCTTATGCTAAACCAAGGTTTGTTTTTTTTACATTCTTATTTCCCTCCCCTGTCCAGCTGAGAAGAGGATGTAATAGAGCAGCTTGGGGCACACCTGGTTTCCACCTAAGCTCAACCGATCACAAAAAGTATGGATTATTTCAATATAAGTCTTTAAAATCCAGATGGATTGAGGAAGTTTGTTTGTGGTTTTGGGGTTTTTGTGCTTTTGGGTTATGATTTTTTGAGGTTTTGTTGTTGTCATTGTTTTTTTATGTAAGATTGTTTTTTGTTAATGGTATTCAGATTTCAGAAGTATTTTATAGGCCAAGCTGAGGAGCTGATGCTGAAGTGGTGTTACTCGCAGAAGAAAAGTCAGTATCAAGAACGTCTAGGAAGCAGTTTGTATCTACAGCCTTCTTTAGCAACCTTCCAGGAATTCTACAGAGATGCAGGATATCCTGGCAAGATTAATCTTACAACTTCAGGAAAAGTAGGATGATGAAAAGGGTCCAGTGGTTTCTAGAAAAGCTTTAATACCACAAAATGAGTAATGCCAGTTCCCCTGTCTGTGAGTGAAGAAAATTCTGTTGTTCTGGGATGAGAGCAGAAGTGCTGAGAGCAGCATTTAGGTTGCTGCTTTTTAAATTTACATTTAGTTATTCTTGGTAGATTCCTGTATGACCAGTTAAATGTTGTTGAGTCATAAAAGATGAAGTTGTATTCAGGAGATATAATGTTTTGAGCAGTCTCAATCTTCATAGTAGATATAACTTCTGTGACAGACAAGTTCCATTAATCAAAATGTATTATTGCAGAGTTGTATATTCTGCTCCTCTGTAGTGTGCTATTACCTAGAAAGGTTCTCAGGATGATAGTGTCTGTCCAAAAATAGCTGAGGTGTTTAATGAGACACTGATGCTGACCTAAAACTTTGTTTCCCACTCAGTGCAGCTCTTTCTTAAAATTTATATACTTGTAGTAAACATATCAGCTTCTGCCACTCTCAGTCTTTTCATTTCATTAAAAAAATCAATATCTAAGTTTTGCTGGATTGTCTACTGATAATTTATGTAGCATTATGTGTGTGTGTCAGCACTATATGCAAAGGATGTGACCTTACCCAAAGAGAACTGCAAGATTATGCTGCATGTTAGCTCTTTGAGAAAGCTGTTTTAATTGAACAGCTTTGTTATTTTATCTTGCAAAAACTTTTCCTGAAAGGATGAGGTAACGGAGAACAGCAATGTAAAATATGAAACATGATAGTGTGCTGTAAATGTTTGACCTTTCCATCACTGAAGCAATAAGACACTTCAGGGTGTGATGTTGAAGTATAATTTTAACACAGCTCACCTACACTGAGTTTAGTATGCATGCTGGTATACAGTAATGGGCACCCTGGAGTGTGTAATGGAAGTATAAAATGCCAGATAAATTGTTAGAGGGGATTTCTTACGTCTATAATTTTTTTAAATGATCAACACAAAGCTGTATTTAAAAACAAAGCAAACAAAAAAGCCCACTTAACCATGAACAGCTCTTAAACAAATCCAAAGATTTTCTAATTATTATTATTTATATCTATTTGTTGGTATTCAAAGCCAAATTAGCCTAGGAAATGTTGCCATAATCTTTAGTATAAATATATAATAGTAAAGAATGCCTGTTGAGAGAGACTAATTGAAGAAGATAAGCTAGCTAGTTTTGTAAATAAATGTAATTTCTAAAGAGGATTAAAGACCTATGGAATCCCTTTCCTTCCAAGTTTGGGTATTCTCAAACTACTCAGTAGCTCAGTAACAATAACTTATTACTTCCCAGTGCTTTGACACAAATGTATATTTTTATCTCTTCTTCGTGTTCCTTGACACCATTACTTGATAAGGCCTTTCTTCATTTTGCCTCTTTTGCATGCTCCTTTTGTGGATGAATTCCCCCTGCCTCTTTATTGTCAGTAAATGCCTCAATAAGATTTAAAAACAAGAAAAATATATAAAAATGCCCCACCTTATAATTGAATTGGGAATCCTTCCATGCAGAGCTGAAATTGCCTTGTACATTTATGCTGAAGCCATTATCCTATTTGCAGACCTGGCTTCTTGGGGAGTACCATGTACCAAGTTACAAAGATACTTCAGGTCTTGTAAATGTAGGCAGAAATAAGCTCTAAAGAACAGAAGGGCAGTAGGAAGCCTATTGTTGGGCTGTCATAGCAGTTTGTGGGTGCTCCTGTGTGGTGCAGTGCTCCCTCACCCACGTGAGCTCTGATAATCTGTAGGTAAAAATCAACTTTTCTGAACATTATCAATTTGGAACAAGCTTTATCTTTAATATTTGAAAGCTCATTTTCAGTGGTTGATTCTCTGAACCATACCTCTTGAACTATAATTCTAATTTTTTTATGCTTTGTGACTATTCCTTGGGTTTTTTAATATTAATGGTGCCAAAGGAAATTCTAAAGTAATGCACAGAGAGAATAGCCACGTGGGCATGTTATGACAGAACATACTACTGAGCAGCTTCTGAACAGGACAAAGATACACACGACATACAAAATGTCATGTGTAAAGCTGACACAGAGATTGTCAAGGCTGACTCAGAGACTGTTGATCACTGTGCCAAAGCAGTCTACATACAGATTTTGGAGCATCTAACCATGTTCCTATAATGCTGTTTGTAGTTCACAGATTTGAAGGAAAAGGCATGTGCAGTGGAGGTGAGGGATGCTCTTATGTTACAAAAGGCAGGTTTAGGAATTATGCCTTAAAATTGTAGCAGAAGGGACCTCAGCCTGCTGTTACTGATTCTTAGAGTCAGTCAGTAGTTTCAGACTGGCACTTCAACTGAAATGAAAAGAAACTTGGTTTACTGTGCCATTAAAACTTTAGATAAGTGAACTTTCTTCCCAGTTAGAGAATTACCATTAAAAATAAGAAATTATCCATCCCAGGATAACCCAATAGTTAATAATGCTATTTCCGTTCTGACCAGAAATTCTGGTTATTCAAATATTCAAACATTATTGTGATATCTAGTATATTGTCTGAGGGAAATATATAGAATTCTCCTGTTTTTTGGTTTTACTTTTCTCAATACTCTGCTGTTGTTTTGTATGACTTCCACTTGATCAAATAGAAATGCACTCTCCTTTATTGATGAACAATGCCTACATGGAAGGCACATTCTTGCCACAAGGTGCATTAATTTTAAATGCTTGGTACCAGCCAAAACTATGCAGTGATGATCTTGATTACTGGTGAAAAGATTAGTAACTCAGTGATTCTGCATTCAAGGCCCCTTCCAACTCAAACCATTCCACAATTCCCTGACACACATTTCCTTTGTGGAAGCAAGAGAATGAAGGTCTCATGGGCCTTTGCAGATCTCACTAGTTAAGAAATATTTGCAGCTAATTTGTGGTCTTGCTTACAATACCAGCACAACTTTTTTAAGAAGGAAGTGGATTATTCCTGCCAGGCTGTACTCTGTACTCCTTATCAGGAGGATTTCAATCCTGCTGTTACTCTACCAGGTCCTGCTTGTCTGACACAGTACTGGTGCAGAATACATTGTATAACCTAAAGGTGTATATTGGCTCTGACCCATATGGGCAGAATTCATATCAGCAGTGTGACACATTGCTGCTGCTCTGTGTTCTCTCCTGTAGCTGCAGGAACAAAATGCTGCTGTGTTCACCCCAAGTTGTACTCTGGGTTTTTTTTCCACACCACCATTACCTTTGACGAAAAGGCAGTTTGCTGCAACATCAGAATTGCTGTTCCCTTCAGAAGGTTCTGTGAGAAAAACCTTTGTAAAATGTGTGCCCTGAAGAAGATATCATATTCAATAATATGTTCCATCAAGAACATGCATACATATATGCAAATGTCCTAACTGAGCTATCAGAGAACAGTTTCTGAGCAACAAAACTGCAGTTAAGATTTTTTTATATATACAGACATAATTTGTCTTATTGATCCAGTGTGTGCACACAACCTTTAAATTCCTGATCATGTGCTGGTGTGTTTCTGATTTTCCTGGTTTTTTTTTTTTTGTTTTGTTTTTCGTGGGGTTTTTTTGTTTTTTTTTTTGGGTTTTTTTTTTTTTGTGGGGTTTTTTTGTTTTTGTTTTTGGGTTTTTTTTCTTTTGTGGGGTTTTTTGGTTTTGTTTGTCTGTTTGTTTGGGGGGTTTTTTGGTTTGTTTTTTGGTTTTTGGAGTTTTTTTGTGGGGGACAGTGGGGATAGGGAATGTATTTCTGTACAATATTGTAAATTGATTTCTGTACAAAAAAAAAAAAATAGACAATGCTTTAAATATTACTGAAGCATAGCTGTAAGACATTTGTGCAGGGATGCAAAAGTGAAATGAATCCAAGCTGGGAAACTTTAAACAACATAGAAACAGAAAGCTGCACAAGTGAACATGAAGTCTATTCTGTAGTCTAATAGAATGTGTTAACTTTTGTTCTGATTTAACCAATGCTCCAAAGGAAAAGCCCAAGCAGAAGAGAAGTTTAGATTGGGACTGTTAAGCTGGAGACCATAGGGTTTTTTTGACTGGTTGTGTAAAACGGTTGCAAAGGACATAAAGCTGGTGAAATAGATATAGTAAACCAAGTGCTGTGGAATTAAATAAAAATACTGTGATATATCAATGACTGAAGCTGGGTTATTAATTTTATTAAAACATATTTTTATTATAGAAGAACAGACCCCTATCCAGGTCAGATGTAACCAAGAAAAATGTTAATTGTCTGGAAAAAGGAGTAGTCTGACTCAAAGCAAATAATTACAGGGACAAGACCTTTTTAAATAAGAGGGAGAATGAAGATAAACATTAAATTTCATTACTAAGTGATAAATGACTTATAATTGATTTAGTTTTCACTACAGTCACACCTTTCAAAATGTCATATTTACACTCAAATAACCTTTTCAGGAAGAATCTGTGTGGCATGTATAAATATTTTGCTAAACGGTCTCATGCTTCACTAAGTTCCCTCCATTTGCAATTCATTATTTTGTTCATTTAAATGACAAGTGGGGTACTAGCTTTTTTAACAAAAACAAAGAAAAGTTCTCTGTTTTTTTAAGATATGAAAATAAATTCTTGCTCTAATATAATACAAGCTATAATTAAACAAGGATTAAAAAAATATAGAATTTTGAGTCTGAAATAGTTTTCAAATGGATTTTTCATTTGTTATTCAGACCTCCTAAGAAAATTTGGTTATGGTTTTTTTTATTCTTTGCTTTTGTGTTTTGGGTTTTTTTTTTAAACATGAAAGACAATGAAGAATTCTTTTAAGGAAATGGTAGATTTAAATATAAAACTATGTCACACGAATACATTTGAGTAACTTTTAAGAAGCCTTTCAGATTGCATGCTAATTTCTCACCATCTTGTGGTGGCATGTCACTGAAAGGTCATAAAATCATTTAGTTCTACTTTCTCTGACAATTTTTCAACATTATGTTCCATCAACCTACAATATTCAGCACCACAGGGCACTAAATAATAATGTAGATTTATGTACTGCACAGAGAGCAGGGAAGCAGGAGAAAAATGTGCAAGGTACCACACTATACTTGTTTCTTCCTGCAATGCTTATTTGCCTGTTAGCAGCAAACCTGTCACTGTTCTTGCAAAGAATTTTTAGCATGAGGTTTTAAAAACAGTATTATTTTACAGCAAGCTTATTATTTGCAGTTATGACAGAAATAAACTATAAATTTTGAGAGAGAGAGAAAGGCAAGTTCAGCAAAATGTTCTGCCCGCCCTTCAGGCACTTACCAAAGAAGTGGTGAAACACTGAATTCTTTAAGGCCTATAAATTTTATATTTCAGTATAGAAGTTATGAAGCAACACATGCTTAGCTCTTCTTCTTGGTGGGCACCTTAAAGTATTGTAAGAGAGGAACCAAGTTCCCAGAGGAAAAATTACACATACCTGAATTAATCACGTGTATCTGTGCTACAGTCATGGAAAAATACGGTGCTTCCTCGGTGCAATTGATTGCATCATGGAGTAAAGAAGCAAATGGAATATGATGAAACATGTCTTGAAGGTGTGGCTTTGATTCACTAACTGTAAAAGAAAACTGGGTGATTGGTTCAGGTGAACAACCAAAAATGATAAAAGATAAACTATAGTCCTTTACCTTATGGCCTTATGAGTGGCTACTCAATAAAAGAATTTTAAAAAAGCAACCAAAAACCAACCAACTACCACCAACAAAATCCCTCTAATCCACAAACCCCAAGCACCATTTTTAAAAGCTGGAATCCTTAGAGAAAAACAATCCTAAGATAAAGAAGTTTCTGTTGTAATAGCAATTTCTTCTCTGTCTTCAGCCAAGGTAATAATATTATTTGTGTTTAGGTAATGTTGAAAAGAAAATGTCCAAAATAGAACAGACTGTACAAGCAGGTGTAGAAACAGACTGATGCAGATTTTATGATGAGAAGAAGGCTCTTACAGTTAATGGAGAACTATCAAAACAAGAATATTAGGGGGAAAAAAGTCAGCTACTGTTTCCTTTTAAATCCAGAGGGCAGAGACTCTTCTGTACGCCTAAAAATGCAAAATCTCTTGTTTGAGCTAAAAAGTGAAGAAATATTGTTGAACAGAAAAGATTTTTTTGTATAAGGGGCATCTCTGTCAGCTCAGAACTTGCAGATATGTTAGCCTGCTTGCTCAGTATAATGTTATTTATTTATTTACAAAATTATTACAATGAAAAGAGGAATAATTGGTTATTAGAATTTTGATAGCAGCGCTAATTGGGAGACACCATTAAAAGTATCAGAAACAAAGAAAAGCATCCACTTATTGCAGAGCTAAGAACCTGAAACAGAAAAAAAAGAGAACTATCTTATCCTGTCTGAGGGTTACCATTCCTCAAGAAAAAAAAACCTGCATATCACACCATGAAGGATTCCTGTCCTTTCCTTTGATCTCTTCTTATCTAAGATCAAATGATAAACTCCTGCAAAATATATTTACAACATGTATAGAAAGCAGTCTGTAAGCAGTGCACTGAAAATCAGTATTTGGTTATCATATAACAACTGGGTATTTCTAAAATTTCAAGAAACTGAAAATTATTACTCGGATTTTTCTGTTATTCTTTTAGCATAGAAGTTAAGAATGATTACATAAATCATGGCTTTAGTTTGTTACATGCTATTACTAGTACTTTAATAAGTTGTATACATAAAATACACAGTTTTAAAGAATAAACACCTATGAATATCAACATACAAATCAAAACATCAGCCTTTATTCTGTTTTCAGTGTATACTGAGACACTGCTTTTTAATGCACAAAGGTAGTAAGGGAATGTTCTCAGCCTTGAGTGTTCTTGCCTCTTGTGCTTCTAAACCATCAACTTACATGCTGATTGCACACTTGGTAGATAGATGGGAATTAATGGGAGCCTTACTTGATAAAGTGCATAGGTCAAGCAAGCAGAATTGTTCTTTGGATTTTGGCATTAATTAGGCATTAATTAGTTTTAGTTTTGCACTGAACAGTTAGAAATAAAATTCTGAAAGAGTTATATAATCTGTATATTTTGTATGTAAAACAGGAATGAAAAAGGTAGGAAATTTGATAAGTTTGTTCAGAAGTATCTAAGGGAAAAAATAAGTTGTATGGACAAGGGAGCAGTTAAGATATAGACCCTTAAAGTCACAGAATCACAGAGTGGGTCAGGCTGGAAGGAACCATGCTGGGTCATCTGGTCCAGCCTCCCAGCTCAAGCAGTGTCATCCCAGAGCACATGGCACAGGACTGTGACCAGAATATCTCCAGTGACAGAGACTCCACAACCACTCTGGGCAATTTGTTACAGTACTTGGTGACCCACACAGTAAAGAACCTCCTCCTCGTGTTCAGAAGGAACTTCCTGTGCATCCGTTTCTGCCCATTGCCTCTTTTCCTACTGCTTGGACCATCGAGAAGAGCCTGGCTCCATCCTCTTGACACCCTCCCTTCAGATCCTTATACACTTTAATGAGGGCCCCTCTCAGTCACCTCTTCTTGAGGCTGAACCATCTGTCTGCTGTTAAGGCATAGAATGTTATCTTCTTTCCTGGGAAAAGGAATGAGAAATATGAGACAGCTGCAGGGGAATGATAATACCTATTCATTTTAGTGTAGCTTTATGTACCATATAGTATAAGTCTAATAGAAACAAGGAGTTAGCCAGAACTTCAAATCAATCATTCTAAATCTTTTGGTAGTACTGAGTTCTTCAGTGGAGCCCCAAAGTATTTTGGGACACAAAACTTGGAATTTTTCAGTTTATAATCTGCAATATTTGCAATTTCTAGTAGGATGATTATGTGGCATATTAGGACAAAAGGCCTATCTATATACACATCTCCCTGCCTATTCATGGGTCACTACAAGGTGGACTGGGCTTCTAGTCTAGGGCTTTCAGTCTGTACAGCATCTGTCTGGGTTACTGCAAATTCTGCAAAATCCTCTTTTGGTTTGTTTTTCTTGTCCCCCCAGCAGCCTGCCTGTCTTTGCAAGAACTGCAGTCTGGCTGCCTGTGCAATGACTGCTTGCTGTAACTGGCAACATGGAAACTTCTCCTCTGGTGCATGTTCATTAACCCTAGGAATATCACTCCCTCTTTCCACATCTACCTTGTCTGGTCACTCTTCTTGAAAGAACAAAGCACATAACAAGAGGCCAACACCTAGGAGAGGTACTGTTTATCAGGCTGCCACTGTGCATACCAAGTCTGTCATAGTTAAGGATTAGAATTCCAAAGAAACAGCTACATATATGGAGGGTAGGGAATCACTGGAAACAAGTAAATATAAGCCAGTCAGATATTAAAGTCAGGCCAAATCCTGCAGCATCATTGGTGAAAATCTTGACTGAATGAGGCTGGATAGCTAAGATCTAGCTCTCGTGTACTCTTAACGGTTTGTTTTCTGTGTTGCAGTTTCAGTATGTGGGAAGCATAGGTCTGAATAAGTGTTTGATTTTTAAAAATTGTTTTCAGGGAATTAAATCAGTTGTTGCTGTATTAGCATAGAAGATTCATCTCAGAGTCCTTGAAAATTTTGCCTGTATAAGGCCTGGAAATTAATAATGCTTTAATGCAAACACAGAATTGTAGAAAAGGTCAAGTTGTTTTTTCTAAGCTACAGCAAGCCCAGTATGAGTAGCAAAATAATTCTGCCAGACAGACAGGCTTGTCTGAAACTTATCCTCCTGCCAATGGAACAGAAATATGATGATGGTGCTCTTCATAATATAATTAGTGAGAAACATTCGGTAAATGGCTTAAGAAATCTTCTGTCTTAGTAGTGTATATTCAACCCTATAAAACAGGTGGCATTCAGACCATTTTCTGTGGGAGATGAATGCCGGCAGACAGACTGATGTAACATGGGCTAATATGCACAATTTATCATGTTGTGCATTTGCTGTAATTACCTGGTAGTAGTACTGTGTTGTATCAGACCAGGGCTAACTTTCTCTAGTAGTTTGAGAAACTTCTCTTTTTATTTTATTTTTGAACTGAGGCTAAAATAAAACTTTCATAGGTGTGTAGTAATGTTGCTTTACACCGTTTGGATTCCAAAGCAATTGAAAATTATTGGGGTTTGTAATTTAGAGTTCACATTTTGAGATACCAGTGTGTTTATTTCACCATGGGGGAAGGTCATGGAGAAGAAATAGAAAAGAGATGATGGCAGCAGTTATGAAGCAACTTATTTTTGTGTCAAAAAAATAATAATTTTCATAGGGGTCTGTCTAATCACTGATGTTAGTGCATGAATAAATACTGTTTTTATTTTCTGTGAGTGCTGGAAAGGCAGCACAGTACTCTTATACATTTTTATGGACTTTTCAGAAATACCCAGTTTTCTGGTAAATATATGAAATTACTTTAGATGTCTACCTTTACTCTTGATGTGGTTTTAATAGTTTCTTTGGGGTATTTTCTCTCCCTATTTGATGAATGGACGTGTAAATTATTTGGAAGAAATTGTTTCCTTATTTTTTTCTATTAGAATTATTTTAGCAGCATTCAAGTAAAATATATCTGAGTCAGATTAAGACTAGAAATACAGGAGGATGATAGAATGTAATCTACCACAGAACAATACTAAACAAATATTTCACATTTCACAAAATAAATGAAATGGATATAAAAAGCAATTGTCTTTTGTCTACGATTTCACAAACACAGCAATTACAGCCTCATATTTGCCTCATTAAACTCCTGATGCTTTCCACCATGGATTTTAGTCTGCATTAATCAGGCTACAATTTAACCTTCATTTTTTCCTGTTTTTCCTATGCTTTTCTGTTAGTTGCAATTATTTTTCTCAGAAGACAAATTTATGTTTTAAATTTATTTTCTTCACTGAAAATAAACCTGCTGACTTTAAGAAGACAGCAAGTAAATGTAGGCTTCACTTTTTGCTGCCAAAATAGAAGTTACTCAATCAGTTGATATATGTGTCCATGAGTCTGTAAAAACCCTACTTTTTCCCTGAGAAAGAGTGAAAATGTGGCAATCTAATATCTTTATGGAAGTCTCTCTCTATGTTTCATTGTGTGGTTCTGTTTGTTTGTTTGTTTGTTTTCTGGGGAGACCTGCATTTTACGGTTCAGTTGTATTTCCTTTGCAATAGGCATCCATTCTGCTCCAACGTTAAATCCTCAGGACTACTTTCCCTGAAGTCTTCAGGAACAATCAAAATGCTAAACACTCAGACTAACTGGCAGAAATAGACTAAAGTGAAACACAGTATGAGATGCCCTCATGAAGCTGTAATAGTAAGATACAGTTTGTGAGAGCAGGGGTCGTGTCAAGGTACGGCACCACTGGGACTGTGTCTGTGGTTGTAGTTGTTCCCCTCAAGAGCAGAGTGGCAGTGTGAGATCTTCATTCATGATTTTGTCATTATCCAGTGATGCCCTGGGACCTGTGGGGCCAGAGTCAGGTCCTGGTCTGGGTGCTGCTGGCCACCCCAGCTGTGGGGGGTGTGTGACTCGCCCTCCCCAGTGTGAGCTGGGTCTGCACAGTACCAGCAGCAATGTGGGCTGTGCTGAGGAAAAGTGCAGATGTAAACCCAAACAAGCCCAAGGCTGAGGAGGAAGAAATCACTGACACTCTGCCAGACAATAGGAGGAAGAAACCCTAACCATGAACCTCTTCTGACAAAAACTGTGAGTGTGATCTTCTCTGCTTCTCCCCAGGACTGTTGTTTGAGGAAGACTGAAGCTGCTCACCAGAGGATCCAGAAGGGCATTGCAAAGGTGATCTCGGTACAAACAAAAAGAGGTCATGATGTTTTAAAAGAGGATATTATTAATGAGGATTTACTGTAGCAGCGGGACTGTGCATGTTAGTGTTACTGGACCAGTCATAACTGCTGTGGTTTTGTTAATTTATTAATGCTTTAATTAGGCTGATGATGGTTTGGGCTTGTCTCACATATATGTGGTGTTTTCTCTTTTTGTCAGCAACAAGATTCTGAGTGTACCATTAGCTAGTCTAGTTGCTGTAGGTTTAACTAAATACCTGAGTGTTCTGGTTTATATTCTAATGAAATCTGATTTTGAATTTGAGTGTTTTCTGTTCTCATTATACAGAAAAGAATGACATGGATCTTTTTCAGACTCCTGAGTCCCATCAATGTACTCATGTAAAGATCCAGTGAAACTTGTACACTGTTCCACATTGGTGTGTCCCCTCTTGAAGCATGACATCGTTTATGCGCGGGGCTGTTAGGCGACGTACTGGGACAAGGCTAAGTGGCGACGCAGGGGGCGGGGATGAATAGCGACGTGCATGTGCGGGGCTGAGTGGTGACACGTGGTGTCGGCTGAGTGGCGACGCGCATGCGCGGGGCTGAGTGGCGACGCACAGAAGTGGGGCTGAGTGCCTGTAAGAGACGGTCCGAAGACCCTTTATCTGTGTCACAATCATCTGCAAGCAGCAAGGCAGCCTGGCCTAGGTGGGAACCCTGCCCAGCACGTCATGCCCGAGCTGGTCCTGAGTGCAGTTTGCAGTGGGCCGTGTCGGTCCTGCTGTCACAGCGGTGGGAGCGGCGTGGGACATACTGTCTGTGTACCGGTTCTGTGCTACTAGCTTGAAGCAATGGGCTTAGTTCTCTCACCTGTTGGCTGTTTGCCCCTCGCTTCTGTAATGCGTTGGCTATCTGCCCCTCGCTTTCGAAAAGACTATAAAGGGACTCTCTGAGAAGACCCCTACGAGATCCCCCCATGGAAGAAGACGAATCTACGTAAGATTCGCCGGCCGTGGTAGCTATACCTGCCCCCCTCTTTTCTCGCTCTCCTTTGTTTCCTATATCTCTCCCTCTCTATCACGAATACACTGTAGTTATCATGGAAGGTGCAATTTTATCCCAAATTTAGTGATCAGTTAGTTTATTTTTTCTCAATTTATTGTCATTATTTACACAATATGTTTTTATGCAGGTATAGACAGAGGGAGACTGCCTACTGTGTTTAAGCAAGGGAAGAAATAACTCACCAAAAGCTGATATGCAACATATCATGTGAAGATGATTATTTTTCTTTTTATTAGAATGCATTAAAGAAGGAAAGGCAAATTTCTTTGAAATTTATTTGCTAGAAATGATAAATCTTTTGGTGAATTGCCTGGATATTACTCTTTTTCCTAATAATTATGGCCTCAACCTCTTGAAGCAGTTTGATAATCCTAAAAAGAATTCTTTTTCTCAGACTAGGAAATCCCATTCTAGGTTATTTACACTACAGAACATCTGCTTAGTATTCAAAAATAAACTTTGGTAGAGAATCTGCTACTGTCAATATTTCATTCACAGGAGATCTGTCTACAGATAACCCTACTTTTGATGAAAAAATCCATGAGGTAAGTCAGAAAAAAATTAAAATTGGACCAAGGGGATTTTTTGTGTGTGTGTGTGTCTATTCATCATATTTCAGTTTATTATTTCTTTTTCAGTACTGTGGCTTTTTTGTCAAATGACATATTTTTCAGATACTGTTAGGGAATGGGTTTTGTGTTTCAAGAACTGCTTCCCTGTGTGCATTCCTGAACTCATTAGTCTGAACTTTTTTCAGTCCTGATTGTAGGTGAGTTCAGGGTAGTGTGGCCTTTGGAGAACAGTTTACTGTGGGTAAACAACTCAGTATTTATAATAACTTGATGTATATGAGTGCATCATTCCATCACAAATCCTTGTCAGAATAACTGGAAGCATTTCTCAGTTCTACTCAAAACAGTGACTAAGCTTAAGTTCAGGAGGGAAAACATACTACAGTTCCTATGACAGCAGCTAAATTAAAAAATAACTCATAATCTTAAATGTTTTCTTATTGGACACCTATGAAGGTTTCTTAATGAGTGTCTGAAGGTCATTACAAACTTGATACTTGGAGAAGCCTTGGCATTATGGAAATTCTTCTGTGGTAAGTGAGGTGAAATGGTTTTATACAAGAATATATAAAAATAAACTGGAAGAGGAATCTTCTGATCTAGGTGGTCTCTTAGGTAAGGTGACTTTTCAGCGGTACTGAAAATGTGAGGAGAAACAACCAAATTGTGAGTTTTTCATTGCAGTTTGTCTGCATAAGAAGGTCCTTACAGGCATGTCTACTCTACATGAATCTCTCTGTTCATGTTGCCATTCATTTTCACGGCATATTCACATTCCACATTTTTAAAGTGATCTAAATTTGTCTACCATGATTCTACAATGAAATTATTCCAAATGGAACAGGCAATAGCTATTGTGAACTTTTAGACTTTGCTTTTTCTGACCCATAATGTCAAATTCATTTTTTCTTGTGACTGGTTTAATGGCTTAATGACCTAGAATTTCCAGAGGAAATGGGAACCATTCAGATCCTGGATAGATAAATGGTCTTCTGCTGACCTCTAATGGAGAAGATAAATCTGAAACTACCTTGTAGCCAATGGCATGTTCATAGCTCAACAGAGCAAGGAGACATAGTAATAACATTGTGATAATACTGTCATCCACTTAAAAGCAACTAGGCTGTATGATAGAATGTAAAGAAAATTTTGCTGGAAAACAGTTGTCCAAGAACTGACTTGTTTTTCAATCTTAAATCTACTTTGGAGTGAAAAATATGTTCCCACTTTTAAAACTTAGGAATTTTAGACAGAAATGGAGAATTTTTCTGCTTGTGTACCTAGGTGTTGTGCTAGAAAACCCTGCACTTTGTGAGCTGTTACTAGTGTGGAGTAAAAAACAAAACAATGTAAGGGTTAGACTGACAGATTAAGCAAGAGATTCTTCATACAGGGTCTTCAAACTTTGGTGCAAAGGAATAATGTCCACCTTTGCTTTGTCATTAATTCATAGATCATAGTGGAGGAGATAAAAACATGCATGGAGTACCAATTTTCACTTTTAAATGTTTTTTTTCAAGATCACAAAGCAATATAGTGATGTAGAGAGTAATCCTGTGGCAAGTCAACTCCACGTGTGGATATTTTAGAAACACAGAATAGCTGAGGCACCAGAAGGCCCAGCTACAGATTATCTAGTTGTGGGACTTGACCCTGGCTGGCAGCTAAGCCCACATTCCTTTTTTCATTTATTCACCCCCAGCAGGATGGAAGAAACAATTGAAAGGGCAAAAAGAAGAAAATTTGTATGTTGAGATGAAGATAGTTAAACGGGTGAGGAAAAAAACAACAACAACAAAAAAAGATGATCAAAGGCAATCACTCACCAAGTTCCATCAGCATACTGATGCCCAGTCAGTCTCTGAGTAATGGCTGCCTTGAAAAAAGTGCCCCCATCCCCATAGCTGTACTGCTGAATAAGATGTTACATTGTATGGAATATCCCTTTGGCCTTTCACAGCTGCTGTCCTGGCTGTGTTCCCTTTTAGCTTTTTGCCCACCCCCAGGCTACCTGCTGTGGGAGGGGAGAAGGTAGAGTGAGAAACAGAGAAAGCCTCATTACTGTGCAAGCAGTGCTCAGCAACAGCTAAAACACTGATGTGTTATCAGCACTGTGTTGACTCCAGATCTCAACCTAGCACTTTATAGGCTGTTATTAAGGAATGTAATTCTTCCCAATACTGATTCTGTCCCAATCAGTACATGAGTCAAAACCACATGTTCAGAGCAAGGGAGTCCAGATCTAGACACAGCATTGCAAATGTGTCTTACCAGGGTTAAGCAGAGGGCAGTGAGCACCTTCACTGACCCACTGGCAGCAATGCTCCTGCAGTAGTCCAGCATGCAACTGGCTGCTTTTGCTGCATGGACACATACCTGCTAATTGGTGTATCAGCTTTCCTTTTTAGTTGGGTACAGTTTACGTGTTTTAAACCAATTGCTTTTGGACTAATAATCTGATATAACTCCATCAACCTGAATTTCTTGTTAAACTCCCAGCAGCTTTTTAATCTCTTGCAGAGGTCCAGCAAAATTTTCAGTCCTTTAGCTGCTCCAAGTAACAGAAACCAGTTTGCCAAACAGCACGTGTACCAGCTGACTATGCACACAGCTCTGAAGTAACCAGAGTGTGATTAGCAATTGTCCAGCAAAAAGATACCCTTCTCTGAAGGAGCTTCAGTGAAGAGAGCTGTGTATCACACCACAGAGAAAGGTGGGCACTGGTGACGCAGAGGGAGCTGGTGAGGACAGGAAGGTTATTTGCTGGGACACACATTAAAGGAGTCTGTTTGAAACTATGCTCCATTAGTTACTCAGCTCACAGAAAAATTTGCTAAACATTTTGCATATATAAACATTTATTTAACTGAAACTCAATGCTTTCATTGTAAAGAGTGTCAGTGCCTCATTGACTCCAGAAGATGGTGCTCTCTGCATTTATTTTAGAAATTATTATGCCAGAAAAAACTTCTATCCAATTCAGCCTTTGTTGGTTTGTAAATTATTGAGGTTACCTTTGCAATAGGATCTGCTAATGCAGCCTTGCTCCTGAGGCTTTCACATTTACAAATAATTTGCATAAAATTTTCCACATGGGAGGTTAGAAAATGCACAACTTCTTGAGTAATCTTATATTAATATAACCTGATAGGTTAAACCAACGTCAGAACATACATATTAGATTTTAAAAAGACAAATAACATTTGATTCAAATGGTAACTTAAAAGCTGACTTTTTAACAAAATTAATTCTAAATTCCACTCTTGTGATGATTTTCTATGGAAGATACAGGGTTTTTGCTATAAATATTTATATACGGTTATAGAATAGCATAAAAAGTATGTATGTAACTATAGATTCTGATGCATTGTGTGAACTGTAATATTCAAATCAGTATGAGAAATTATGTTTTTCAATTCTGAAGTACATCCTCAAATTTATTTCAAACTTCATATTGCAGTGCTATGTTTCTCTATTTGTAATTGATTTGCTACTCCTGTACAATTAAAAGCAGTAAAATTTTATAGCTTTTTGTCATTCTTTTAATCCTGTTTCCAGGGAAGATACTAATACAGCCTGAAAAAAAAATTAAGTTATGTATACATTTTGCACGCATATTACAGTCTTTGAAATACTGCAGATAATTCACTTTGTGCAGGGTGTCAGAACAGATGAGAAACTAAATCTGAAAAATGCCTTGGATTGCTGCCTAGCTGTAGTCAGTAACCACAACTGTTCCTGATCAGCCTCTCAGGTACAGGCATCACAGGTTTACCATTGTGTACTACTTTGGTGTCCTGGGGTAACCCAAAAAGTTATTCTATTCCATATACAGCTGTGCCCAAGAATTGCTACTGTGTCTTTGAAGACCTGCAGTGCAACAGGAAACAGAATGGTGAGGTTGGATTTGGTATCACAGGCCTTTTAAAATTCTGCTCTGGCACTCAGATTGAGCTCTTTTGGTGAATGAATTTTTCCTTACTTCTTTTTTTCTCTTTGCCTCAGGCAGAGCTCTCTCTGGCCACTCAGTTTGGGTCTTGGTTTATTGCTATAGAGTCAAGGCAGTGTGGGCACTGCCCTTTTCGGGCTCTCTCTTGGTTTTTTTTTCCTTCTCTCTTGGGGTTTTTTGGTTTGTGGGTTGTTTTTGTTTTTCTTCTGTTTTTGGGGCAAACTCAGCAGTTTTGTATCTGGTGGTTATTTGCTGTTATTTATTGACTGTTGCTTTTTCACTTGTTTTTTTTTCACTTACATTAGCTTGTATTCATTCCTTATTGGTGGAAAGGGATTGGTTGAACCTCTGAAGAGAGGCAATTCATTCCAGAGTTTTCTCCTTTAAATTGTCTCAAAGCAAGGCATTTGGCCGTTTTGATACAATTAGTGCTGTGGTTTTATGTCTGGGGTTTCTGTAAGAAAGCAGAAAGATGTAGGAGTATTATTCAGAAAATTTGAGTAAGGAATGCAGGAAGTGGAGAAAGAAATGTGTATATTATAGCCTAGAATTAGAGAGTAGATGAAATTGGAAGATATCTCCTGAAATCATCTAGTCAGACTTACTGTTCAGAATAAGGTTGACTTTGATGCTGAATATGGTTTTTTAGTTCAGTCAGGTGGCTCGGGTTTCATAAGATCTCTCTGAGTAACCTGTTCTGGTGTTTGACAGACATAGTAAATAACTTTTTTTGAACATCCAACTGAAATACCAGTCATTGAAGTTTTACCCATTGTTCTTCTTTTGCCAAGGACAAAATTGTGTATTGCCAAGAAAATGTTAATTCCAAATTCCCTGCAGCCATACACTGAAGTTGAGGACAGCAGTAAGATCCTCCTTTAGCCTTTCCTTATTTGGTCTGAACAAACCCAGCTCTCCTAATCAATACTTTTGCGTCCCCTATTGCAGCCCCAAATCATCTTGGTGACTGTTATCTATTAGGAATGATTGAAGTGTGAACCTTCAGGACTTTCCTGTGATGTTCCATGTTTCTCATGTTGCTCTGTTGCTATTCTTCTGAAATACGCAACTTGCACTTAATTTTAATATATCTGTGTAAAGTATTGCTCTGCCCCATGCATACAGGTTTTCTCCACTGTGTAGACCATAGCAATGTTTTCTTGAGTTCTTGAGTGACAAAATAAAAATCCAAATGAACATTTATAGTCAGAATTCTCTTTAGGACTTGAGTTGCATGAAATTAAAATATGCTTTATCATACCAAGCAAATTTTTCAGTTACTGCTTTAAAATTCAATAAGACAGTATGCATGTTAAAAAAAAAAAAA